>OU015493.1:175073115-175338115 GCA_907164885.2 Dolomedes plantarius
TTCGCATTACATATTTAAAAGATTGGATATTCAGTCGGTTTAGTAATAAAAGCTAAAATCACTTTAAAGTTTTCATACTGAATAAACATTCTTTAGAAAATTTTACTACTTTTTAATTTAAAACTTATTCGTTCTCATTTGCAAAGATTTACTTAACTAGTTTATGGGGGGGTCACGATTCAGGGGTAAACTGGTATGTGTATTTATTCCATATTTCGTTACCTTGAACCATACACACACACATACATACATACATACATACATATATATATATATATATATATATATATATATATATATATATATATATATATATATATATATATACTAGTTCAACACACGTGCTTCGCTACGGAGTACATTTTAGGATAATAACTATGAAAAAATAATGAAATTGCTTTTTAGAGGATTTCCTTATAAACAATATTCTTTGTTTCTTTATTGTGCGGAACTAATATTACCAGGCTCGTCCGTGAACTTACGGCGAGCAGGCTACGTAAAACTGACCGTGGGAGAAACAATTTTCTCTTAAATCTACGCCAGCGTATTTTAAAGTTTGTCCTTGAGATTTATTTATCGTCATGGCGAAGCATACTTTTAGGGGAAATTGCAGTCTTTTAAAGTCAAAGGGGAGGTTATGGGATATTAGGGGAATGCGTGGCACGAACACTTTTTCTCCTTGAGCCCACTCGGATAAAATAATGGCCTCTATTAAATTTTATGCAGGGCTTTGACTTGTAGTCTAGTGCCACTACACAACTTCGGTGGTTTTAAATTCCTAAGGAGCATTACGGGTGTGCCCTTCCGCAAAGAGAGCTTATGTTATGGAAGAGTCGGTGGTTTAAGGAAATTTTAAAACTCTAACGGATAGTTAACGGCGTCATCTAAATTACACACAGTGTCTATCGACTCGTAGACCATTTCTTCCCCGTCAAAGGACTTTAGCAACCTGTCATTAATGAACGCAGTTTGATAGTTTTTTGGAGTCAAAATGGCTTTTTCGCAAAACCATTCTATAGGCTTATTCTGTATTTGAGCAATGTCTCGATAAATGTGATGTATCAGTTCTGGACGGTAGGCACTAATGTGCACAACTCAACAATTATACCATCTGTTGATGAACAATCACCGTTTTCTATTTTCATTAAAATATCTGAAAATTGTGCACCTCATATATATCGCCTTTTAGATCAACTCTCATATTTTTGGTAAGTTTGAGGATTTTAATTGAGGGCCACAAAACAGATTTTACAATCCTCCTACGCACGTCATCAGCCATTTCCTGGGTTCCGTACATCAAAAAAGATAAAGCTCTAAATAAGCAGGCTCCATCTTCTACAATATGAAAAAAAAAGTTTGAGGAACATTTTCCCCACCAATAACTAAATTTTCGTCAACCATTTTTTGGAACCATTTCTTATTCCTAACTAAAGGTAAATAAAACGGTCAATGTATGCAATTAATTCCAAAAAAATATATATATTTATAAAAAAATCGTAAAGACAATTTTATAGACAAAATAATGTAGAAGAAAATGTTCAAATTAAATAAAGCGGTCAAAGTATGCAATTAATGACAAAAATATCCCAACAAACTATATTTATAAAAATTATCATAACGAATATTTTTATATACAAAATAATGTAGAAGAAAATGTTCAAATTAAATCTAATAGAACATACTAAATCACATAGTACAGTTAATATAGTACAGTTTAAAGAACATATCTTTTACTGTATTTTAATATTTGTTTGGATAATGCCACAGTAGCAAGAAAATTTTTTTTGTCAAGTTATTTCGTTGTGATGCACGTGACCCAATTTAGTTTAAAGTATCACAAAAAGAAAAGAAACCACGTGATCAGCAATTAATAAATTAAATTCTAAAAATTAATCTTTAAAAACTCCCCAAAAATCAGAAAATGGAGGTAAAGATTTGAAAAAGATTTCATTTTAAATGAATTTTTAGGATCTTTCTCGTGATATAAATTTTATAACCCTCAGATTATTATTTTAAATGCGAACTTAAAAAAAGTTACAAAAACAGCTTAAAAATTTAATTTAAAAATATCTAAGATGAATTTTTCAAAAATCCTCTTTAGTGCACTCTTACACTATAAAAAGAATCGCCATGCAAAATTTCAGCCCTTCAGGTCCAGCGATTTGGTCTGTGCGTTGTATGTCAGTCAGTCAGTCAGTCAGTTACGGAACTGTTATATATATATATATATATATATATATATATATATATATATATATATATATATATATTGGAAAATTTAGCACTAGGGGATTGACGCGTAGAACTTATCGGAGATGCAGTCGGCACGAGGGTGTTGATCATACAGTAAATTGCTGCACACAAATTGGAGAGATGCAGTCGGGCGTAGTGTTGATCCAGGGAAGCACTTACGAAATTTAGGAGATAAACACATAGATCCAGAGAAGAGGAACACACATTTCCGACGATGTCCAGGAAATCACCTTTATTCAATTAGTAAACATCGCAAAGGCTGCATCGGCCACATGACTTGTCTGGCGTCCATGCCAGGACGGGACGTAAAAACAGCAGTGCTTACATTGGAGAGTTAAGAGAAAAGCGTTGTAACCACCGGACTGTGGACAGTAGGTCCGATAGAAACAAGAGTTAGAAGAGAAAAGAGAGAAATGTCTTCTGTTCATGCAATATTAAATGGGTGTTTTGCGATATTGTCGCCAGAGGGCCTAAACTACTTAATTTTTAATTGGGTGACTTTAGATTCGTGGAGTTCACGTATCCACTTAAGTTTATCGGGGACTGATAGATCCCGCGCTTGTTAGAACTGTTGACCTGGGCGTAGGATAAGTGGCCATAAAGTTCTTGCAAAGTGGGATTTTTGACGTTATAAAAGACATAACTTCAGAGTGGTTCGAGGGCTCTTCAAGAATTTTGACACTATACTGACATTCGGAATATCATAAACTTCTAACACTCATCTGGGGATGTTATTGAGTTCCGATACTTCACATGCCTGCTTAATGATCTGCAGGGCTACGATAAATTATCTTATTTTACTTTTAGGTTGCAATTTTTGGGAAAGGGGTCGTGCTTTATTAACAGGAGAATATGCTTTAAAGTAAAGTAATTTAGGAAGACGCGTTTTCTTGTTACATATATATATATATATATATATATATATATATATATATATATATATATATATATATATAGGATTTTTGCTTTATGCAAATTCTCTGTTGCTATGCGTAGCCCAGAGACGCACCAAACTCTTACTTACCTTGTCCCTGCAACACTCCTTGAGGGGACAGTGAAGGGAGAGGGTAGAATGACTCCGGCTCTTGGAGGCTATTCGAAGAGCGGTTGGTGTGTTTGGGAGATGCCCCGTGCACGAATGGGAGAGAGATGTTGATACCGCTAGAGAGAGGTTATGCTGGAGTCCGTGCGATAGGCACGAGAGAGAGTCTGTGTTGAAACTCCGTGCGAGGCACGGGAGAGATTGTAATTCCGTCGGGACAAGTCAAGGCCCACGTTGTGGTGTATGTCTGTAATTCAGACTGGAGCGAGAAGGCTGCCTGATCTTGTTCTGCTAAGAGAAGCGAGCTTCGTGCTGGGTTATCTCGATAATTATTGTTATATTGTACCGGAGACAGTAAAGTTGGCTCTCCGGTTTCACGTTTTTATACATTTTTAAATCGGTACTTAATACTAAGAATTCATATATATATATATATATATATCAATCATATATATATATATATATATATATATATATACATATATATATATGATAGCTGAAGTACCCGGCGTTGCTCGGGATTTTAAGAATGTTTGTTAACCAAAATCAATTTAAAAATTAGCACAGTATAAATAACATAGAAAAAATGCATGTGAAATGTTATACACATCTCAGAAGTTAAGAATTTTAGCCTTTCATCATTGTAGCACTAAAATCTAAAAAGTAAAAATGTCAAATTGTCTAATGTTTGTTAACGAAAATTAATTTAAAACTAAAAACATTATAAATAACATAGAAAAAAATGAAATGTTATACACATGAATAAAAGGAAAACCCAATATAAAAATATATAAATTTATAATAAACTCCTCAGAATTCAGCTAGATTTAGCCTTTCATCATTGGGTCCAAAAAAAAATTAAATTACAGGTTTAGCAGAATTTTCTAATAGATCCATGAAATGACTCCAGCATTGCCTCTTAAAAAATGAACTGTTTGATTAAGGGATGCAAACCACGCAACTCCTCTCCACATTAAACTCCTATAAACATCCTCTACATATTAAATTCCTTTTCTCTCCATAATAAACTCCTCAGAATTTTGATAAATTCAGCCTTTCATCATAGTACGATTAAAAGCTGAAATATCCTCTTTAGAAATATAAATCTATTAATTACAATAATTAAGCACTCACCAAAGTATAAATTACAAGAAAGTTTTTTAACTAACAGTAGAATAATTCGTAAATGAAAATAAAGATAATAAGAACTTCCGAAATCGAAATTAATTACTGTTAATTTTTAATTAATAAAAAACCAACATAATATGAATAAAAACTATAGTTGTTTAAAAGCATATGAAAATACCGCTATTATAAAGATAATAGTAAAAAAGCATATGAAAGTAATGCTCGCGCATTAAGTTAACGTAACGATATAAAGATAATAATAATAATATAAACCGCGTGCATAAAATATTTAGCTTTTCAAGCGAAATAAATTAATTTTTAGAAAAAAACTACTTTTAATCGGGAAATTAAATACATTGCACAAAAGTTGGTAAAATCAAAAAGAAAATATTATAAATGGGTTGGAATACTAAAAGTTTTAAATAGTAGCGCCATCTACTGCTCGTCTCTGAATCAAAAGTATGATCCTTCAAAAATTGTTGTTTTTTTATTAATTAAAAATATTGGAACGTTCTTGGGGGTCGGTAAATATACATGTGGGAACAGTTTTAAGATTTATAAATTATCAACCTACACAGGTGATAATTTATCCAGCGTTGCCCGGGATTTTAAGAATGTTTGTTAACCAAAATAAATTTAAAAATTAACACAGTATAAATAACATAAAAAAATACATGTTAAATGTTATACACATCTCAGAATTTAGTAATTTCAGCCTTTCATCATTGTAGCACTAAAATCTGAAAAATTGAAATGCCACATTGTCTAATGTTTGTTAACCAAAACTAAAAAAAAATAATGTTTGTATACCAAAATTCATTAAAAAACTAAACACAGTATAAATAACATATCATAAAAAAGCTGAAAAAGTAATAAAATAAAAAAATAATAATTAAATAAATAATAAAATAAAAGCTGAAATAAAAAAGTCTTCATTAAAAAGCTGAAATTCCAGGTTTAGCAGAATTCACACTGTCGGAATTCGAATCCGGTTCAAAATTTCAGGAAGTACGCGGTCTTCCGCATGCGCCACGATGACACAGTATTATGAAGAGTAAAGTGAAAGATATTCGTACTGTGATTATTGGAACGTTTGTGTGGATTGGTGAATATACATGTAGGAGGAGTTTTAAGTCAGAAATAAGTTAGCAGGATAGAAGCTTAGTCTTTAGCTCTTCAATAGACACAAAGATATAGGCGAGGTGGATTGTAGTAGCAATTAAAAAAGATCTCTTGACACTTAGCGTGGTTGATTCGAATTTCTCATCGCGTGTCGAGAGTGTCAATATGCCGTTGGATCTGATCTATTTTAGAGTATAAAATCTGACTTGAAAGATTATTATTTTCACTTATTATTCTGGTTTAATATATGACTTGAAACTTTTTGATTTTATTTATTTTATCTTTTCGCTCGCTGTTTGCCAGTTATCCCTAACGTGGCCGCCATATTCAGAGGGGTGATTCCACAAAATGTAACATCTTGCATTTAGTGCACGCACCCTTCAAAAATTGTTGGTTTTTTATTTATTAAAAATTAACGGTAATTATTTTCGATTCTGGAAGTTCTTAAAACCCTCGGCTGTTTTTAACGCCGCCTGTATGTAAAATTTCACGATCGTCGCTCCTAAACTGTGGATTTCTATACAATTACAGACAGACAAACAGACAAACATTCATTTTTATGAATTATATATATATATTCAATAAATTCACTGTCCAGCCTTACAGAACATCTGATAACAAGTCGCTCGACAGCAAACCTGCTAAAGATCGGAAATTAATAGCACTGGACAAGTCAAACACCCAAAAAACCAGCCCAAACACCACAATAAAACCCTAAAATCCTGGGGGAAATACCCAAATAGTTACAAAATTACTTACATTGCCAAAAATCACCTTCCTGTGTTGCACTTAACATTTTGTCCTCTTTATTTAACTCAAGTTTCCTTCTTCAAGAGATATTAACCGAGCAAAAAGCACTACTAAACTGGTATAACGGCAACTGATTAATAAACTTAAGTTGATTTCAACGGAGTGTACAAATAAAAAAGGAGACAAAAACCAAGCATAGCATTGGGTCTAAAAAAATATACTCCTACTCGAGGTCTAAAATGATGTATACCGTAGCGTCAAAACCAGATAAGCCCCTTGATCCGCTCTAAATTTCACTAATCAAGTCCAACACTTATCACTTGGTTTATTTATTCTCTGGTTCTATTTTCCGCTGGTTTCACTTGATAATCCTTAGCTTCTTTCATTAAAATTCTGATCTCTTCTGCTGGTTTTATTGGATGCGAAGAACTCCTTCGATATTCGGTTCACCGGTTTCTCGCATAAAAATCTTGCACCGTGCTTACTTCATTCCACATAATTAAAATCTGGCGGTATCTTCTTTGAGTTCAGGTGGTAGAGAATTTTTTTATCAAAGAATTGAATCAAACAGAACAAATTGGTTCATTTACTTTCATAAAGTACAGTAAGTATAGAAAACACCAGAAACCGTAATCAGTGATTATTTACGAAATGGTATTTTGCACTTGTACAAAAGCAAAAGCAAAATCGAAAAGATGTACGATAGATCAGTATTTCATGAGACAATGCTGTTAGATTAACTTTATTGTTGTTATAACCTTTAGCTTACGGCACTCATTTTTCCGATTCCCTCTTTAGAACGGGAATTTCATATATATATAGGAGAAAGTGGGATTATGGACCCCCCTTTTGTTTTTGGCTCACTGTGGTCATACTAAAGACCGATTTTCATATTTTCGGGCTCCAACGTTTTCCATGACTCATCATCTAAACATCCTTAAGTGGATTTGCCATTAAATCAAATTTTAAGATGCATACAATCACATAAGTGAAAAAAGTCAAAACTTGCAGGTGACCCAAAGTGGAGGGTAATATGGACCCCCACCTTTTTTACCAAAAAAAATCATTTATCTACCTATTAAACAGCTACAAACAAAAAAGATAGAAGTTTTGAAATGAAAAAGTGAAAGAAAGATAATATATTAATAAACAGCTGGATCATCAATCGTTATCTGTATAAATAAAACTTCAATTTTTCGACAAAAATCGCAAATATAAAACTCAGCTTCGGCTCCGGATGCACACAGAATGAGTCCAGTGTAGACTCATCCCACAACGAAAGTTCTCCTCATGTGTCATCTTTGAATGCAACTTAACAGAAGATGCACGATGCTTCTTGCTGGTCTGGGCCATCTCTGTAAACATTTGGGCTAGTATCCACCCAGAGGGATGAACTCTTCCAATTGCTCTGGATGGGGCTCCATTCATAAGCTAATCCGTTAAGATTTTGCGAGGAAATATCATCATTGGTGGAAAATATGTTCCCCCAGAACTCATGCAGCAAACCACAGTTACCAGAGAACCACGTTCAGCTGTAGTCAGAGCTCCCATCTCACGTTTTCTCTTCAACCCGATGACTTGGGAAACTTTTGATTGAACCACACTTAAACCAGTCTCATCTACATTGAAGATTCTGGAAATGATTCCATGAACACAAGTCTTCCAGCAAATAAAAATAACCCAGCCACCTACTCACGTGTGAATCCTTCTAATGTGCATATGACGTCCCTGTAGGTTTTCTGGTCGAAATTTATCTGACGAGCGTGGATTCGGTTTAGCCAGTCTCTCCCTGCTGTTTTATTTATGAAAGTGTGGGAGATATTATTGCGTTCAGCCAATTGGAATGCCAATTTCCTCACATCTTGTCGAGTGAGACCGTGAAATACTGACTCCATCTTTAGCAAATAGGCCCCTAACACTTTTTCAGTGTAATCTGGTAAAACAGGCTTCCAACCTAGTTTTTGTGCCAGGTGATGACCGAATGGCTGAGGCACTGGCATTTGGTTCAGATCCTGTAGGTTCGAGTCCCACTAATGGCATGGATGTATGTAGTCGTTCGGAATCAGCTTTAAATTATAGGTCTCGGTCTAATTAGCCTTTGTATAACAAAAGTTGACCGTAGCGCTCCAAACCAAAACCAAACCCTAGTTTTTGTATACCCAAATCTGCTGCTGGCTTATCCACTTGTGAAGCCAATAATCTCAAAGTTATTCTTGATACACCAAACACTCTGGCAGCCTCCTTTAGTCCCATTTCTCTGAATCTTAGCTTCTGGATAGCCTCAACCATCTTCACTCTATCCCAACTTCTTCTGCGCACTACAGCGTCCTTGCTAGCGGGACATTTCTTCTCAACTTGCATTCTTAGCTTCCAGAATAACCGAGAAGGATTACAAAACATGAAAATAAAATGTATCACAGTGAAATCAACTGTGGAATTGCATTTTCTCACGGAAACATTATTATTACATTATCGAAACCGGTAATATGGACCCGGGTCCATAATACCAGCACCCATGGGGTCCATATTTCAAACAACGCCATCTTGGAAACAAACTCATTTTTCCCATTATGAATTACATCGAATTTAATTTCGAACTAGCTCAAAAGGAACTTCATGTCGTGTAGAATAAGGCACAGGAATCAGTTTTTACAAAACATAGCAGTAGATATGTAAAATATTCACTTTTACTTTCCTCAGAGGGGGCTGGGGGTACCTTGAGTGGTTGACAGATCTGTACTGTTTGTCCGGCATCCTCCGCCCCACAGCAATGGAAAATGCCACCGAACTTGGGAAATTAACCCTCTACTGCATATTCAGGCTCTTGCTACGTGGTGACTGGTCTTCAGGTGTATCATGGACGATGGACCTTAATGGTTTGGGGGTCCGAGGTGTCAAACTCAAAGGTTACTTTCCCCAGAAAATGTTTGAAAACTTGAAAAACAAACAATTGGCCCCAGGACATCATTTGCGAGTGAACTGGGGTTAGTGACCTCGACTATCCATTACAGCCACCTAGGGGCTCTAGATCACAGCTATAATTAGCGGCTCCACCTGCGCATAGGGCAGATATTAAGGGGATCCATAATAAATGCAGGGTACATAATCCCACCTTCTACTCTACTAGCGGACCCGACAGACGTTGTCCTGTTCAAACGTTGTAAATCCAAAAATCATAAAAATATTTTAATAAAGTATAAATTGTTTGGACCGTTTTGATGAAAAAATATGTAAAAGAATTATTTTTAAAAAACCTTACATCACCACGCGTACAGTTACTGTATAACAACTCGACCTATCTTAAAATTAGGAAGAATGTGGACGAAATTTCATTAATATGGCTATTAGTATGACTAATCAATGAGCCGTTCAATAATTCATAAGTTGCATAGAATCAATGAGAATTGACAATTTACATTTGTAGGTTAAGTTAATTGTTATTCAATGCACGTGTATACAGCATTGAAATTTATGAAAAAAAATTAATTCTGAAACGTGATTGCAGCGCTGCCTACCGGATCCAATTGTGTACCTAAAATAACCAAAGATCAACAACAACACATAAATAAGTAAATTAATTAAAAAAACATTTTCTATCGGATCAAATTGTGAATCTAAACCATTCTTGAATCAACTTAATCGCACACACAACATTTCACTAAAATCATTCCAGCCGTTTAGGAGGAGTTCAGTGACATACACACGGACAGAAGAAATATATATATATATATATATATATATATATATATATATATATATATATATGTGTGTGTGTGTATTCATTCTTTGGCCAATTTCCTTGGGATACATGCTATTCCACCCCGTAAGGAAAAGGTTAATCGAAATGTTAATGCTTGAAATTTTTTCCTCGAAATTTATATAATAACATAAAGATTTAAATCTTCATAAATGGGTAATTTCTTTTTTCTTTACGGATGCCTTTGTTTACAGCAGATAAAAAAATAAAAATATTTCCAGAGAACAGCAATAAATTTTTTTGCCTTTGCTTGAGACATTATGAAACTTTCAGAGAAATATCATATTTCGCTTTAATCTGAAACAATTATAAGGTCATTTTTTTCACAAACTTTTTCTTTGAAAAAAAAATCTATATCATGGTGCACCACAGAATAAATAATTTATCTTGTTAATTATATTTTTTTCTGATCGAAGCGTGTCAAGAACTAATTTTGTTAACTACTAGTTAACTCTGTCTGCTTGGACAAAAAATGATCATTAAAGAATGCCGTTTTCCGTGACCTCCTTAACATGTTTTTTCTTATTGCAAAAGCACTTGATTGTACATCATTGGCTCCCATGCATCAAAGATGCATGAGATTGGAGTATATAAAACAAAAATAGAACAGCTGAACAATACAAACACAATAACTTAAAACAAGAACAGTAATTGCATGAAAACTGCAAACATGAACTACATAAACATGAAAGAAAATCAGTCGCTGGATGTCAATTGCATCAACTCCCTATCTCGCCAATATCGACTGTATAAGTTTTCTTCATTCAATGAAGAACAACTTAGCAAATGATCTTTGTCCATCTCAAAGTTCTGGTTGCACAAAGTGCACAAAGGACTGCTATATATATACCAATGCTGTATAGATGTTTAGCAAGGTAATCATGTTTAGTCAGTCTCCAGGCGAAAGGCCGCTACTGCAATGGATCTTGGAGAGTTTGGGATTTTATTGATTGAGTCTCTCCATCTCTTATTCTTGATTTCTTCTAATAAATTGATATCATTGTTTATCCTCACCACATTTTTTATAATTATTTTATTTGATGAAAATGGTACTTCGCAATTAACTGACTGCAAAATTTCTGTTCCCTTTTTAGTTAATGTATCAGTCCATTCGTTACCATTTATTCCTACATGAGATGGTATCTACGACAGAACAACAGTCTTCTCTTCCTCCTTAACATTTCGAGTAAAAAAGCAATAAAATTAATCTAACTGCATTCTCTCATGAAATACTGATCTATCGTACAGCTTTTTGCTCTTGCTTTTGTACAAGTGCAAAATTCCATTTCGCAAATAATCACTGAATACGGTTTCTGGTGTTTTCTATACTTAGCGTATACTTTATGAAAGTAAATGAGATTTACTACAGGGAAGTTCCATCATCATATTGATGAGTTATTTTATGCCACTTGCATTAGCAAACACCTAAAAATTTTGAAAGATAAACTTGTTAAGCTATAAAATAATCTATCGCGAATTGAGGTGTTTAGAAAAGATAATTATGACATGCTATAGCAGTATCATTCATAACCCCCTGGCAATAAATATTTACCCGAAAGACTAATAATATTTATCTAAAGAAACCTATCTCAAAACAGAAAATATGAATTATTCAATACTGGTATAGTCAAAGGCTAATGGAGTATCAAGATTATTCTAAAGCAAATTTCAAGAACTAGTTTTTCATAAAAAATAATAAAAATAAATATGGATTCAAATTTAAAAATGCCAAAAATCTTCAAGCATTGCCAATTTTTATAACGTGGCACACAACATCAAACATGAAAAATGACTGATCTGTTTTAGCATCTGTGACGCAATGCTCCCCCACGTGTTGTGAACGACTAGTCGTTAGAAAGAATTCGTGCTGATGACGTCGTCATACAGTGGCGTAGCTACATATTCAGCGCCCTGGAGCAAGCAAAATCGATGCGCCAACTTGTTTCTCGGAAAAGTCCTGGCGGAATTTGTTTTCTATCTAATCTTATTTCGATTTAAAACCTTACTTAATAACAATTTATTTGAAATTCAAGACATTTCAATAATAAGAAATTCAATTTAATAAATATAAATATAATAATAAAACAAATTATAATTCTTTGAGTATGGAGTGCGCACAAATATTAACTACATATTTTATAAACTGTATTGACAAAATGTACTTATGCATGTCCAGTTTCCATATTAAAATTTCTTTTCAAAATTGTTTTCTCGCTTTCTTGTTTGCAAATTGTTCAATCCCTTTCTCCAGATCAAGTTGACAAGTTATTGTTCTTTTTGTTGATTTAGGGGCCCAAGAGTTCGCTGTTATGACATGCTGCTTCTTAAATATGTTTTGATTAATTTTAGCTTTGAAAAACTTCGTTCTAATGTCGCTGTCGTCTACGGTAAAGTGAAAAATATCATGCATGCTGTAATGTCAGAGAAGCTAGTTGACGCTGCGGTGTGAATTAAAAGTAGTTCAGCAACTTCGTATAGAAGTAATTTGTTTTAATTGAATATAAAAGCACATTTTAAATCGAAGCAGTTGAGGTCCCATACTAGGTGAAACATCGGAAAGATATGCCGATTGTAATAATTCTGATCCTTCCAGGATACTTTTATCAGGTGACGTGACGAGATATACAGGTTATAAACATTTAAAAAGTGTAGGGGAGACCGGGGCTAATTGGCATAGATTTTGGTTTTTGATTTTTCTATTTTTTGGGCAACACTTGGAGAGATTATGGTGAATGCGGCGGATAGACTCTTTGACTACAAAATCATGTAGTATCCAATAATTAAATCCGTGTTTAGGTAACCCCCAAAACACTTTTCCTAAAAGCTTCCAACTATGCAAATCCTTAGGGGTAAGTTGGCATAACGTGATATGGATATGGATACTTAAGCAAAACATAGCAATTTTTGAGAAAAAAACATTTTATTTGATCAAAAATTGGGGTAACATGGCTTTTTCTTAATCGCTCTTTCAACTGCGATTCTATTTTTGGTAGGAGTGTCTGTTAAAATAGCAGAAAACCTCCTTTTTCGGACACGGTTGGATTACTCTCGCGGCCCGGCTTTGGGGAAAGGGCAAATTTCCTCTGGGGTGATGTGTCGGGAAGATGATGGAGTGGCCACCAATGTCGGTGTACCTGGAAGGTCATTTGTCGTTAGAGTGGGTTCTTTGAGTTCCCTTAGCTCTGATTCATCGACAGTTTGTGTAGCCTCTTGAGCTGGGCGATCGGTGACGAAAGATGGCAAAAAGTCTGAGTCCTCAAATATGTCTGGGTTGAATGGACAGATCCCACTCACTTGAAATCCAGATGTAATGTTGGACGGAATCACAGCTGATTGAAAGGCTGTTTTTACAATTGCTGGGATATCGTATATGGTTAAAGTTTTGCCTGGATGACTGGTCATCCAAGCGTCACAAGTCGTGTTGACGTATTTTTTAAGGGGTCCAAATACAGTTCTGTCCAATGGTTGCAATTTATGGCTGCAGTGTGGAGGAAACGATAGGACAGTAACCCCATTTCCTTTGAACAAATCGAGGGCCTCAATGGACAATGGCGAGCCATGGTTATCGAGGAGAAGCAGCACAGGTCGCGGTTGTGAACATCTGGTAAAGTAGATAAAATGTTGGGCAAAGTTCACAAAATTGCGTTCGACCATCCAGCCTGTCTTGTTGACATCGCCGCTGGAGCCCTCTGGTCCGGATCGTACGAAGTGTTCATTGAACTTGGTTCATGGAAAAAGAAAAAATGGAGGAATAGCACTTCCTCCGGCCGAGACGCAAATAGCCAAAGAAACAAGGGTACCTCTTTCAGCAGAGGTGATCTGTCCAATTTGCTTAAACCCTTTCCGTGCTATTACCTTGTCTGGATTTTGAACGGTTGTAATCCCAGTCTCGTCCATATTGTAGATGTCCTGTGGCTCGAATCCATGCCTGTTCAGTACTGTTTGGAGTAAAGTGAAAAAGATTCCGACGTTAGTCATTGGAACTGATGGCTTGAGCTAGGCTAGTGGCCTCAGGTGTTCGAATAGATAAGGATTTTTTTCTGTTCATAAAATAAGAAAGTCAATCAGGTCCAGCCATCATGTTGAGCCAAGGTTTTGCCTTCAACATTGTGAGCTTGAACGGCCTCGGTCACCCTCTCCATTGGTTGATTTGCTCGGTCTGTTTCTCTCTTGTATATAGCTATGCCAACTGACTCCATACCTAACTATGCCAACTAGCCCCACAGGGAAATCCAAAACAAGATGGATACCACAAAATCCCAAACATCAGAAACATAAGATTATGAGACATGCGTGTAACCACAGTTAACCACTCTTTCGAAAACCGTCATCAGCAGCAACTCAATTTGATATACAGGTTCACCAGATCAAAAAAAATTACGATGAAAAAATTTACTCACCAGTCAGAAAAACGATAAAACAGGGGTCCTTCCTTTGTAATGCTTTCAAGCAAACTGAAATTTCGGTGGATGGTACACCTTAACATACACTCCCTACTAGGAAGATGACAGCGCTCTAGCTCCACGGAGGCAGGAAATAAAAGCAGTGTGTCAACTAGCCCCTTATGTCGACTAACCCCGGTCTCCCTTACATAATTATCGAACGGATTTAAATCTAATAGTTATAGATTAATTATTAAATGATTTACTTTATAAAACACCTCGACTCTGAAACATTGTTCACTGTTTCCAATGCGTTCATCTGCTTGTAATTTGCCAAAGAATTTTTTCCCACGACGCAATCTTTTTTGGGGAAACAAGGTTCCATATTCCATTGAGCTGATAACTCAAGGGCATCGTTTTTAACAAACTCCCAAATATTCCTTAAGTTCTGGAATTGGGTTAGGAATGATGAAAGTATCTTAACGGATTTTTCTATATCTCCATGAGTACCTTGCAGCATTTTCGAGACTGTATTATTAGGTTCAAGTATTTTTCTTTGTACAATTATCAAAATAATTGTTGAAAATTGTTCAAAATAATTTATCAAGTTTTTAGCTTCACGTTGCTCGTAATAACTTTTTTTCCATTCACTGATAAACATATCAATATTTTAATTACATCAAAATAACTAGAACGTAGTGCATCAAGGGCCTGAACACGGGAAGACCATCGTGATGGATAAACTCGTTTTAATGTTTTTGCTAAGTTGGTTTGATTCGTTTCCATTAATATTGCCCAACGTCTGACACAACTAAAAAAATGTAAATTTTTTCTAGTTGTTCATAAAATTGCCTGACTTCCTGTACATCGGTGACACTGTCGTTGATCACTAAATTCAAATTATGAGAACAGCAGTGCACAAATCTGGCAGCGGGGTTTCGTTGTCTAATTCTTGCTTGTAACCCTGAGTAGGCACCACTCATATTCACAGCCCCATCGTAACCTTTACCCCGCAATTTGGATTCAGTTTTTAAGAGGCGTTCTCTATGCGCACCAAGGGTCTAAGAGGTACCAAACTGAAAAATTTCAGCTTCCTAGAACTTATGGTTCCAGAGCTGAAGTGATGAGTCAGTGAGTGATATTTGGCTTTTATATGTATAAATTTAGCCAACAGAGTTAACAATTTAGATGAGCAACATTTTCTCTAAATTTGGTGTTGGGTTTCTCTTCCAAAATTTAGTTTAATTTCTATTTATTATGATTACATTTTCGAATTTGGGTGCACGTTGCACCCGAGTAAACACATTATTGATTTCGGTGGTGTTTACGGGATTCAAATTCAATGAATTATGATAGTTATGCTAATAGCAACACAAATACACAATTACATCTGTTCATTTGCAATATTAGTGCATCTGATTTGCACTAATATTGCAAGTATAACATTTGTGATTGAAAGTCAACCACTAATATTATATTTGCTCATATGTGATTGTACTTTGCCGCTTTTTCAATCTTTTTCGGTTAATTCAGGTAAAGTTTAACTAATTATTCATATTATTGAACACTGCTTTGTCTACAAATATTATTTATAACATTACCGTTTAAACGCAGAAGAGTGAAACCGGAAGTATTTAATCTGTCACAAGGAATACTAGTTTTAAAATTTGATAGTTGATTTCTTTCCTAAATAACTTGTTACATTCTGCTTACATTTATCATTCAGTAGATGTAATTGAAATGGATTCAACTGTGCAAACTGCTCCGAAGTACGGGGAGTTTTTCCAATAAAAATGTCGAAGGCATGTATACTCCAGGTATTTTGACAAATGAAATAGCAGTGCTGAAATGCGTTTTCCAACGAAATATTTCTTCTCTTCCTCACTTTTATTAGCGAGAAATTAGTTTTAAAAGGACTAATCTCAGAAAACCTCGAATCTCAGATGATTCCAGTAAATTTTGGGGCCATATTGCAAATATTTTGAATTCCAATTTTGATTTCAGTCGGATGAGTTATTTGCCCAGGCAAACGCAGAATCACCCTAACATAATGGACAGAGGAATCTTATGTGATCCCTCACACTAGTAGAACCGGATACAAAAAAGTTTGTATTTGGCGCTCGTGAGATTCACCGGAGACATGTAACTTCTTTGCAGTAAAATACAACTTATAATACGTATAGTAAGTGCTTTTAAACATTCTTAGCAATAATCATACATTTTTATGAATTTATTAGACGTATATAAAGAGTTAAATTTATAATGAAAATTTTCTGAAATCAAAATTATGGTAAGTCAAGTACATTCTAATATATGTAGGGGCTTATAGTTTTATTTTCTTGAAAATATTTCGTTTATTTTTTTTGTATATTTTATAGAAAATCTGAAAAATCGAAATTTTTTATACAAAAGTTTTCGCAAATTTTTATTTCACTCTTTCAAATTTTGCGCCCCCATGAGTCGTGCGCCTGGAGCAGTTCACTCCAACTGCTCCACTGTAGCTACGCCCCTGTCGTCAGACGCTTGTTTGATTTTGAATAGATAAGATGTAATTGTGATATCGCTATGAGAAGTTTCGATTTAGATCTGGTAACACGCCGGAGTAATGTGAATTAAATTGTAAATACGTACATTAAACTTGTGAATAGAATATGTTGCGTCTCCATTGATTTATAGCACATATTTGCTCGAAAGTTAAAATCATAGTTGTCCTTTGCAGAATTTAGATTTACTCGCGTTGGTTAACACCAAATAGAAATTAATATACCGCGTGGCAGGACGTTGTTTTGAAATGTATTTCAAGGACAAATTATTATGGCATCTAAACCAGTTCCTCATTTTTGCTTCCCGCCCTTATGTTAATTACCTTTAACCCTCAAACGGTATAGTGGGGGTCGGATCCGACCCAAGGGTGTGTCTTCCTCCCGTGCTTTCCCCTTTCATTGCAAGAGATCGAGTTGACAAGTAACCCTACCAGATGGACCTACTAGACCAACCTACTAGATATTGGAATAAGTAAATACGAGTGTCTTTGTTGAAAAGCATTATTCATGATCACTGGGCATTTTTAAAATTTTTTATTTTAGGTTTTTTAATTTTTTATTTACATTTTGAAGGCCAAAAATGTCGGTATATATTATTTTTTAAAATTTTTGTGCTCGGAAAGTTGGTTTCACTAACTTCTAAAACTAGGTAGACTAAATTACTTATCAGACCTAATACACTGCTGGCCACTGTAAATGCAACACCCTGAAAGAAACATGCAAATAACATGAAATTTACAACATGCATTAGCGGAGGTGAGATATGCAAATGATTAGAATTTCAGAGCAGACGCACATCACGCGCGCCTGTGGCGCCACTTCAAAGCGCTATTTAAGGCTTGGAGACTTCGACGATTTCAAGTTCGGCAATTGTGGTTTGTTGTGGTTTTTTCAAAAAACGATCAATTATGCCTCGTCGAAAACAGCGATCATCTTTTGATCAAGTATCCGAGTTCGACAGAGGAAGGATAGTGGCCTACCGATATTGTGGATTATCTTTCAGGGAAATCGGTAGTCGTGTTGGACGAAACCAAACAACTGTAATGTGGATATGTGATCGTTGGATGCAGGAGGGTACGACGGACCGGCGTGTTCGATCGCATCCACCTCAGCGCACTACTTCACGTGATGACAGGCAAATTGTGCGCATGGGAGTGACGGATCGCTCAGTCACATCACGAACCATAGCACAGCACATGCAGTCTGTAACGCATCATCCAGTGTCTGCGCGTACCATTCGACGCCGTTTAAAGCAGAGTGGTCTGTCCGCAAGACGTCCATTGCTTTGTCTACCCTTGACACAGAACCACAGACGTCTCCGTCGCCAATGGTGCGATGACAGAAGGATGTGGACTGCAGAATGGAATGAAATTGTCTTTACTGACGAGTCACGCTTCTGTCTGCAACACCACGATGGTCGCATTCGAGTCTGGAGACACCGTGAAGAGAGGATGCTGAACAGCTGCGTTATGCACCGCCACACTGGTCCTGCACCGGGTATTATGGTATGGGGCGGTATTGGATATCACTCTCGCACACCTCTAGTACGCATTGCCGGTACTTTAAACAGCCAGCGCTACATCTCCGAGGTGTTGGAGCCAGTTGTCCTTTCTTACCTTCAGGGCTTGCTCACAGCCATATTTCAACAGGATAATGCGCGACCACATGTGGCACGCATTGTCCAACGGTTCTTCGTCAATCGCCAGATTGAATTGCTTACCTGGCCGCCTCGCTCTCCGGATCTTTCGCCGATAGAAAACATGTGGTCCATGGTTGCTCTACGATTGACCCAGATTCCATCCCCAGCTGCCACAGCAGATCAACTTTGGCAACGCGTGGAAGCTGCTTGGTCTGCTGTACCCCAAGAACTCATTGAAAGTCTCTTTGAATCAATGCCGAGGCGTGTGGCAGCGGTGATCTCCAACAATGGCGACTACTCTGGCTACTGATTTTGGCAGGAACCACACTTCACAGAAGTCTATAAATTTAATCATTTGATACTTGGTCAACATGTTATCTACAAAATAAATTTTGTTGTGATATCTGTTGTCTTTCTTGGTGTTGCAATTTGGGTGGCCAGCAGTATATATACAACATTCTATGTAAATGCAAAAGAGATTTTCTTTGTTTAGCAATATTACAATTCGTTGGTCGTTTTTTTTCTACAAAAAAGGCTTTATTTCATGTAAAATATTATCGATAGATGTTATTATACAAGAAAATGCTTATTTTTTAGTTATTTCTAACAAAAACCTCGTCAAAAAAGAGATCGGGTCGGGTCCGACCCGACCGTACCATCTATCTCGCCTCAAACCACTGTACCGTTTTGGGGTTAAACCATAGAGCCGTATAATTAACCTGATAATAATAGCTTTTATAACAGTTTAATATTAGTTAAAATAGCTAATAATGGTTAAAAACAGTTGAGTGCAAATCATTCTCTTTCCACAGATGAAAATTGGGTAAAAAAAATTAAAGAAACAGAAAATTTTATTCAGCGGAAGAAAAGAAATATTTTTAATTACCTGAAACCTTAGTTTAATGGAAAGTATTACTTGCAACTACTTATGTAGTAAGAATTAAATCCTTTTTTTATACAGAAATTTCCTGCTCCTCTTTTCTTCGGAAATCGCTTTCGCAAATTATATTAAGATAAGAGTATCAAGCTCTTTATCTTTAGAGCTGGGGGATAACAAAAGTGCAGGCTGACTTATTATCTAAGCCTTTTAAGTATAATACACTTCAAATTACAGAACACTCTCCCACATACATAATTAAAGCACATAAGCATGCTGCAATGTTTAATAAGAAAATTATCACAGTAAATGGCTTATTATGTCCAACTGAGATAGTTTTGGCGGTATAAAAGAATCCCGGTTGTCCCACATTTAAATTTTTATTGATTTTTATCTACGTTTGGTAATAAAATTGACATAAAATTTGCGGACTTCATAGGTAAAATAAGTGAAATATAAACAATAGAAATAAACAAAAATTAATATTCAAGCATAGACTGCTAAATCACTTTAACATAAAACATATCCTGCGAAGAAAACATTTTCAATAGAGGATAACGCAGAAGCTTCATATCCCCATAATGAAAAAGACAAATAAATAATCCAACAGAGATAGATAAAAATAATACAAATATACACAAGAAACAAACAGAAATCAAGCACTCTGGGCATCCACGCACCAACGACAAGATTCTGTATAAGTACCAGAACTGAACCATAAAACAACAGAGGTAACCGACAGGTCTCGTCATCAGGGAGCCTAACCATGTCAATTACCTCAAGGGGAACTTTCTGAATGGGATGCAGGTAAGCCCCAAAAACATCCCAAGGCCCCGAGTCCCCCAAGAAAACAATAAATCAAAACGAAAATGAAAAGACAAACACAACTTACAGTATGGGCTCAAAGCACCTTACATGCAAGCACACAAAATCCTAATGCAAAATAAAAGATACGTACACACCCCAATTCCCCCAATTCCCCTTCCCCAATTCCCACACCACCATAACCGTCACTTACGGAATCGGGGGCTGGAATTTCTTCTTCAAATTTGGTTCTAAAATATTCTGCTGATAGTAGAGTGAATTAATTTTGGCATTACTTGAGACTTTTTTTAAAATTTGTCGTTGTAAGAAAATCCTGCTACTATCATTAACTCCTTTGAGAACTTTTCTGTACACTGACGTAGCCATTTCGTACGGTCATTCCCGTCAGTTGAGCAAAAGAAAATTGATCTTTTTTTTGCTACAGTCACTTAAATGCACCAATGCCCCATCGAATGTTACCAAAATTTCCATTTTTCAGCAGCGAGGTGTTTTTTATATAATTTTCTACAATTTGTTTTTCTTTCAGCAATATTCTTTTGCAAAATCAGATGAACTTTAGGTTTAAACATCTTTTTCAACTTCAAATCTTTATAAAAGATTTTACTTTCAGTGCCAGAAAACATTCCTAGTTTCAATGCAATGGATTTTTGAGTCTGCGTATTTTCTTTTAGGATCAGAGACATCACTTTTTTGATATTTACCTACGTTCGAACAGACTTAGGATAAGGTTTAGTGGTCATGTTTTCATTTTTACTTTCAGTTAGACGTTTTTTCCTTTCAAATTTAATATATTATAAATACCTATTTTTGAAATGCCATAACCGGAATGTTTACACTGCTTTATAATTTGTTGATACGAATATTTCTCCCCGGAAAGTGCAGTTACGTAACCTTCGAGCCATCTATCAATTTTAGGAGCCATTTTCAAAATACATATTTTATTTTAAATTCCAATCAAAGAAAAACAATAGCTGACGATTATGCTGAATTTGCCAAATATTTATCTCAAAATGCAAACGCCAAAAACAAATTACAAAATCATTCCCATAAAGTGCGAATGACCTTCTGTACTTAGATGACTTAACAGTATCTCTAAATAGGATCAAAATAGGTTGAGATGCGCAACTGGAAGAGTTTAAAAGCATGATTTCTTGTGCCATAGAGTTATTCAAACAAATCTGTCGACTTGGATGGACGATATTGGGACTAGAGATGCCTCTGAGACGTAACCGGCGGCAGTACGAACAATTGTCGGACTTTGAGAGGGGGTGTATAATAGCCCTCAGAGAAGCAGGTTGGTCGAACATGTATATCGGCCGCCACCTCGGTCGGAGTGATATGGTAGTTGCTCGGAGTTGGCAACAATGGATCACGGAAGGGATAGTCTACCGTCGCGGAAGATCAGGGCGTTCCAGGGAACACAAATGCGCGCGAGGATCGCGCAATCATGAGAGCGGCGACGACCGCACCAACAACGTTGCTATAATCGGTTCGATGCCATTTACCACCTTCCATACATCCGTGCCTATCAAGAGAAACCATTCGGAGACGACTGGCCAACGCAAGTATAAGGAGCCGACGTCCATTTTTAAGCCTACCACTCACTCCACATCGTAGGCATTGTCGACTGCATTTTTGAAGACCTTGGGCAAGCTGGAGTGTGACCGACTGGAGGCGTGTGATCTTCATCGATGAATCCCGATTCTGTCTCAATGGTGATGACCAGCGCATACGCGTTTGGAGGCGGCCAGAACACCGGTCCGATCCGGCATTTGTTATCGAGAGACATACGACGATTACACAAGGTGTGACAGTGTGGGGAGTGATTTGTTGGGACACACGATCACCTCTAGTCATCCTTCAACGTACTTTGACGGCACGCAGTTACGTGGACGAAATTTTAACGCCAGTTGAACTGCCTATGCTATCAAGTCGCCCAGGTGCCATTTATCAGCAAGACAATGCTCGTCCATATACTGCGCCACTCTCACAATGTCTTCAAGGATATGACGTACTCCCTTGGCCTGCCAGGTCACCAGAACGGTCACCAATAGAGCACGGTTGGGACGTGCTTGGAAGGCAACTGCTGCCATCCTGGAATACTGGTGAATTACCTGCCCAGTTGCAAAGATTATGGCATAATCTTCCGCAGGAGGTCATAGGTGACCTCATTGATTCAATGCCACGCCGTGTTTCTGTTTGTATAGCTGCCAGAGGTGGATTTACTACTTACTGATTTGTAACCTTTTTTATGCCATAACCTTTCTCTTAACAAAACGGTCTGTTCTTCTGAATTTGTAATCATTTGCTTATCTCCTTATACACTACATATACGTTAAGTTGTGTGATAGTAGCTCGTTTCGTTCTGGGTGCATATATATATATATATATATATATATATATATATATGTATTGCATAAATATAAAGTATTTTGCATTCTATTTTGGGCAGAATTTTTTTTCTCTCTCGATTAAATTATCAACTGCGGTAGAAAGAGTACGAAGGAGGAATTTTTCTAATTAAGTTGGGTGAGCAGCGAGAGAGATGATTTTATTAAGGGTATTTTGTTTATAAAATAAACAGGAGAAGTTCTATAACTTTATAATTTTTTTTTCAAATGACTTATTTTTCATATTTAAATCTGAGTCTGTGAAGCGAAGCTTATCGATAAACAAGCATTGATATTATGATCACTGTAATATGTGAAAAAACAACATAATATGAGGCTCACAATATAGTAAATTAACTAACAAGAAAAATCTTCTAAATGAGTGCTAAAACAGGTACAGTAGTTCGCATATTTTGTTAATGTTAATTAATATATCCTCTTAATGTTAATTAATATATACTCACGCTTCATCTTTTCTGTTTCTTTCAGAATGTTTGTTTTCAGTTTTTAATGAGATACAGTTTTTAATTTTCCATAAAATTTAAATTATTTTTTCGCAAATGTCTTAAAATTGTTTCATAAAACATGAATGATAATTTTAACATAAAAAGACTTTTATTATTATCTATCTTCAACGATATTTTAAATTCATATTAAAATTTCATTTCTCTTAAATTTTTTTTTACTCCCAAAGAAAAACTATTTCTCAGCTAATCAACAAATTTAGTTTCTTTTTTTATTTAGAAGTGTCTAAATTTTTTTTACACAGACAAATAGATTATTGCTTTCTTTCCTTACGAATAGTAAGTAATAGGAATAGTAATATAATCAAGTTCTTACGAATTGCTTTTCTTATTGCGACATTTCTGAAAAGTTTTTTTTTTTGGGGGGGGGGGGCGAGGGAATCATGGTATATGTTTATATGTTACCAATAAAAAATAGAAGAAAATGCGACATTTCCAATACGATCCGATAAAACTAATTTTGATCTAGTACATGAAATACAATGTGAGTGTTTGATATTCAGAACTTGCAAGAATAACCCAATATTAGAAATCAATATCAGATAAAGCGAATAAATGAAACTGAGTTGAACAAAACTATCTTAGTTAGTGAGAGAAAATTCAAGCTAAAAGAGGTATTGAACGGCAGCATAATGATATGCTGCCGTTACACTTGCATTTGTATTTTCTCTAATTAGTTTTTTGAAGAATCAAGTTGCATATCTGAAGGATCCAAGTAATAGCAAGAGGTCTTGTAATAATGTACTAAGCAGAATTAAGTGAATTTAAATCTGGTGACCATATTGTTCAAGCCGTACGTGAAGGACAATCTTTTTCCAGAAAACTTAACTAATTCATGTTTTATGGAGGTAAGCACTGTGAGCCATAAAATTTAATTCTAAATTTTAAAGTTATGGTTTAATGAATTCTGAGGACTTTCCCCTGCACAAAAACATTATCAAAAATAGCGTCCACTTACATGATCGAAAAATTTCGATTTCTTGACGGTGAATAGAGAAAACGAATCATACTCATAATATCTAAGGAATGGTAGGATCGCCTTCTTATAAAGTTTGAAGCAGTTTTTGATGTATTCAAACCTAATTACCATAATAATGAGCCTATGGGTTGAGAAATAGTGTGGAGAAAGAGTAAATTTCGACCTATTAGAGATAAGAATTATGTTTAAATCTCTCAATCTCCACGATGAGAGCATAATGTGAAATGTTTATCAATATTTGAATCCTCTGACGAAACTGTGCCAAGAGGTATTTGAGACGCAATGCATACGGACTTGCTATTGAATTGACATTGAAAATTTTCTAGGGCTAGGACAACACGATATAAATGCTAGTTACTGGGATACGAAGAAAAACACTACAGAACGAATTAGGGGAAGCGATAATCATTGTGTATCGGCGAGTCGGATAGTTTATATGGTGTACTAATGATACCCGCATCCAAAGTGGTAAATGGTTTCAGATGTACATGAGACAGGTCTCAAAAGAACTGCATATTACATAGTCTAATTTGACGATTGAGGTTGAACAGGCAAAATGTTTAGAATGCCATTTTTGTGTACGGGATATACACTTCTTACTAAGTTCCCTTGTCAGTCGGCCAAAGATTTTCCAAATACTAAAAAAAAATTGAATGCGCAACGTTGATTTGAGCAGAAAAATGAGCCTATTAGGTGTCTTTATTGTAGTAATATTATTCGGAACCATATAATTAAAATAGGTGATCCTAACTTAATAGGTAATGATGCTTCTGTTTGGGATCAGATGATCACTGTATAAACGTATGACATGTAGCGCGAAGTAGAAGAACCACCTTGTCATCGTTCGAGACATGCAGTTTGACTACAACCCAGGTGTCATACTTTAGTAACGATAAGTTACGGCAGTCTTCCACCCCCCCCTCATTTTCTTAAATATCGATTCGACAAATCAGTGATAAACGAATCTCATTCCTGATCTTTTGGTATTCTCTTTCATGTGGCATGTACGTAGGGTTACATTCCAGCAAGATATTATCCGAACGCTTTTTGCACACATCGCTCAAGAACTATGCCAACAGAAAGTCAAATATGTAGATTGCCCAGCACCATTACTAATCACCAGTAGAACACACGTGGAATGTGTTTGGAAACAGCTACGTGATTATTCGTAAGCTGAGAAACATTAGGTTTAATTGTCATGACATGTTCAAACTGTTTGAGAAATTGTGTATCGAATTTGGCATTGGACTCTTCCTTTATGGTCGAAGGTCTTATTGCATGACGGGATGAATTATGAAAAACAGATAGCGTGTTAAATTATTGTAAGTGAAGATTAAGATTCATAATGACCGATGAAACCGATTCTTGTTTTTTTCAGCCTTTGATATACATTTTTGTTAAGTTTCGACTTGTATTCAAATTTTTATTTATTTGCATCTATTTCCTCGAGTTTTTGGAAATATTTCTTAATAAGATAATCAAAATGTCTAGTAGCTTAAATGGGCTGTAACTGTTTTTGCTTCCGTGAGGATTTATTTTCTCTTTTGAACTTATCAAGCAGAAATAAATGAAACAACGGTCTCATTTGTATCTTATATTGTTTTCTGCAGATATTTTCCCTAATATTACAGAGAGATAGCACAATGTTCAGCGAAGGATATAAATTCCTCTTCATTAATTTTATTTCTTAACTATCTCTCTACAAAAAAGAAATTCTATCCCTGAGAGAGAAACATTTTTAAAGGAGTCGTTTCTTTAAATCAATTGAAGGAACATACGAGAGAAGCTACTCCATTAAATATTGTTATCTACTTTTAGAAATTAACTTTTCATGCTTTGACCTACTTGTAAACAGCTTTCGGCGGATTTATTTCTTTCCAGATGTAAGAGAGGGGAGAACAGCATCCTACACTTGTTTTTAAACAAATGTACAACATTACTAAAAGTTTATAAAGATTAAAAGTCTCCAGAAAATTAGTTTAAGTCAGAAGCTAACAGAGTGAACTGATCTATTTATCAAAATTAATTTATTTACTGTAGTCTCTTAACTATATTGTGCTTTACTAAAATGTTTTACAAAAATAATTCCTTTAAACAGGAACATCGATTTTCTTAAAATCCTGATAAAAAATACTAATTGATTTTTAGAAGCTTTCCTTTTCAGAATACATTTAAAAAATTTTTTTAGGACACTGTGGTTTCTCTTTAGCGTCTTGGACAAGTTTCCTGTAAGTAAATTAATTGCTTTATCTGAAAAAAGAAAATGTGTTTCTTTATGTGTCGCATCACTACATTTAAACTACAGGGACGTGCGCATAGCAGTCTCTTTTCCACATATATCATGAAAAAAATCCAAAAAAAAAATCCAAAATCAATAGGTAATAACTTGAATCAAATTATTTTTTTTATCTGAATAAATATTTTGGTATTTTTAATGACTGCAGGTAGCAGCAATCGGTATACAAACTTATGTGTTTGAAAGTGACTTTAGATGCTTATGTATCTCTTTTTCCTGACCTAATTTTTAGATTAATATTGAATTATTTTTTGACTTCGCTCCTATATTTCCTGGTACATTTAAGCTGCGTTTACATGGACAACAATAATACCCGGGATTTACCCGCTAACAGGGAAAACCTTCGAAGTCCGTTTACACGGGACCACATTTTCACCCTGCTTTTACCCGTCTTACCGGAAGTAAAGGCCATCACATGATTCTGCGGAAGTGATCCTCATACACCATCATTCCTTGTAAATCACGTTATGGGTTCGATCCCAGCCGATGTCGTACTTTTCCAAATTCACTGTATTGCTATTTTTAGCTTTCCACCTTCGAACTCCGCATTTATCTCGTTATGAAGTGTATGGTCCTGGGGAAGGCCTTTTTTTTCCAATTGCTGTTCTTTTGACCTCGTATTCTTAAATTTTAAAAATAACAACAAAAAAAAATCATAAAACTTTAAAAATCCAAAAAGATTAAAAAACTTACAAAAATATTTTTTGTATTCTTATGATATCTGCTTTTCTGGGCCTCTTAATATTATTACTTTTTTGTTTTCCGTGGATCATTAGTCTTATCTAATTATTCTTCTAAATTTTCTTGCAACTCTATATTTTTTCTGTTAAAATTAACTTTTTTGTTTTAATTTAACTTTACTATTAATTTTTTTTCTTTTACCCGCGTTATTCTTACCTTAATATTTTAATTCATTACTTAAAATTTTAACTACTGAGCACTCCCACCTTGATTACATATATCTTGCTTACAGGAGATAAAGTCGACACGACCAATGCACTCCTCTTCTAAAACACAATTACGTCTGCGTCTATTTGTTATTTAAATGCAGCACATGTCAGTCGCTGTTGATAATCATAGAACGTTTACGATTTTTTTCTGTTGTTTTTAAAAATAAATTTAGAAAATAGATAGGAAAAAAGGAATATAAGAACTAGACGATTGATGCGGATATTAGAAATAATCGTACGATCTGTGGCTTCATCGCTAAATTTAGTTTTCCCACAACAAAGAATGTGGGCAAAATTACGAAGCTCTGTTTGGTGGGAAGAAATTGTTTTAAATTCCTGAAGTAATAAAGACTGGAAAGAAAATTTTCCAATTGATAGGTGCATTTTTTAAATTATAAGATTAATTGTAAGATACTTATTGTTTTAATAAATCCTTTTATAAAATCAAAATGTAATTTTGATTTAAATTTTGTTTCAGCAATTTTTAGTCATGTATAAATAAAAAAAATCATAAATAGATATAAATAAATTTTTATCTGTGAATTCTAAAATAATTAATTTATAAATAAATTTTAATGTTACGTTTAATTATTGATTATACTTATTAAATTTATTAATTTTACCATAACACTTTAAATGAAAATGTTATTGAAATTTTATTGAAATGAAATTTTATTTCTTATTTTACATACCAGATGGCAGTACCATTCTATTTATAATGTAATTGGGGATGTTTTTTTTAAAAAACTAGATGGGCAGATCAAGAAATAAATGAAATCCTCCGGAAAAAAATAGGCACTTTTCTACTGTTTTCTTGAAAATTATACGATCGTTAAGGGGTTCCAGATCCTTCCATCGATCATTTGGCTGCATTTTCATGGATTCCCACATGTTCAAATTCGCCATGTTTGTTTACTACTAGCTTCCTGCTTCAAAATGCATCATGGGTAATTAGCGAGTTTTATCCTAGTTCGAAGCAGGGTCGAAAATCCACCCTGCATTTTTCCCTATCGTAGGGAAAAAGCAAGCAACGACCCTGCTTTTACCCGGGTTTTTGGCACATGTAAACGGCACTTTAGTGTCCCTGTTTGCTTATCACAAAAAACGAGAATATTTTAGAGGCCATGTTTTGGTCTATTAGCATTATTTACGCTATTAATAGAAAACCAAGCACATTGTCTTTATCACTTGTAACTTTTATCATCTGTTAGTCACATATTTATGAAGTGTGTGCGTCTGTGATTTGAAATTAAAGTAAATATTTGTATAATATTGGGAATAAAATATTGTGAGTGAAATATTAGCTGATAATAATATGCATAATTGGAGGTAGAGAGATTTGAATGTGGTAACAAATCATTAGGACGATCTACTGCATACCCGTACCACATACCGTTCAAAAAAATAAAAAAAAACTAGCCGCTGCGTGACCAGCATGGTCGCTTTTAGTTTTATATTTTCTTTTGCAAAACAACTCAACTGAAAGTAACATATGTAAGGAATGTTACCATTACTTGTTATCATAAATATACGTTGTTAAGGGGTATTCTCTACAGGGCTGATTCTAAAACATCGTGATCAAAAAATGTGAATTTCCATTACTTTAGAACAGAGTTAAAGATAAGACTGAGAAACCCAACACCAATGATTTTAAAAATTACACCCCTCTCTGTATGCACTATTTTTCAAAATTAAGATATCTATACTTTATCATTACAACAAATAAGAAATTGTTGGGGAAAAATTTTAAACATAGTGTTGATTACATCACTCTCTGTATGTATTACTGCTCACAATTCAGATACCTACACTTAATCATATCAAATAATAAATTGTTGGGAAAATTTCTTCACTTATAAAATAGAGTAAAAATTCAGCAAGTACTGAAAAAGTGTAGAAAATTTACCACTACTGGCTGTTGGTTGCTATGCCGGCGACAGTTAAGCCTAACCTCGCGATCATTTATGCTCTCTCTTTCACGCCTCTCTCTTAATGAATTATTTCATCTTCGCTTTCTTTCTTGAGACTGTTCCCAATTTTCACTTGAACGTGCAGCTCGTTTTCGAGCATTCCTGATTTCAGTGCGTAAATCCATGTTGACACTCGCTAGCACATTGCGGACGGCCGCTAATGTTTACATCTGGTAGTTGCAGCCGTTGCCATTCGGAGTATAGAAATACCGTCGATTTTTGTTCCGCATACCTACTCGTTTTATATATATATATAGATATTTCAGGTAGTCTCCTCTAACGGAACCACCGTGATGTATTTCTTATCGCTTGCTTACCTTTTTTTTAACGTATTTTGGTACTTTTCTGTTTAACTGTTTACTGCTACTGGGTTTGACGCGCTAACAAAATTATAACTCGCGAAGCAGGACAATTTTTTCCTCTCGAAGGACCGTTATTGAGGAACGTAATCCTACTTTGAAAGAAAATCTTAACATCCATTTGCTACATGTTACCTTTCTAGTACTGCAGCAGCTGAGGAACTTGAAAATAAGGCTTCAATGAAAGCATCTAATTTTCGTAAGGCTGTCATGATTCCAAATTAAATTAAATGAGTACACCCGATTCTGTTTTTACACTGGGTATACGTTACAGAGACTACAGTGTAAAAAAAAAAAGATGCAGAGAACGTATAAAAATTGGAGATAGGTTCCATCCAAATATACTTAATTACCCTCAAAACTTGTTTTAATTATGTTTATACGGGTTATTTTTTAAAGTGAAATAGTAAGGCGTGGTTAAAAATAAATAAAATATATAATTTATTTTTTACTTATACGTACAAACAGATAACATAATCATTCAGTCATTCAATGTCACTACTAGACAATAAACATGTCCGTTTCCTGTTGTTTTTCGGTGACGAAAAATCCCTGTCGTCATTTGAAATACTTAATGGTGCTATATCTACAAATGTATCTTGAATTGAACAGCTTGTGTTCCTTTTGTTTCACCGGTTTTGAATACGAATTCATTTATCACACGCCGTGATTTTGTTTTTGTTAGTTCCTTATATGACTCTTCAAAACGTACCATAATCATTATTAACTCCCGTTGAAATGGCACGGCTAGTTCGACGTTGTACTCATTTGTAAGAAAAGGATTTCCAAGTTTATTGGCTAGTTGGAGGCCCTCTATAATTGCACTTGCAGATAGTGGAAATACTCCTTCATAATCACTATACTATAAACTAATGGGGACTACATTCGCTGAAATACTCTCTGATAACATTGCACGCAATATAAGCTACAATGCAACGCAATATTTTTTATTCCTTTTAGATTTTTAAACCGTATTAAAGTAAAAAAAACTGTAAAAAAATAATTGGTTCTTTTTCTTAGACCGTGTTATTTCAAATCCGTGTTAAAAAAAACCCGTGCAATAAGAGAATTGGGTGTATATACAATTTAAGTTACGTAAAAGACTTTTTCTTCGAGTATGTACATTAGACTTACATAAAAATTTTGCTATTTTACCCATTAAAACTTGTTGTTTTGATTCATGCGATGTAAAATAGTACTGGTCGTTTTTATGCCTTACCTTACCAAATGTTTACAAACTACTCTTCATTATCAAATGTTGATTATCTGATACATTGATACTAGAGATTCTCATCTGAATCCTGCTCGAATTTTGATTATTTTTTTAATATTATCTGGAACACTTCCTTTTATCGAAAACCCTTGGATTTAAAAAAAATATATATTGTTATTATTTATATTTCGTTCATATGAAGAAATAATACCCTCATAAAAATATTAACTGACGAGAACATTCATTTATATGTTTCATTAAAACTGGCTCAATTGAGTTATTTTAGTTGAAGACTTTCACACTGAGCAGTTTCATAGACTGCAATTAAAATTTATGTAGTGTTCATCGTGAAAACTAAAAAAAAAGCAATAATTTGTAGCATAGTCATAGCTTTGCAACAAATGAATGCACAAGTAAAGAAACAAATCTACTCCTTAGAGGAAACTTTTTTCAGGCCTTAATGCGACTTCTGTCTTATTATCTTAATGGGTGAAACGTTTGAAAGAAAATTAAAGGAGAAAAAGTAAATGACTAGCGCATTCAAAACGTTAGAGAAAAAAGCAATGAAAGTGTGTCTGCCGTATACTGTACCTCAACAACTGGAAGAATTTTACAAATAAGCAGCAGATAAGAATTTGCCAACCAAGTCCTAATTCACTGGTAAGATATTGAATATTTTTTTAGTGTGATTGTTCACTCTACATCAACATGACAGAAAAATATGCTTAAGATAGTGCAAAGATACAGGAGGCGGCAGAATGGACTCCTCCTTTTAATAATAAAAAACGAATGAAACACTTTAGAGAAAAAACTTTATATTTTTGAAAAGTACTCATAATCTAGCTTCTTCCCCTCTAGGTTTTGAAAATAACATCACTCAGATGGCGCTTGTTATTTGTGATACACAACAGAAGCCGTTCTCAAAGGGTTTCCATCGTTCTGTTGGTTATTTCTACAGGAATGACGGCAACGTCCTCACGAATAGAGTATTTACGGTTTTGTTGCGCATTTTAGGTGTTCTCATGTTTCTTAGACGACCATTTGTTTTTCTTGGTAATGCATATCCACTTGTTCTCATGTTTGAAACTTATCGCAGGATTGTTTTTCGAACACGAACGACATCAGTTGCATATAATCCGAAGCGCGTCCAAAATGTCCCCTGTGTCACGGTTGCAGAGTCATCGTTTTTAGAGAACGCCTCGATAACGAAACCCCAATGGTCACCGGACCAACTCATGGTGTCTGCTGACAGTTAGAAAATCCACCCAAACTGTTGCCACCTCTCGCGCCACCATTCTCTTACCAGTGACCTTCAGAAATGGGTGAGTCCATTCTGCCGTCCCCTGTATTTACTTAAGAATTTTTCTTTAATCGTCTCAATATTCTTCAAGTGGTTATTAAACTCCTGATTCAAAAAATCCAAATTAAATTCAACTAAGCACTTCCATTAGTACCTTAGGATATTGAAAAATTTCGGGAATTCAAAAAATGTCTATCATTAAATGCACTAATGATGATTTCACATGCATTTGTAGATTCTCAAAAGACGTTTCCTGCAGAGGCAATTTTCATAAATAAATTGAGGCCGAAGATAATTTACTGCAGACTTGAATACCTGCCCTTTCTCTTAAATCATGCTTAAAAAGTTAATCTTTTACCATTTTCCATAGCATTTCCTTTCTTATGAATTGTGAGGATACATTTTTTAAAAAGAAATATTTGAATTACAAATGCTAATTATTCATGCGAATAATAAGTCAGAAATCATTTGGTGATTTAGGGTTTTAATGCGCTATTTCATTCATGCCCTTCTACGTCATAATACTGAGACGTTAATTTTTTAGATGCCGGGTTAATGAATTACTAGCTAAATAAACGTATTTTTTAAGAGAAACCCTAATCAGTTCAGAAAAATATACCTTTTTGGAAAAATACAATTTACACTACTTTCCCATTATGATTTAATATCACCCATCAGTTAATGCTTATAATTTTTTTGCATGTTATTCGAAAAACACGACCAAGATTTCCCAAGATTACCATTAGATTACAAGAATCCATTTACCAAGATTTTTTGGTAAAATGAAAATTTAGTCTTGTAGTTAAAAATAAAGAAAATTCAATCAGAAAGATCGTTTATAACTTTCTAACTACTGGGTGGGATTTCAAATATCCCAAGGATGAATATATATATATATTACCCTTAATTGCCGTCCTTACAAAGGGGATATGAAATTTTCCGTTCTAAAGAGGGAATCGGGAACAATGGGCCCCGTAAGCTAGAGGTTAAGAAAAAAAAATAACTAACTAAACGAACGAATTACACAGAATTAGTCTAAAGTTTCTCACCTTTCAAAATCCATTTTTTATTCTTTGACCCATGATTAAAAAAGCAGGATAAAAATGTAAAAAATGCACGCGGTAAGTAAATAGAGTAATATAAAATTAATTCATGAAAGCCAAAAAAAGAAAAGTTCTAAAAAAGGAGACCGGCAAAGCAGTTTATTTTTTTATGCAAAACATTGTTAACCTTTAATTATTGAGTATTTATTTGATAACTTCCGTTTGATCATAAAATCACGCACGGTCATGCATTTTAACAACGTTTATCGTAGAACTGAAAAAAAAAGCGGTAAATATTTATACGAGAAGAAGGAAAAAAATAGAAATTCTTGTGCTTGATTGCTTCATTTAACAAAAACTGGTCATCGAAACATCGTCGTTAAAAAAGTTGTTTTCTTTATTTCTACTTTTATTCGAGTACAATATTTGGGAAGGATAATTTTGCATGCAATAAAAGTCTTTCATGCTGAGTTTTAGACTTGAAAATCTCTTCATTGCATTGAAATAGACTTTATATATGAGTAAATATGCAAGAAAATTTAGGCTTAAACAGATATATATATTAAATATCGTAAAAATCTAACTCGTCTTCAGTATTTACGTATATTATAAAAGCATTTTCCCTTGATGTTTTAGTTCTGTTCAAATGATTGGTTTTTCTCTTCACTCAAAATGTTTTATGTTAAAAATGATTGCTTTTGCTAAGCAATTCCTGTGATACTCAAAACTAAATGAAACTTTTACTCGAGTATAATATTTGGGAAGGATAATTTTGCTTGAAAAACAGTCATGCTGAGTTTCAGACTTGAAAATCTCATCATTGCTTTGATATAGATTTTATATATGAGTAAATATTCAATAAATTTTACGCTTAAACTCATAAATATATTAAATCTCATAAAATTATAACTCGTTTTCAGTATTTACGTATACACTCATACCTGTTTTTGTGCGGTGGTTAGGGACCGCACAAAAAAACACATAAAAAATCGCACAAAACTTCATGAGTAGCTATAAAAAAATATTTTTCACAACACATTTAAACAGTACTTTTTTATGCGGTGAATAGGGACCGCATAAAAAAGTCTCACGTAGAAAATAACTTAAAACCTTACGAAATAACTAGGAATTAAATACTCAGCATTAAATACTTGATCCGGGCAATATCCTCCATCTTCAATAATTTTTGCTAACACTTTAGAATAATTTTTAGCGGCTGCTTCATCAGCGGATGCAGCTTCGCCCGTTATCTTCAGACTGTGAAGTACGTGTCGTTGTAAAAACCCAACTAACCAGCCATTGCTTACAGAAAATTTCTGGCTTCCAATGAGAACTAGACGGAACTATGAACTAGACGGCTCTAAATCTTTCAGCTGATTATAAAACCGTATAGCTTTCTCTTTAATTAATTCTCCGTCAATGGGGATTCGTTTTTGAGTTAATTCTTGAATCCACAATATGAGCGCCTTTTCCGTTTTCTCTATCAAAATGTTTCTTGAATACGATGCTCGTTTAACGCTTTCGTTTGTGGCACAATTACTAGATTTTTTTAAATTTCACCTGCACGTTTTTGTATGCCTCTTATAGTGGATTCACCTAATCCAAATTCTTTACCAAGAGCTGTGGATCCTTCACCTTCTGCTATTCATTTTAAAATCGTAGTCTTTGTTTCTAAGGAAATTGCCTTTCTCTTCGCTTTGTTTTTGCCCTTATTCATTTTCAGGGATTATGTCTAAAAATAAAATAAAAATCCTAAAAATTTATATCTAAATAGATAAAATAATAAATTTACCTTCAATTTACGCTTTGAAATGAATCTTATCTTAATGGTCCAGGAATATGAAAGCCCTTTAAAGAACGTCAATTAAATAATGGATTATATAATTCAATACATATGTAATGTAATTGGCTGACGCAATACTGCATTTTATTTGTAAATCAGTATCAGTATATGTAATGTGATAAAATATCAAAAATCGAAATAACAAAATGGCCCATCAAACCTACTAATTTTTTTTTATTGATAACTTCGTCAATTATGTTCTAATTTGATTGAAATTTTCCTATACCGCACAAAAAAAATCGCACAAAAAAAATCACACAAAAAAAGACCGCACAAAAACAGGTTTGAGTGTATAACAAAAGTTTTTCCCCTGATGTTCTGTTCAAACACTTGGATTTTCTCTTCACACAAAATGTTTTATGCTAAAAATGATTGTTTTTGTTAATCAATTCCCGTGTTACTCAAAACTTAATGAAACTTAATCTTTAGACGGGAATTTATTCAGGTTTTCATCTACATGTCCAACTATTTATAAGGCTTGCACCTGGATGAAAACACCGGGCATTGACGCACGTAGATCTGTTTGGAATTTTTATGTAAAAATTACTTCTTTCATACAGATAAATAACACAAAAACATGTTTTTTTTATTTTTATCAAACTTGCTTCAGACGTCAGTTATCACACATATCAGGTAGCGGCTAAACAAACAAAAGTAGGGAACATCACGATTTGAGAATGAGATACCCGAATGAGATATCGACAAAAACAGAAGCGTGGAATACAGAAATACGTCATTTTAGTGAGTTCCAAACTTTGAACGTTGTCTGTTATGTTTAAATCGTTTATGTCATTGCTTTATGTCAACTTATATGTAATAGAGATGAAAACCCGTACTTCGCTATGGAGTACATTCAAATTAAATACAACGGTCAATGTATACAATTGATGCCAAATAAATATATTTACAAAAAATCGTAACGGATATTTTTATAAACAAAATAATGTAAAATAAAATATTAAAATTAAATCTAATGGAACATAATAAACAATATAGTACAGTTAATATAGTACAATTTGAGGAACTTTTCTTTTACTGTATTTTAATATTTTTTAGATAATGTCAATCGTCTGCCGCATTAGCAAGAAAAAAATATTTTTTTGTGTGTCAATTTATTTCGTTGTTATACACGGGACGGAAAATTAATTTTAAGAATCACAAAAAGAAAATAAACCACATGATCAGCAGTTAATAAATTAAATTCTAAAAATTAATCTTTAAAAATTCACCAAAAATCCGAAAATGGAGATAAAGATTCGAAAAAGATTTCATTTTAAAGGAATTTTTATGATCTTTCTCGTGATATAAATTTTAGAACTCTCAGATTATTATTTTAAATGCAAATTTTAAAAAAGTTACTAAAACAGCTTAAAAATTTAATTTTAAAAAATCTAAAAAAATTTAAAAAGGAGAATTTTTCAAAAATCTTTCTTAGTGCACCCCTACACTATAAGAAGAATCGCCATGCAAAATTTCAGCTCTTTAGGTCCAGCGGTTTGGTCTGTGCGTTGTCCGTCAGTCAGTAAGTCAGTCAATCAGTCAGTTACGGAACTGTTTTATATATTTAGATAAATAAAATAACGCTATATGCTGCATTTGACAGCTTACGATGCGGATTACAAAATATTGTCACATATAAAATTTTTACTGGAAAAGAATTTATTTGAGATAAAAGTTCTGTCAAATTGATTATGAGAATAGTATGATATCACCGCTAGGAAATCTCTTCAATTTTTCAGATTTGCTCTATGAGTATAGGAACATGTCTTTCCGTAGAAAAGTACTGTTTCTAAACTGTACATACGAACAGAAGACTTTTAAGCCATCTTTCACAACATCTCAAGCAGTAATACCGAAACTTATTTCGAAGCTCCCATAAAAGTAAATAAGTGTTGACTTAATTTTTCGCTAGCTCAAGAAAACACATTTACTTGGGTTTAATTTGAAAAGTCAAAAATTGGATTCTGAAACTTACGTTTTTTCCTCTGTTTTAAACAAAATTTTATGTTTCAGTTGTATATCTCATGATCAATATGTATATGTCATGAATTAATAAATATTTTAGTAACGTATTATGGTCAATGTATAAAACCAATAATTGTTCAAACTATTAATCTTTCAAAAAAGTTTATAAGTTATACACATTGACCCTGTAGAACTTCAAAGTTTATTACTCTCGGATGTATGACCGTATATATGATCATGTTTACGCTCATGTGTTAATATGTGTTAACATGTGTTAATATATATATATATATATATATATATACACACACACACACACACACACATATATATATATATATATATATATATATATATATATACACACACACACACACACATATATATATAAATATACACACACATATATATATAAATATACACACACATATACAGGGTGATTTTTTTTAAACTAACACTACTCAAAGCCATCTGTAGCGCGATCTATCTGACGGAATTCCACCAAAATTGATAGAAGGACTAACGACGACATGGGAAAGAGGTTCCGTGAAAAAAAAAAAAATTGTTCCAAAAGTCACCGATAGGGGAAGATATGGCGCTGTTGTTGCCGGCGCACCCGAGAATTTGCATAAAAGGCAAGTAAAACATCAGAATATAAATTTATGACTATGTAGTCGACAGCAGCACCAGTATTTCGGGCTATAAAGATAAGGAATGAATACCGAAAAAGTTGTAAGGAGACAAATGAATAACAAAAAATTTCACTGCAGCACCACTTTATGCAGCAAATTCACTTCTCACACCTTCAATGTGACCACATTCCTGGTGGACGACACATTGTATCCTGAACACTACGTACTCAACGATCAAGCGTAACATGTTACCAGGAATGTTCATCAAAGTCCGGGATATGCTGTACTTTAGGGCCGCGAAGTACTAGACTCCACCAAGATACACCTTAGATTTTAAATAACCCCACAGAAAAATGTCACATAGGTTAGGTCCGGGGAGCGAGGTGGCCATGCAAGTGGAAAAAACACTGACTGATGACCCTTTCTTCTGTAAAGCGAAGGAGCAACAGATTCCGCCCTTTATAGCCCAAAATACTGGCGCTGCTGTCGACTACGTAGTAATGAATTTGCATTTTGATGTTTTACTTGCCTTTTATGCAAATTCTCGGGTGCTCCGACAACAACAGCGCCATATCTTTCCCTATCGGCGACTTTTGGAATTAACTTTTTTTTCACGGAAACTCTTTCCCATGTCGTCCTTAGTCTCTCTATCAATTTTGGTGGAATTCCGGCTGATAGATCACTCTACAGATGGCTTTGAATAGTGTCAGTTTAAAAAAAAATCACCCTGTATATGTGTGTATATATATATATGTGTGTGTGTGTATATATATGTGTGTGTGTGTGTGTGTGTATGTATATATATGTGTGTGTGTGTATGTATATATATATATATGTGTGTGTGTGTGTGTATCTCATGCTATGTATATATATATATACATACATAACATGAGAATAACATAGAAACTTATATATATATATATATATATATATATATATATATATATATATGTTTCGTAAAATAATATGAACATCTCTATAATATAAATATTTCTTTGCCGCTGATAAATTCATAGAAATACAACAGCTTAATTATACTTTAGTTCCTTCTATAATCGGTGGTTTGCGGAATAATCTATCACCATTTGGGCCCGAAGATAAATCCCGGCAAAAGCATGAATGCGCTTCTGCTGTCAACTCATTGGAAGTAATTTTGGTTTGCCTGTATGGTGCTTCTTTACTGAAATAGCCGATGGCATTTCTAGTGTGTATGGGATAATGTTCCCAAGATAAGTGTATGCCGCGTTGAAAAATATAAGGGATATAAAGGAAGTATAAAAAGGCAAAATGTGACTTTATTTTATAACAAGCATTTTACCTTATTACTGCATATTAAATTCACCAGTTTGAGAAAAGAAAAAGAAAACTGCCATTATTTGCTTATCAACCGGTGGCTGACGATAACGTTTCATCTTTAACCTTTGTATTTATCCTGTAAAGGGTAATCTTATTTATCTCACTTATTTAGTTTCTTTTATATCTTTTTAGATTTCATATCACAAAACGGTTTATGTGTTTGTGTCTTCAATTTTTATGTTACAGTGTCCACTGCATCTTTATAATTTTCTTCAAATTAAATATATTATCTAAAAATAATTATAGCTTAAAGCAAAATACACACCCCCCAAAAAGCCTTTATTTAATCTCTAAAATTTACTCGAAAAAAATAAAAACAGGTATATTAATTAATAAGTGATTTTTTGTGGTTAGAAAAAAATGTTATAAAAGTAAATGTCAAAGATTAAGTAAAATCCTAAATTTATTTAGAAAATGCGCAATGCAAAACAGAAAATTTTCAAAAATTACAGAAATGATATTAACGAATGCCTCTTTTGTAAACCTATTATCAAATAATTAATTTTTATCCTTGAGCGGAATACGGAAAATAAAAATCACAATTATTACATAGTCGTTTTTAAAAGAACAGTTTTCTTTATTTTAAATCTAGATTAAGATTTGCCAATGGCCAATTTCAACTTTGTTTTCTTTCTGGCGAAATAATCTTTTCTTTCAGTTAAGTTTCTACATTTCTATTGGCTAATTTAAGAAATGCGGTGATGGCGTCACTGTTCTTAATTGAATATAAGCAGAAGATGAAAAGAAAATGGAAGTCAGATTTCAATTTCGGTTTAAACTTTGCCAGGCTAGTTGGGGCAGAAGGCTAGTACTATTATTAGAAAGTTGCCCTTTTGAAACTATTGCGAAAGATTTTTACACCATCTGATAATCAACCAATGAATTAAGTTGAGCTGATAGAAACAGCACACGGGAAAGCCCCCTAGTGGGATTAGCAGTTTAACCGTGTGATCTGATATATAAATATGACGTACTATAGAAATCGTATGGAAAGAATTACGATGGAAAATATCCCAAGAACGATCCAGTAGATCTCTCCCCCCCCCCCCTGTAGCATGTATGCAAAATTAACCTCCCTCTCTGTTCGGTTTATAGCTGTTAGGTAAGTATTAACGTTCAATCAATATGTTCCAAGAATTGAGTGAACCCCTGTGAACAGCAAATGTTTAATTGCTGACAATAAGATTGCTGGCATCAGGAAATATACTGTGAATGGGATACCGACAGCATATAAAAGCTGAAGAGGATCGACAGGTTTACACAGCATTAATTATCATCATATTTGTCATGGTAGACCGGCATGGACCAAAGTCTACCACTAGAGATTTACTTCAGGCAGATACCCATGGCTCTGGAACGCCAATTTTTCCTTGATGGTTTTACAGTCCTGTTACTTCAAGTCACCTAAGCGTCATTGACTCTTTTGCAGCAGCCTTGTATTCAACTGACAGTCAGTGTTTTGAGAATTTCCTATGCAGTTCGGTTCTCACAATATTATGCATTTTATATACCGTATTTTTCGGACCATGAGATGAACCTAAAATTTATAGGAAGATTTTTAGAAAAGAATATTTTGTATTTTGTGAGGTATATAAAGATATTTTCAATTTCTTACTTAATAAAGATAAAAAATATATAATAAATATAGTAAATAAATATATAAAATATATATAATACATACTAGCTGAATACCCGTGCTTCGCTACTGAGTACATTTTAGGATAATTACAATGAAAAAATAATGAAATTCCTTTTTAGAGGGATTTCCTTATAAACAATATTTTTTGCTTCTTCATTGGGCGGAACTAACATTACCAGGCTCGTTCGCGAACTTACGCGTGAGCAAGCTACGTAAAACTGACCGACTGATCAATTTATTTCGTTGTTATGCACGTGACGCAAAATTAAAGAAATTTCGTGATCAGCATTTAATAAATTAAATTCTAAAAATTTATCTTTGAAAATTCACTAAAAATCAGAAAATGGAGATTCAAAAAATATTAAAAAAATATTTCATTTTAAAGGAATTTTTATGATCTTTCTCGTGATATAAATTTTATAACCCTCAAATTATTATTAAAAATGCAAACTTTAAAAAATGTTACCAAATCAGCTTAAAAATTTAACTAAAAATATAAGAAGAATTTTTCAAAAATCTTTCACAGCGCACCCCTACACTATAAGAAGAATCCCCATGCAAAATTTCAGCCTTTTAGGTCCAGCGGATTGGTCTGTGCGTTATCTGTCAGTCAGTCATGGAACTGTTTTATATATATAGAATATAATAAATAATATATATAAAATATACAATATATATAATAAAATAAATAATATATATAAAATATACAATATATATAATAAAATATTCATTTTATTTTAATGTTACTTTCGGACCATAAGACGCACCCCAATTTTAAGTCGATTTTTTTTATGTAAAAAATGCGTCTTAAAATCCGGAAAACCAGTAATTCTAAATTATAAAACATAATTTACAAGTATGACTATGTAAAGTTTTAGAATTCTACTTGTGCCATCCTTATATAAATGTTTTCAACCCCCAACTAATATAATAAATAGAACAGAAATTTAAAAGTTTGCAAAATTAAGCTATTCTATTTAATTGAGAAAATATGTATCGTTATTAAGAATAGAAGTAACGTTTTTGATCCTGTCCGCGAATAAAATAAACCCAATGCTTCCTCAAAACTCTAATTACATCACTTTTGAATACATATAACTTAAACCCATCACACTAGAGGCGCTATTGTGTAAGCTTAGTTAGACCATCACGTAATTGCAACTGCACTGGTGAAGTTCTCGAAAACTGTCGTTAATTTCCGAGACGGATAATCAGTGCTCTTTTGAGCTCTTGGCAGCCGAAACGCGTAATTACGAATACAAGTAAATGCCATCTTATTTTAAATAGAATCCCAAGCTGAAGGCGCTTAAGAAATGAATTCTTGTTAAGAGTTTCAAATAGATCAAAAGTAAAGAATTAATTCCTCAGTATCTAGACAAATTACTCCAGAAGTTTTAAATTGCTTAAAACATTTCCTTATACATCTTGTGACAGGACTGAAGGATTGTAAACTTTCTCTTTTGATATAATTACTCCTCAGTTTCAATTAAATTATTACTTTTCTTGACAATTTGTGCTAATTATCTAAATGAGACAAGATTTTCTCTTTTAAAATGAAATTTAACTCAAGTTAGAGTTTAACTGAGACAGCTTATTTAAGGACGCATGCAATGATACTAAAGTCACTTTAAAGGGAGATTCAAGAATGAAATTTTCTCTTGGATTCTTGGTTGATAAGAAAGGCAACTTTTATTTCTTAACAGTTTAATAGAGGAAGAATGCACTGTCCTGCTACTTTTAATGAATATTTGTAGTGAACCCTTTTAATGTCAAAAATGAAGCATGCTTTCATATTTTTAAATGTGTATATTAGCAAAGATTTTTACAGTATATCTTTAATTTTGGATCTGTGGTTTGATATGGACAGTGTAAAATAATATATCTCATGTTTTTAAAATTTTTAGCGTTGAGCATTTACTTTTTAATGAAAAATAACCTTATGGAAGTGTAATATCATGCATTCGGTGTACGTGTGTATGCACGTGTATCTGTACATTAAGTTCTAAGTGAAGGGCAATAAGAAGTTCAGAAAACTATTATGGAAAAATCTTTCCTGGGTTTAAAACCGGATTGGCCAAAATTTTAACGTAAGAATACGTTCCTCCATAACGGTCCTTCGAAAAGCAAAATTTCAGACGCTAAAACCCTCCGTCTATCCGTTCTTGCGAGTTATAATTTTGGCAGCGTGCCAAACCCAGTCTTATCGCTTCGACAAGTAGTAAACAGTTAAACAGAAAAGTACCAAAATACGTTAAAATTTTGACATACATATATGTATGTATGCATACGTACATATATTTATACACGAGTATATATCTATATATATATATATATATATATTATATATATATATATATATATATATATATATATATTGTATATATATATATATATATATATATATATTATATATATATATATATATATATATATATATATATATATATATATATATATATATATATATATATATATATATACTCGTATATAAGCATAACACATACATACATATACACAAACAAAAGATGTAAGCAACGATAAGTAATCCTAAGCTAATAACCCACGGTAGTTTCGTTAGTAGAGACTATCCGAAATATTTTTTGTTTAAATGATCAATATGACAATAGAAAACAAGTAAGTTGTTACAGGTGGCTTGAGGTGAGATTACCATATTGATTCACACATTCGTTGGGGAAAATTTAAATATTTCTCGCTACTGAAACGAAATTTTAGAGCTTTTTCACATTTTGTCAGCCTTGTTTAATTTTAATAGGCGGTAACTCTCACTTGCACATGCTTTACGTCATCGACCGTTTCGCGCACATATTTTTACCTTTAAAATACAACGGCCCATTGAAGATTACGTTAGGCAACCTATATAGGGGGATATCGACGATTCTATTAAAAAAAACAGGATAGAAAGTAAAGTGACTCTACGAATAAGTGATCCTCGTGCGACTATATCGAAATATCCACCTTTGTACCTTCCTTCCTACAGAGTAAATGTATTCGCTCCTAGAAATGTGTCAAATGTTTTCGGTCACGTGGAAGAAATACATCTTCAAAATATTTTTCAGTGGAAATGTTTTGTTTATTGGAAAAAAATGTCGCAACGAAGACAACTGCATTTAAAACTTCAAAGATTATTTTTTTTTTCACAAGAAAAAAAATTTAGCCAACTTAATTAATTTAGCATAGAGACCTGATAATTATCTCTGATGTTTCACAAAAACAGTTCTTGAAGGTAGAAAAGTGATGAGGTGTTATATCTGTGTGGGCCCCCAAAAAAGTTTATATCAACTGGTTTCATATTTTTTTTACAAAGAACTTTGTTATAAGCATGGTTTTTTTAATAAGAGTCTGCTATAAGCATGTCTGACATCAATTAATTGATCAATCAAATATAATAATTATTATTCCAAGGGACCGAAATTGTCCAATTATTTAAACTTGTGTTTGAATATTTCCAAGAAAAATAGTAAAGCCGTTTAAAGTATTTAGCAGTGAAAAAATTGCATTGCTTGAGTATTTGCTAGGTTGTCGTGGACCTAGGGCTGAAACCCGCAACACCCCCAATAAAAGATAAAAAATCTGTTAATGACTTTTGTTGTATGCTTAAGAAAGAGAATTTTTTTTTTGCATAAGTTTGCTGTTCTTGTGCATAATTAAGTTTCTGATTGTGTTACAGAAGGCAGAGTTTTATACAATGTAGGTTAAGACAAACTTCTTTCTGTAAAATGAGAGCTATATACATTCCTTTATTAATAAAAATGATCAGAGTAATGTCATATATTGAATTTTGTCATCAGTGTATTCAGTTGCAACAAGAAGAAAATGACTTGATTTCCCTACCAAGAGAAAAAGTTTAAATCCCTAACTAACATTAAAATTGTAGAGGAAATTTTCATTTAGTAGCTCCTCTATAAGGGTCTCATTTACATTCTTGATCTGTGTTGCAAACTTTTATAAATTTCGTAGACCAGAAGTAGCTTGTTAGTCTCTTCCAATAATGATTTTACGTGCTGCAAACCAGTATCATAGAAAAATAGAAACATCCTGATACCGTCGTCCACCAAGAATTTCTTTATGAGCATGATGTGTTATTGTTTTCACAACCTGTAGATGATCTCCATCAATTAAAAGCAGTATGTAAAGAACATTGCTTTTCTATTGAAGGGGAAGACTCTCCTTGAAGACTTTAACAAGGGTGATCCTCATGCTGAAAATCTGAATATTTTACTGTGGTAACTTTGTTTCCACTGTGAAGGCATGGCTTGTTCACTGCGTCCGTCAGCGTCAGCGTTGCCTGTATTGACATATTTTAAACCAATCACAGACCTTAACAATTTCGTGAAAAATCGTTTGGAGGTTTGTAATTGGTTAAATATGTTTCAATCCGAGTAACGCTGACACTGAAGGACGCAATGTGAAACAGACACAATTCTTCAAGGAGACCTAAGTTTATTTTAATACAAAAATATCTATAAGCCGTAGTACTGTTTACCTTTTACCCACAGACACTTACTTGACTTTCAGTTTAGGCATCATTGTACCCGTTTTAAACATTACTATATACATTACTGTATACATTATGCATTAACTAACTAACCAGTCGCGCAACAGTCCGCTTTGGACCAAGGCCGGTGGTGCCCATCTCCGCTTTCTTGACCGTGGGCTTGGGGTGCCATGCAGCATATATCTCGGGCAAGTGGTCAGCCTGCCGCGGGTTCCCCAGAGTTAGTTCCCAAGCATGCTTGGTCCTCATTTTATCGACCCCCTCAAGGGATGACAAGTTGAGTCGACCTTGCCTAGTCGCAGGGCGAACCTTGGAGCTGTGGTGTGGCAGTTTAAAGCTTTTAACCACTACGCCACCGGGCGTCACGTTATACATTACTGTATTTAAAATAAATGAATTTCTTAAGTGCTTTCAGTTTATCCAGTAAGTGCGTCAAGTAGTTTGCAAGGAAAGTAGTAAAATACATTGTTTTCATATTATTTATATTACTTTAAAAAATATTGGAAATTCATAGTAAAATTTAATAAGATAATCTATACCGAGCATTTCGTGCTATTAGGCTTCTTATAGTGAATTACTTAAGAATAACTAAATACATTATTGGACTTGAACGATAAACTAAAATAGCTAGCATATCAATATTGATAAATATTTAAATTTTTATAACTGAATATCTGAAACGCAGAAATTTGTAGATATTTTCAAAGGATACGTGATTCGACTTTTTATCGGAGGAAATTTTCCTGCATACATACTGATAACTGAATAACTGAAACGCTTGATAACTGAAATGCTAAAGTTTGTAGATATTTTTACAGGATACGTGATTCGACTTTTTATTGGAGGAAAATTTTCCTGCATTGTGAATAGCCCTAAACAGCTGGGATGATTTTCCATTTTTCCTCATTGGTACGTAATACGCATGCACGTAAAGAAGTATGAATCACAACCGCAGTCACATGATAGAAGTGTCTAAATTTAGTCCTTTACCTTCACGATTTAAGCAGCTGAATATCCCTAAACTTCGCAGGCATTTTAGAAAGAACATACTTATAAATCAAGATAAAGTCAATTTCAAACTTGCCTGTAAAGGATCATGTGTAAAAGAGTATCGTGTACACATTTAGTGTCCTTATGGAAGTTTTAATCACTCCCAAAAGGAAATTTTTTTTACTTATTAACGTAGTATTAAAAAGGAAAATTTTTCAAAGTGCTAGGAGATAAGACCATAAACTGTAGTCCAGCTGCGAAAGGGAAAAATTATCAGCCTCTCCAGAGCAGAAAGGGAAGTTATCTGGCCACTGAAAAATGGAATTTTTCTGCATAGGATCTTGATGATAACGGATAGGAGAAGCTTAATTATAAGCTTATTATATCCGTTAAGCTTATTTATAAGCGGGGCTTTCAGAGATACCAAATTAAATCTTCATGCTCATCAAGTGCTCAAGATTAAAGATATTCAAAAAGTCAAAAATGATTTTTTTTATGAAGATGCATATATAAAAAAAAAGATGAACCCTCAGGCTGAATTTTTTTGACTTTTTTTATGTAGGGAGTAAATTACTGGATGGCGCCCTATTAACTGATTACACATGGATTACTTATGAGAATTTCTTGCTCTTAAAGTTAAAAGACGACATTTAATGAGCAATGGTTGACATAGCATTATAGTACATTTAAATTTTGAGAAGAAATAAGACTGTTCATACACTCCTTTTTATTAAAATACTCTCTAGTTAATAAAAAAAACTTTTCATAGGTAATTTATGAGAGACACCTCTGACCTTTAATACTTCTTTTGGAATTAAAAAGTTTATAGTATGCATTAAATTTTCTAATTCAAGAAATTTTTTAATGACTATTGTTTCTTTGTCAAAATTACTATAATGTTAAACAAAATGAAAAATCTAAATATGGTCTAAAAGAGTCTAAATACCAGTGATATTCCGATTTATTCTTATCTATGATGGTTTCAAAAGGCCCGAATTCTGCGTAAAGATTTTACACTTCTTTGAATATTATTGCGTATTTATATAAAAACTCGTAATGCAAAAAATCCCTCAAAAAGGAACTCACAGGTTAATATAGCTGATAGAGTACAATTTTTATTCAGATATTTAATAATAACAAGTTAAAATATAGGATTTTAGAGTTTATTTAATCAATTTTATATTTGGGCGAATTAATTTAAAATTATTCTTTTGCTTTTCGATGGTCTAAACACTGTATCCAAAATTAGGTAACTGGATTCAATTTCTACAACTTTCTCAGTAAGAAAAAAAAAGGAAAAGAAAGGATTATGCTTAAACTTTCATTTTTTAGCACTTTTAACAGAAATATCCGAAAGATAAAAACAAGAACGCTGAACTTAGTTCAGACTGATTTAAAGAAAGGTTTAAGGGCAATTTCCAGTTAAAATTCAGATTTTTTTTTAAAGTTCTACTATGCTCCACTTTTCATTCTTCTTTTTCGATTTGTCGTTCTTCGATCCATCTGTTTCTAATCGACGACCAATCGGAACCAATTTAACATCACTTGAGTGAATACTCAAAATGTTTTATTTTCAGAAAACACAATACTTAAAACTAATTCAGAGAACTTATTTACAATATAAACATTAATTAATTTACTTCAGTCATCTGACTCTGAAAGAGCAAAAAATCCCAGTGCGTCTTCGAGCTGACACTTCCTGTGCACTGCCTCTTCAATTCCCCAACACAGAAAGACCCGCCGTGGGCTCTCATTCCCCTTATAGCAGTGCTACCCAACCTTTTTATCACCGGGGACCGGTCAACGTTTGATAATTTTACCGCGACCCACTGAGGGGGGGGGGGGGCGTTGATTGTTTATACACTCATGGACAAAAAAATTAGCGCACCAAGAAGGAGTCGTCAAAATGAAACAAAATTTTACATACGTAATGACTACTGAGCCTGAGCCTGGTCTTCGTGTACATGACATCTCTCGGGTCCACTGGTCCCAACACCTCCTCACAACACAATCAGAGCGGCCTAATTGACGAGCTACTCGCCTAGCTGACCACCAAGCTTCCATCATCCCGATGATTCTCCCCCTCTCAAACTGCGACAACTGCTTATAATGTCTTCGAACACGGCGTAATGGCTTGTCTATCTCAGCTCTTCCTTTGTAAATGATTCAGACACTCAAACAAGCTTTGGTTACCTGTTTTATACTCCACAGAGTATGATGTTCAACGCCCTCTACCGGCTATACGTAATGCGCAATCACGCTGCATTTCTAATCATTTGCATATCTCCCCGACATGTACCATCATTGCAAGTTTCGTTACGATCCCGCAATTATTTCTTGGTGCGCTAATTTTTTTGTCCATGAGTGTATTTTAGATTGTTTTGATTTAATAATTTCAATTTAATTGTACTTAAACATGCCTTCAAAATAAAATACAGTTACACCAAAAAGTGAATATAAAGTGATTTAACATTTTAACTCACTAGAACGCTAAATCAATGAGAACCCTGAGCTTGTGGCCCTAAGCTGGCGGCCCGGTACCATTTGATCCATGGACCGGTACCGGTCCGCGGCCCGGGGGTTGGGGACCACTGCCTTATAGGACCCCCACGGAGTCGTCTGGCAGAAAGCGCCTGGCACGACAGAATTATTAATATGACCATGAAGCAAAGAATCAAATATTAGTTAAGTTGATTGCACGAGCAGGTGATCGTACCTAGAAGTTCAAAAGCTTTTTGGGGCTATTTTAAAATGCGGCTTTTTTGGCAAGTTTTTTTTTTTTTTAACTGTAATATGATAGATAATTTTATTCGAAACAATTTATTTCTAAATCTGCAAGCAATTTATATATTTGTTGAAAAAATTCTTTCGTTTGCAGAAAAAGGAACGCTGTCGTGAATTTTTTACAAAATTTTTGGTAGCTTTTTAAAATTTTTATCGTATTTTTGCATCCACATATTGTGTTTTTTATCTGTTGAGCCTTGAGATGGCTTACTACTAAACTTGGAGAGATCCTCACTGTGGTCAGAATCGATATGTGTGTCAAATTACCGCCATTTAAAAACACATATCCAGCCATTAGTTGTATCTATTTATTCTGCGAGAAATAGAACGTCAAGCTCAAAAAAATATATATCAAGTTTTTAGTACATCTTATTAAATATTTAAATTTCTGTAACTGCCGAATGTCGTTTTGCAAGACTAATTTACTTAGCGCAATATTATAACAAGAAGTAAGAACTCGTGTTACAGTTCTTTTAAGACGCTTTTAGTCTTATATATATACATAATAAAAAAAAGGCTAACACAAGCATTTACATTCAGCGACTGACAAACCTGTTAAGCTCTATTTTTATTTTCTGAAGAGAAGTTTAAGAGTATACTGCGGTGCAGAGATTTAAACACGCCGAATGTTTCATCCCGATCAATTGAGACAGAACGCCCGTGTATCGCATTTTCCCCCCACCACAGTTCTTCTTTGGCGTCTGCCTTCGGCGATACTTCGCCGTTGTAGGTCGCCAAACCTGCCTTAACACTGACCCGATTCAACTTTTCTTATCAGTAGTTCGGCTGATGTTGGGGGAAATCGGCCGTCACGTGATCACTTTCCGCGGGCGAGGTTTCCCCGAAACTTCAAAAGACATTATTTTGATCAGGAAAATAGGACTGCTTGTTTTGGTGTCCCGGCGTCATATGCGTACTCGGTTAAAAGGATGACCAGCGAATCTAACGGTAGGTGGATAATTCGTGTCTTTTGGTAATTAGTGGCTTTGACCCATTTGATGGGTAGGGAATTTTTACTCCTCGGAGGTTATGTTTACACACGAGGTTAAAGAGAGTCGATCATTTGCTCTTCTGAATTCATTTATTTTCTGTCATGAGTAAGGAAGAAAAAAAAAATAATTATTGTAGTTGCGCAAAGATTTCTTGATGGCGAGAATTAAATAGGCTGTTACTTTCGGATAATTTGCGATTCGTGAATATGTATTTTGGAGTCACAATTAAGAGAGATGCTTTGTGGAATGCATTCTACATCGTAATTAGTGATATACCTTAATATATGACTCTGAGTACAGTAACTAATATATATTCTCATACAGCGCTTTCAATATAAATAAGAGACGTTGTATTTTAAAAGAGAAATTAATGATAAAAATATTAAATATCAATTCTCAGTATCGGTGTTTCGGTTAACTTCTGCTTAAGAAAACATTTCTTTGGAATTTTTAGCTTCGTTTTCAGTTCTCCATCTCTTTGTATGTGTGTGTGTGTGTGTGTGTGCATGCATGCATAATTATATATATATATATATATATATATATATATATATATATATATATATATATATATATATATATATATATATATATATATATACATACATACATACATACATACATATATATATATATATATAAATATATATATATATATATATATATATATATATATATATATATACATATATATATATATATATATATATATATATATATATATATATATATATATATATATATATATATATATATATATATATATATATATATATATAAGGTAGGAGAGTTTGAGATTCTTTGTATAACTTGACTTTATTTATCATCAATATCTATTTTATACAGTCATAATAGAGATTATAATTTAAAAGTCCCCTTTTTTCCGGATTTAATCTGCAATAATTACTATAATACAGTTTGCAAAGAATAAATGTTGCTTGTTGATTTACACCACTCTGATGGTATTCCGTTTTGAAGTGTTGCAAGCTCTACAATTCAGTTGATTAATGCTTTAACTGTAGTTAATTATCGTACTTGACCCATTTGATGAATTGAGTAAAGTTCCATATTTAGATGGATTTGTATACAGTCTTTAGATATGACGGGGAAAACTGCGAAGGAATAGAGTATACACAAGTTTATGTTAAGGTTATTGTAGGTTGGAATGTAAAAATTCATTTATTCATTCCTGCACACTTTTATTTCACAGTAATGAAGACAAGTTTATTCGCTTAAAAGTAGGTTTTTCTGGAAATAATATATATAGCGCTAAACTCTTAATATATTGTCCGTGGAATAAATTGTCTCTTAATAAACTGTCTCTTCTTTATTATCAGTGCATAAAAAATGAAAATGCCATAGATAAAACGTGCAATAGTTAAAAGGAATGTTGATTAGTTTCGCAAATAAAGGAATATGTCCAACTTTTTCCAGTAAAAAGAAATCTACTTTGTTATTACTTTAGTTATACCATATTTAAAAACTATATGTAGTTCATAAAAAAGTTCTGACTTGTTTATTTTTTATGACTATACTGGAACAATATTGGATAACTCGAGTTTTTCGATTTTCTGTGCACACCTGTGCGTTAATTAGCACAGACCGCACAGGAAAGGCAGTGTTCATTAATTACACGTATATTTTAATATATTTGTTCCTGATTGTGAATGCCAGTTTAGTAACTTAAGGAAAGTGATGTGATTGTTATAATATTGTTTATTTATTTATTGCACGTATATTTCTTTCATCAATTTCATAATAAAAAGTTACGAAATAATAATTTTGCAATGAAGATTAATGTAATTATGTCGTGAAAATTATAACGATATAAATATGGTAAACATTTTAATTACTATGAAAATGTTTTTCGATAAGAAATACTTTAAGACCTAAGTACTTTCAAATAATTTTTACTTTTTCGAAGTTCAGGATAAAATTGAATAAGCACAAATCTAATTCAATGTATGGATTAAAATAAGCTTTTCAGTTTGTTATTTTACGTGCTGAGGAATTATAAATTTTTCCGTAAATTGGAATATTGATTTTAACAGAGTATCAAACGCTTATTGAAAAACCCTTTAAATAAATAACATGTATAAGTTAAAAAAACTTTACAGGAAAAAAGACAAGGATTGATATAATTAATATAGCGGAAGCATAATTATCGGGAACCATGAAATAAAAATTAAATAATATTGAAAATTATTGTTATATTTATTTAAATATAATACATCATTTCTATTTTCTTGTATTTATAATTTTGTTTAAATCAACATTTCGAATTATTAATTGTTTCAGACATTTTTTTTTTGGCACTGAACTGATCCTCTAATTATTAATTACAAAAATTACTTCGAAATCAATTCCTTTTAGAACTAAATAACTTTACGAACAGATTAAACGCAGTGGCTAAGGCTCCAAATCACCACTCAGAAATTTAGATCTTTCTTGTGTTATCATATTTCTGTTGACTATGAAACAGACATTATCATTGATATGATCCTCTAATTATTAATGACAAAAACTACTTCGAAATCAGTTTATTTTAGAATTGAGTAACTTTGCTATCAGATTGAACGTAGTGGCTAAGCCTCCAAACCATCCCCATTTCGAAATTTAGATCTTTCTTGTGTTGTCACATTTCTATTGACTATGAAACGGACATTAAACCCCCAACCGAAAGTTTTTTTTTCCCGGCAACGTCACTGAAGGAATGAAAAACTGTTTACAATGTTTATTTGTTTATTTATAAATTAAATGGAATTTTATGTGAACTCTAGAACCATGAGCTAAAGAAAAATTAAAAAGAAGCATATATTTTTTTTAAACTTTGGAGGCAAACAAAATATTAGAATTTTTAAGACATTTCTGTCGTTTGTGATTCTCTTTTAAAGCTGAAGTCCCAAGTTATCGTTCATTATTATAAAATTTTTGTTTGTGTTCAGTTTTTTGTAGACATATGCTAAAACTATGGTAATATTTTAAATAAACGCTTTCACTGATGTATTGATTTTTTTACCATATTTGTTGAAAGTAAAAATTTCTTACTTTGTATTAATTTCTGAGTGTTTACATAGAAACTATGAAAGTGTTTCTAATGCCCCTTGGCTGGAATGTGTTCCAGACCTGGTCTATATAGACTAGCGGGCAGAAGGATGCATTTCCGGTTTATATTGGCACCGTAAGAGTCGGAATCCGATTTTAGCCAGGTGACACCGCAATTTTCACCGATCACCCCTAAGAGCGGTATCTGGGGGATCACACCATCTACCACCCTTCCTGGTCTCATATAGGAACTTTCCGGTCTACGTTTTAAACTTGCTCCTATCCGGTCTATAGACACGGAGACACTATAGACACGGAGGTATTTAATGGTGCTTGTCGGAATTCAATCCAAGCACCCTCAGTACCGACGCGCTACCACTAGGCTACCTCGGGCCTCTGAAAGTGTTGTCTATAGGTTATAGTCGAACTCCGTTATAGCGAATCCGGTATATAATGAACTCATGGATATAACGAACGAAAATTTTGGTCCTGCCGTTTTCCTACTATATGTAATTTAATTAGTATTGTGTCAGTTTAATGTAATCGATTTTAGTCGATTTAATTAATTAATGATCCTTTTTAATATATTTTATCATTTTTTAATACATCATTATTGAATACACATTGCAACTAATGAGTTATACATTTTGTGAACTCTAACATTTTTCTTAATGGTTCGGATATAGAGAACCACTGGATAAAGTGAACATGGTTCCTTGAAGTTCGTTATATCGAGGTTCGACTGTATATATTATTTGAGGGAATTCTTCATTAATTCGGAAAAAAAATAGGAAAGTTTTAATTTCAAAATGCTTAAAATATTTTATTCTACATCAAACTATGGTTTTAATGAACAAATAATTTAACTTAAGTGTAACAAAAGTGTATGAATAATTTACTAGGTAAGATTTATTTAAACTGTGATTGCTGCATTTAAAGGTAAATATAGTAATTCAAACTAAAAGTTCTTTATAAAATTCTCAAAATAACGCGGACATCATTTCACAGAACTGTAATAACGAATTTAAATTATCTACGTACACTCTTAATGAACTAATGAGAATGATTTCTGTCTTAGGAACTCATCTCTGGAAGAAATATCCTGGGCTTGAATTACATCATTAAATATTTCAGGGATGATGGCATTATATACATTGATGTGCTGTAGATAATATGATATTTTTAGCATGCATTTTAAAAGTACCTAAATTTGGCATTTCCAACCTAGTTTGCAATATTATAAATATTGTGTTATTTTTTTAAGGTGGGCATTTTTTAATTTAAAGGTTATATTTTTCTTTTCTTGGTAAATCTATTTCTTTAAGGACGTAAGTAAATTCTCTATCTGATGAAATTGAGCGTTTCTAAAAAAAAAAATATGTGAGGATTAAAAACATAGCATTTAAAATTTGAAATGTTAATTTGGGACATAAAAATACTACATATGATAATGACAATTTAATTAATATGCCATTAGAGCTGATTATTATGTCACATGTGTTTGAAAACTTTTATTTAATGAACAATAAGAAAATAATACCATACAAAAATAAAGTTTCCATCATATTTTTAGTATATCTAATGTGAAAATTACAAATTCTTAGAGTCAGGAGTATTAATAGCATTTATTGAATATATATGTTGTTACTAACTGTTTAAACTTGGGTTTCTGATAATTTAATGTAGTTTTTGATAACCCTGCGTAATATATACATTTAACCTTTTCCTTTCGGAGTGGGATAGCATGTATCCTAAGGATACGAATCCAAGAAGGAATATATGTACATGTATATATATATATAACCCCCTTACAAAGGGCGTATGAAATTTCTCGTTCTGAAGAGGGAATCGGAAAAATTACTTTAGCCCCCGTAAGCTAAAGTAATCTTTGAATGAGTTTTGAATGAAAATGGGGAAGTATTTAATAATAACAAATGAGATGCATTTTAGTTTTTTTGAGCCGAATAAATTTTTATTGAATGTGCCCTAAAGATATTTTCTCATTAAAAACAAATTACTGCAAAGATTCAGATTCAAAATATTTTCCCTCTATTGCAACCTATTATTAAAACGAATCCTTGACGTTTAAATGTATTTAACATATAAATCCCACATTTTCGTGACATTTGTTACAAGAATATAACCTGTCATTATTATTCTTTTCCTGAGTTAATTTTACTAGATTTAATTCTAGTGTTAATATAATGAGGCGAGTTTCATTGACGAGGCAATTTCCGTACTCGAGTTTGGGCTTGTTTAGGTTTGAAAGCCCTTAATCCCGGGACACGTGTTTGTGAACATATTGAACACGACGTCATGAAACAAATAATTAAGCTTTTCAATTAAGCTCTCTAAACTAACATTTCAGCACACTTCGCACTATTGACAAATGCAATGAGTTAAACATATCGCTATTAGTTTTATTAGAAATGTTATGTATCGATTACCTTTAGATCCGTAAAAGATCAACGATATAATGCTGTATGAGAAATAATCTTACATATTATATGCTGTTTCGCTCATATGCACAGTATTTTTTGGACTATAAGACACAACTTTTTACATAAAAAAATCGACTTAAAACTAGGGTGCGTCTTATGGTCTGAAGGTTACATTAAAATAAAATGAATATTTTATTACATATATTATTTATTATATATACAGGGTGTCTCAAAAAACCTTGACACATTTTTAAAATTTATACATAAAAAAGTACTCATGGTGGGAACTAGAAATTCCCATACGTGTTACCTTATATATTAGAGTTTTTTTTGTATAGTCAATAAATTTCAATATGTAGGGCACCCCGGGTTAGAACGGGGTACGAAGTTGAAAATGTGTTTTAAAAATACAAAAGAGTTAATTAAGAGACCTGCAAATTTTTCTATGAATGCATTATAATGTAATAATCCCAAAAATACAATAATATTGTAAGAAAATAAAAGAACAATATATATATTTTTTCAATTTCAGAAAATTATGTCATTTGCCCCGTTCTGCCCTGGAAATTCAGAAAAAATATGTTTGCTCTATATTTATTTAGTTTTAAGTGATTATAAATGTTTAATTAAGGTTACGGTTTTCATTGATTGTGTCCTTTTCTTAAGCGTATTCACAAAATTCACACACTAGGACAGCCTCATCATCTTCGCTATCTAGTGCCGCACAGAAATTGTGTGCTAATATTTTGCACATGGAACAAGCGACACAACCTTCAACTGACTGAGTAAAATTCCCCGCAATATAAATACTCGCAGTCAGAACAATCCCCAGAATTCTTTTTTCCATTTATCTCCAGACCTTTTCCCTTGTTTTTTCTATGCTTAATTTTAATCTCTTTCATAAATATTTTTATCCTTGTTCTTTCTTCTTTAGCAAAGTTCTTTTCTACTTTTTCCTTAATAGAGGATTCTAACTCTTTTTTGTATGGGAAATCTGTTAAGACATTTGTCTTTCCCCTCTTCCTATTCGTCCTTTTCGTGCTTTCTTTAACTTTTGGAACAGGAATTAGAATTTCAGCTGAAACATGGAATGAAGAGGCCCTGTTGTCAATTGTCATCCAAGAGCAGCCAGGAGTGGCACAACTAACGTAATCAAATCGGACCTTTTTAACAAAAGTGTCATCATTAGAGTTGGCTGAAACCTTACCAGCTTTATCATCCAATCTGACGTGTTTTTAACTGGTGTGCTAGGCGAAGGCAATTCCAGTTCAGCTCCGGATGTTAACACCTGTTCACTTGAAGGCCTACCAAGTCCGATGTCAGTTGTGTCTGCTGGGAGAAAATCTGCGTCGGTAAATATGGATGGGTCAGTTGGCCATATTCCTTTAGCTTAGAAACCATTAATAGCAGTTTTCATTGTTGCGCTTTGGATAAAAGATGATCCAAAAAGCGTTGAAATTTGAAAGATAGTTACGACGTTCCCTGGGTTGCTTCGTAGTCATTTTCGAAGCTCATTGCTGTAATGAAGAATTAAAGGCTTCATAAAAGAAACACCAAGTGGCTGAAGTCTGTGAGAGCAATGAGTTGGTAGACATAGCAACGAAACCCCACTTTCCCTCGCGCAGTATATAACCTAAAGGTTCTTCGTATGTGTTGAGTGGCCATCTAATATAAGAAGAATCAGGAAGTCTTTTGATGCCTTTGAAAATTCCCCAAATTTTCGAAACCATACAAGAAATAACTCAGCAGTCATCCATCCAGTGCTGTGCACCTCAATCCAACCTCCTGGAGACAATCCTAACTCAAATTTTTCTGCTTCGTCTTTCGAGGAAAAATGAGCATCGGGGCATGTAAGCTCCGCCTGCCGACATACAAATAAGGCAGGTTACAGTTTCGCCCCTTTCTGAGGAAGTTAATGATCCGACTTGACGTTTTTTCTTGCAAGCTATGATCTTTGATTGGTCTTTACGATTCACTGAAATGCCTGTTTCACCGCAATTAAATATTTGAGAAGCCGTTAGTTTGTGCTTGTCGAGTAAGTTCGTTACCAACGAAAAAAAACAAATATCTACAGCTACTTTATTAAATCACTTGGCTCTTGCACCAGATGTTGCCTCGGCTTTGAGAATAGATAAAGTAGGGTGTCTCTTAAGGAATCCATTGACTCAATCTTGGCCTGCGATTCCATTATTAAATCTATGACCAATGCCATTTCTTACTGCCAACTGATAAGCTCAGCTACGCAAGTCTTTCATTGTTAGACCGATTAACCTAGTCTCCATAGTTTTTAAGTAGTTAACGAGCACAAGTTCCTGCTCTTCTGCAAATACGTTATTACATTTTCAAGCCGTTTTATCGGTCTTGTAGTCAGGGTTTTTCTTTCTGTTTTTTTAACGAATCTTTCCAAACTAAGACTGGGGAGTAGACTGGGGAACATCAAATCGGTTCGAAGCCTTCAAATACACAGATTTTCCAGCAATAACTGCCTCGACAGCATTGTTCATTGCCTCAGTAGATCATAATTGTCTATTTGTTTTTTCCTTATAGACTCGAACCATCTAAAATCGAAAGAAAAAAATTAGGGGCGTACCAAAACGATCTCTTAATTAAAAACATTGCGGAGCAAAATGGGGTACTACCCCATTCTGCCCCACCCGTTCCGCCCCAGGGAAACGATTTAGGTTAGGGACGTAAGGTCACTCGAGAAAGATACCTAAACAAATGTTTAACTGCAGGAAAATAAACACAATTAAACGTAATTCAAGCATGTATTAACTATAGTTGTGATGTAAACAAGTATGTATACCTTACCTTGGTTACAAAATCATCAGAAATTACAATACAGGAGCAAAAAATCACACAACGAAAATTGCACACACCAACGCTAGAGAAAACTATACTAAAATGGCTGTCGAAGTTGAGCAGTAATACGTTGGTCTAGTTGTACTTATTGCCGGTGGCTTGCAACACCTCCTTGACACCTAAAAATGTCGAATTTCATTCGGTCCCGAACCTCGTTCTACCCCGGGTTCCCCTACTCCTTTTGTGGCACGGAGAATATCCAGTCGGTAATCCATTTCAATCCAAATGCGTTCCAAAATGGATTCCGTAACACATGAAATTGCAGCAATTATACGTTTTTTTAGACTGCCCACTTTTGTTGAATAAACTTTGTCTTTGACAAATCTCCAAAGAAAATAGTCAAGAGGTGTAATGCCTGGAGATCGAGGCGGCCATCCGACGGGACCATCTCGTCCAATTCATCTGTTTGGAAATTCCTCATTTAGAAAGTCTCGTACAATCGTACCCCAAATGAGGCAATGCACCGTCTTGTTGGCAAATGATTTTGGGATGTAAATAAGAAATTTGTAGGACAGCAACAATCTTACAACTTTTACAGCCATTTAGCAACTTCCGCTTTCAAGGAACAACTAGCACTCTCTGTTGAACTTTTTGACACAGAAAAATACTCTAATATAAACTCTAATATAACACATCTGTGAATTTCCAGTTCCTACCTTGTATACTTTCTATATATAATTTTTTTTAAATGTGTCAAGGTTTTTTGAGACACCCTGTATATATATATATATATATATATATATATATATATATATATATATATATATAATCTTTATTAAGTAAGAAGTTGAAAATATCTTTATATACCTAACAAAATACAAAATAATCTTTTCCAAAAATCCTCCCATAAATTTGGGGTGCTTCTTATTGTCCGAAAAATACAATATTTACATTACATAATGTAGGCCATCTATTTACTTCTCGTTGTGAAAATTTTAAACTAATAATTAAACTAATATTTATATTGTTGCACCTATAGTGCGATATTTTTGATTAAATATCACTTTTCTGAGAACATTTTGTTTTAAGCAACATTTGAAAAGTCTATCAAACTGTATCATATAGTTCAGGCTAGAAATAATAGCCAAATAAAAAAAAACAACGTTAGTGTTATGTAATCTATTGAATAAATTAATTATTATTTAAAATTTCCCATAACTTATACATAAGAGAATAGTATTTCTTCATAAACTAAATTTAATTAAGGAGGCAAAGTATAGTTCTCTAGACGCCTGGCTTTCTCTTTCTAACAGTAACAGAGTAACATTACTCATGAGCTGTTTTTAATTACTTTCAAAGAACTGTTGAAGAATATTTAATTAGTTAGTACTTAACAACAGTGGATGTTTTTGCAGAAAAACAACATTAGATTTTGATTAAATTAAAAAAATTATTTTACGCAATTTAATGCACAGTTTTTAGTGTTATAATATAATTTTAGTCATAATATCGGTAGCTCAATATTGTAATGTTACACCAAAGTTTTATAAAATGTCGATAATTAGAGTCGTTTAAACATATTATTTAATCATTGATCATTAAATAACATTTAGAGAAAGAACTATTTAATAAATTTGCTAAATTTTGGAAAAAATAAACTTCGACACTCAGAAATAAATGCCATGAAAAATTCCACCTGAAGTTTCCCCCTTGAGGTCCCAATTTAGTGTCCCATTTTTTTTTACAGTCGGAAAACATTTTCAAAGAAATCTTCCAAATTCCTCATTCAGGAGTGCCACTTTTATCTCGCTATCGTATTATTATTTTTTGAATTTTAACTGTAAAAGAAATGAAATGTTTCTTGGTTTTACTACTGTAAAATAAATAATTTGCATCAGTCGTTGTATTTAGTAATCGTAACGTTTTCTTTTTTAGGATAACTTAATGGAGTTCTTAATTGGAAATTCACGTGCTTGTAAAGCTGAACTCCGGCGAAAAGTAGCAAATCATTAAGCTTTACAGCAAATTTTTCTAAGATTTTAGTTTACATTTTGAAAGAGTTAGAAATGTTACCATTTCTAAAATATGTCATGCAATTTGTGTCGTAGTATTTCCAATACAGCAGGCACAGAGACATTATCCTTGATAATGTCTCTGTGCCTGCATGTCATAGTAAAATTAATGTGTCAATATAAAACTTGTTTTAGAGTATTTAGCGTTTCTAATTCCACAGATATGTATTTAATTAAAGCTAAATTTAAATGAGTTTTTTAGGTTTAGAGAGCTACGGTCAATTCTTGCTACATGAGGGTTAATTTGACTTGGGACCTACAGCTTTAAGCCGATTCCGAACGGCTACAAACACCCATACCAAGAGCGGGATTCGAACCCATAAACTTTGGTACCGAACGCCTATGCCCTAGCCATTCGGCCATTGTCTCAGCGTTGGGGTAAATGATCTATTTTTCTTCTTCGGCTCTATGATTTTGCTCTGGTAATTTATAGTAGTAACTGATTTTCAATCAATTATTGGGAGATTTGGAACCAGTTACACGACTTTAATTTCTTTAAGGCTTTTCTTACTTTATATAATGGTTATTCAGAATTTAAAGATACTTTATATTTTTTTTTACTCAAAAGTAAATATAATTGTGAAATATATACAGGGTGCGATAAAGTGGGTTTCCCCATTTAAATGTGTAATAAAAAAATGAACGAAACAAGTTACAGAAAAAGCTTTATATTTCTGAAAATACTTATATTCTAGTTTTTCCTAATGTTCCGAGAAAGACCATTGGTTTCTTTGGTAATGCAGAACCACTTGCTTTCACGTTTAAAATACATAGCAGGATTGTTTTTCGATCAGAAACGGCGTCAGTTGCAGAAATTCCAAAGCTCGTCTTAAATGCCCTCGATAACGAAACCGCGATTTTCACCGGACCAACTCATGGTGTCTACTGACAACATTCACCCGAACTATAATCCCTCCCCCCCCCCACTCCCTTACCTTTGACCTTCAGAAATGTAGGCGTCCATTCTGCCGCACCCTTTTTGATATTGAACATTTTCTGAAATCATATATAAAAAACTTTCAATTTCATAATTTTACTATTTTTTTCATTTTGTATAAAGTTTCTTAATGCACATTTATTATGATCAGTATTTTTGTAGTTGAAATTCTCCTTCATTTTAGAGGAGAACAAACATCATCTAACAGTTAAGTGACGTTCTCAATAGATTTCAAACTGCGAGGTAAAAATTGACAGGTAAAATTTGGCAAGCAAACCAAAAGAGAATGTGAGCTCAATGTATTTCATGCCAGCTAAATTAATTACCCTCATTGGATAATTAATTATTTATCTCTAAGGTCACATGTGAAGCGCTTCTGTTAATAGAAAAGCTGTTACTAATATATCAGTGAAGCAAAGAATCGATTTTTCATCGCTTAATTTTACCTTACCAATAAATTTGCGTATAATGTTTGAAGAAGGATGTTTCTTAACATTGTTCCTAAGAAATAATTAATGTATGGTAGTTAATCTAATTATTGTTCTATAACTATTCCCATTTACCTGCGAAATTTACTACAGAGTTTGTTTATAAAATCATAATAGCATTAATGACATTTCATTCAATTAAATGTGGAAAAGAAAGAAAATCACCAAATGAACTGCATTATTTTAATCGAAAAGAACGTTATGGTTTGAATATTGCTTTCTTATTTTGCCTAGCGAAATAGACGCTAAATCCTAGTGATATAATTATACTCCAAATCCCAAAAAATAGAATACTCCATCAGAATATCTACGCGTTCAGTATCTTTAAAAAGTGTATTTCCGGATTATATCCGATAGTAACATAAAAAAAAAATTAAACATTTTTGACAACTTAAATCTTAGGGACCCAAGGGTATTACTTATAAATTTCATATATTTTAAAAATCGTTATAAGGTTTATATTTTGTTTGACTGCTGACAAATTGCAATAAGTTCTACAGCTAACTTCTCTTGTAAATAATTTTAACAGCTGAAATGAAGCATTAAGGCTTCTGTATACTAAGTCTACTGGATTCGCTCACCTCAGTGTTAACCTATGGAGAAAATTTGTCTACTATTTACGACTACATAAATGATGATAATCCAATAAAAATGTTATTTTCAGATAGTCTGAACTTTTCTGCACCTTGCAACAGGATTCATTTTATAAATTTTGTCCCCCAAAGAAATTGATGACCATTAAAAACAGACTATACCTGATTTTCTCCCCGAATAATTTAAATTTAAAATATTATTTGCATTTTTTTAAAACGAAAAATACCCCAAGGTGTAAATTTTCTTTCTCTATTATGGAGTAAAATTTTTTTTTAAAAACACTCTCAATCCTAGTCGGCAATCCTTGGACATATTTTCTAACATTGAGTTAACATTGGTTAACATTGAGATGAGCGAATCCAATAGGGTTAGTACATAGCAAGCAGCCTTAATGGGCAGGAAAAGTTTTGAGCAAAATTTATTGTTTGCATTGGAAGCAATTTCCAATTTTTTACGCTTCTGTTCCGTATAATAAAAAAACTAATCATACATGACTTCCCTATGTAATGGTTCAAAATCAAAACGAATGTCCTTATGCATTAACACTTGCATTAATAATTTTTGTCTAAGTTTTACGGCTAATTTCATTTATTCTCTAGTGAAACTGAAAGCGAAGAAAGCTTTAGTGAGTAAAAAAAAATTGTTTTAAAATCGAAAAGAATTGAGCTTTCTCTTCTCCATTGTGGCGATGTGTGTTGCTGTCGGGTGAAGATATTAAAGTAAAAGGAAGAAAATCTTTTATCAAGAAACATTAATTGTGTCTTCTATATTAAGCGAGAAAAGTTTTTTTTTTCGAGTTTGAACAGGAATTCGCCTCGAGAAACAGGTTGAATAGCGTTTGGAGAATAGCTTCAAAAACTAATGGATTTTTTTTTTTTTTTTTTTTTTTTGTTAATGGCATTTTTTTTTCCTCACTGTAAGTTCTTACTTTTAGATCACATTATACAAAATTATTGATTAATTAATTAATTTTCAGTGATGTATGATTTTTTATGTAATTCTGTATATGGCGCTTGAAGGGAAAATAGTAAAATGGAATAGCCAATTATAAATGTGGGCCGTAAATATTTCAGAAAAATATGGCTTAGTTTTTATGCTGTTGTTGTTATTTCAAACGCCGCCTGGTTAGTAGTTCCACACCAGATCCATATAGGCTTCGGGGTGAAGTGTGAGGCTCCGATTTAATAGCGCATACAGATTGGTACAGAGTTCTCTGCATCTGCCAGTGATTTATGTCTCTCTGTACTCTGTACTATGCGTGGATCGTCTCCTCTGGCGGTCCATCAAAGAAAGAGGGGGGGGGGGGGTCAGCGGGTCAAATGGTATCGAGTGGGGTCGGGGGAGACACCACATCAAAGAAATCTTGCGGGCGGGAATGGGGGTGGTTCTAAATACCGTGTCTAATGTTACCGTGACTAATGTGATGACAGGAGTCGGGGATCTGCAGGCAGAGAACTCTGTACCAATGTATATGCACCATTAGTAGCACCACAAGGGTCGGATTCCGTCTTAGTAAGTTGCCACCTCAATTTTGACCGAGCCCCCCGAGGAGCGGCATCTGAGGGGATTGTACCCTCTCCCACCCGTTTTGATCTCAAAGAGGGACTTATCTATCTACGGATTTAACGTGCCCATATCCGGCATAGACAACTTAATTTGTATACGTTATTCCTCTTGTGATTTAGATGGTAACGATTCCAGTTTTGTGCGTGTGAAACAACAGAAAAATTCAGTAATTTCAGTTTTGAGAACTTAGTAAGCGATGTTGAGTGATTTACGCTACAATATTGGATGGTTGTTATATGGGACAACTCTCGAATATGAAAAAAAAGGAAACCAATAAAATATTGTACTACAAATACATTTCCTATTTTGTTGAGCCTTATGGCTTTAAAGCAAGAGCAGTTGTTGTCGACACTATTTTCTATTTCACTGGCATGTTTTTAAAATTGCATAAAATATTTTATATTAAAGTTGGATGGATAAAATGATTTATATATGTTTTATTTTATATAATATTTTAAATACCCATAAAATTTGTATATCATTTCATTAAAAGAGACTTTTTTTTAACAAATAAAAACTTTAAATGGCTTTTTCTCCATGTTTGTTTTTTCTTGACATTCATGCAGTAAAAGTGCTAAAGCTTTTTTTGCATTTAAGACACAAGTTTTAAACTTTTTATACAGGTTTTCTATTACGTATGGAATAAAACTGTGAATGGAATCTATATATATAAAACGCGTAGGTATGCGGCACACAAATCGGCGATATTTCTACATTCCGAATGGCAACGGCTGCAACTACAAGATGTAAACATTATCGGCTGACCGCGTGTGTGTAGTGATTTGACGATAGCACGTAATTTGGTACAATTTAATTGCTGTATTTTACACGTGAATAATTTTAATTTATTCACGAGATAATTTATTCTATTTCCATCAGTTTTTCTAAATGTATGTAAGAGGATAAACTTTTGACAAAATGTGTTTATACCTATCAAATTCAGTAATTTCACATGGACAGTTGTATGTAGGTTATCTAGAGTCCGTTCTTTTGATTCTGTCACTGTAGTATCTCCTATTTCTGAAAAACTCAACTGTGTATATCAAGAAGTTTGAGGAATATCATAGTAAAATATTAATAATTGCATTATGATATCTTAATAGTAAGTAAGAGTTAATTCTCTACGCATTTTAAGTAGTACTTGCTGAATTTTTACTCCATTTTATAAGTGAAGAAATATTCCGAACATTTTTTTTTGGTATGATTAAGTGTAGATATCTGAATTGTGAACAATAGTACATATAGAGAGTGATGTAATCCCCACTATATTTTAGTACTTGCTGAATTTTTACTCCATTTTTTTACTTGAAAAAAATTTTCTCCAACAATTTCTTATTTGATGTAATGATAAAGTGTAGATATCTTAATTTTGAGAAATATTACATACAGAGAGGAATGTAATTTTTAAAATCTTTGTTGTTGGGTTTCTCAGTCTTATCTTTAACTCTGTTCTGAAGTCATGGAAATTCATATTTTTTTAATCACTATGTTTTAGAATCATCGTTATAGAGAATTTTGCAATGATTATAAATTTTTTGGCTGAGATCGCACTACCACTTAACAACGTATATTTATGATGACAGGTAATAGTAACATACCTTACATACGTTTCTTTCAGTTGAGATTTTTTGCAAAAGAAAATATAAAACTAAAAGCGACCATGCTGGTCGCGCAGCGGCTAGTTATTTAATAACATGCTTATTAATTTTTTTATATTCAAACATATACAACAAGCTGTCATATTTCATCGTTTTTCACTGCAAGTGACAGATAAAAATTTATATAAAATGTAATTTTAAAGGTATCTAAAAATCCATGCCCAGTTTTATCTAGCAAACTTGATACATTTTTAAAAAATATTTGGAGCAAAAATATCGATATTTAAAAAAGTTATATGAAGGATTTCTAAAAATTGAAAAAATAATTTTAAATTTAAATTTTAATTAAATTTATTGTTAAAATAAATTTTACTTTTCTGAATATGTTTTAAATTGATTACTAAAATACATTCCAATTTCAATGGTTATTGAAATACTTAATAAAGGTTACGCCGACCCAACCCTAAAGGTATGCGGCAATAAAAAACTAATACCCAATTTCCGCGACAGGAATCCGCTGCACCTATGAAATCCGCAGGAACCCTGCGCGTCCGAAAATATCATATTTTCCTAACATCACCTCACAAGAGCCCCGTGTGCGTCCACCACACCGCGACACATGTAGATCCATCCTTTGAACTCTATTCAATCCGGTTACAATATTAATATAATTACAGTCCATGAACAATTTTTTAAATACAAACAAACGAGTTGATAGTGTTACAAATAACCAATATATATAATTTTCCAAGGAAGCACTTTTCCTCTGATTCACAATATCCAATCGAACGTACAAAACCATTATATGCACATTATAATATCTATAACCTCATGACTTCATAATATTTAACAATACAGGTAAACAAAATTAAAACAGTCAAACAAAATATATTGAAATACTTAAAATAAAAAAAAATATTTTTGAGAGGGTACCGTGTCCCTCAAGATTCAATCACGTTTTAACACAAGGAGTTACATAAAAATATGCCTTGCATATCAACATTCCTCTTACAATAAATATTATTCGAATCTCAATTTAGATACAAATGTTGTTGGATACCTTAAGCAGTTATTTCTCGGAGATTAAATCATAATCAATATCTACAGTTAAATAAGACTCATATTTTTTTCAATCATCTCTATGTTTTATATATATACATATGATACGTCGCATGAGTGTAAATGTGTTTGTTTTTACGGTGATGCGAGACAGTTAACATATATTTATTTTCTCTGTTTGAATTTGGAAAGTCTAATAGTTAAAGTGTCTGAAATATTATTTTAAGATTAAAGTATATTGTAGTATTTATCCTTACAGTTATAGTTCATTACTATAAATATTGCTTGAGATAAGTAATATTCTGTTTATATATTTAAGTAACGGAAGACAATTTTTTGATATTTTAAATATGTATTTGTTAGTGTCAAGATCAAAAGACTAATAATTATTATAAGTAATGACAAATATATAATAATAATTTAAAACGTACATGTTTGAAATTTTCAGATTTCGTCATAGCAGAAATTGATCGTTTTTCCGGCTCATCAGAATTTTGTTATTAACTTACTAATAATATAATATGTTTGTTTCTTTCGTGTAGCTCATTGTTTTTTAAATATGCGAGTTTATTAAGGAACGGTAGTATTCTTTCCATTATGCCAATAGAGTTCACAAAGGAAGAACTCAGAGCTTCTAAAAATCCACTTTAGAAATTAAGATTGGAAATAACTTTCTAGCTAACAAATATAATTCTCCATCAGCACAAGGATCATTGGTTATAATTGTTTCCATGGATGATTCACAAATTCCTCCGCCATCGTTTATAATTCTACTGTGTGTGTGGTGGAGTATGGTCTAAGGTCCCTGGGGCTGATGACTGGCATACCCCAGTCAGGTGTACATATGAATAGAAGGAAATAGAAACATAAATAACTCAATCACAGAATTAAAATTTTTTTTTTATTTACAAACGATGACACCGGCGATGGACGATGGGTTGCAACTCCCCTTTCTAGACGGGGCTCCTTTTGCAGGCGCAAGACTGACGCGTTCCTAAGAATACAACTAAGTCTTATGTGCGAATCGAACGCCCGGCGTGGCAGGCTGATGCCTTAACCACTTAGCCGCTGAGTGACAATCTACTGTGAAATTGATGTTGCTGTGAAAAAACGTTGTATTACCATTCACAACAAGTCCCAATAAGTCACATTTAATTACAATTCATAATAAGCAAGTTCACAATACCCCTCCCCTCCTAAGATCTTTTTGGGTGGCAGTTCATAAAAGAAACATTGTTTTCTGTTATTGGATATTTCACAGATATTCCTACTTAGTAAATAGCTTTTTATTAAGAAATGAATCAACAAGAAAAGGAAACCAAAGTATAATACCATAATTAGTATTCTTTTTTTATGCATGCATTATACAAATATATTTTAAGTAATCTGTTATCGGATATTAAAAAACAGTCACTAACATAAACGTCTTATTATTAATATGTATATGTAGTTTGTGATGATAACTACTGAGCAGTCAAGTTAGAATCTGGATTTAAGGGAGTCTGGGACACATAAAAAAAAAATTTATTTATTAAGTTCACAAAAATATTCAAAATAAATTTTGAATATTTTTGTGATGGTTAACCATATAATTTGTAAGCAAAATCACATAATAAAACTTCTCAAAAAGTTTTAAAAAAATTTTAAAATTTAAAATTTAAAAAAAAAGGTGGGGTAATTTAAAATTGTTATAACTTGAAATATTATTTGTCGAATTTCAAAATTTTTTCATTTAATTAAAGAGAAATATATAAGTTTTAATTTTGAGTCAGCATTTTTTTAAATATTAATTTAAAAAAAAATTAAAAATATTTAGATTAAAAATTTAAAAAAAAATTATGTAACTTATGTTTTAAAAATCATATTTTCAAAAGTAAATATTTTTTCAAATTTGGTGAATTAAAATTAAATTAAAATAGTTGAAAAAGACATGTTCGAAGTTTTAACCATTTATCTTAAACGGTTCTTGACTTATAACAATTTGAAGACGAGAAATGGAAAAACCCATCATGCAGTAAAACACACTTACAGGTTTAAAGGCCGATTGGCTACTATTAGAATGTTGGAAAAAAATAATAATTTCTCCTGTTCTAATTAAGATAGAAACATGATTTAGACGTTATTTTAAGCGTAAAAGAACACTGAAAGTTTTAATGCAATAATTGTTTTCGAAAATTTGAACAATTTTGTGTCCTGGACCCCCTTAATTTATATTATTGTTGCTTCAGAGTTTACGATGCAAGTTTAAACATTCTAAAAATTGTAAATTTGAAATATCTTGGCCAATAAATATTTTGCCTCAGAGTTGAAATCCAAGAAACTTTCTTTTATAAGCCAGCATTTTATACATATTTTTTACTAAAAAGTTAGCTATGTCTACAAAAACTTTTTTCAAGTAAACGTTATAGTATAAGTTATACTTTATGTATGAGGACACTCACAAATCAATTCGGTGCGCTAAAGCCCGAGCTTTCACTATTTGGAATTTTTGGGCTTTATATTTCAGCATTTATCGACCCACTGATTTTTACCGGATCGCCGTTCAGTTTCACAGGCCCCTGGGATTGAATATCGACCAATGTCAGAAAAGTGATTTCAAATATTTTTCATTCATTGCTGGCACGGCTTTCTTGTACTCTTTAGATTAACAAGTTGCTATATATTTGTTGGAAAATTGGAAGTGTTGGGTATGGGTGTTAGAAATGTTAAGTTAAAAATTTGAAACTGTCAAGAAAAAATTAATCTGATTGTTATCATTTGTAGAATGCATTATTTCTGAAAGTAGCATTTTTTTGTGAGAATAGATGAAAGCTGGAATGAAAAAGGAGGATAAGCTGCAATTAAATGAGTTTAAAATACTAATATGTAGTGCAATAAAATGTTGTTCAAAGTATCAAACAAGACTTTAACAAAACAGTTTATTATTGGTAGCTTTTATAAGTAGGATAGTAGGCATTATTAGCAAAAGAAGAGATTAGAAGTTTGTATATTTTTCGCGAGAAAATATATCTAAAGCACAATGTTTAGATTACAAGGAGTATTAAATAAAAATTGAAATGTTTTGTAATTCAATGAGATTTATATAATACATTGCATTCTAAATATCATTGGTTGCATTCAATGTCATTTACATTGTATGTAACAGATGACATTGATTACATGCAAGTTTTTGATCGGGGAGCTAATAGGAAATAATTATCATTCATCGGATGCATTCATTTAGCTATGATTTTCCTTATGATTTTCCTTATTAGTTTCCTTTTGTTGCTGTAAGTTTCTCTCAGATAAGCAAACTGTAAAAAAAATTATGAAAAATTTGAAGCATTGTGTTTAGCTTATTAAAAAAAATAAAAAATGTTAAATGCATTGTACTAAATTGCACTTAAATTCATTGCACTTCATGGGATTTAAATATTATGTTACGTAACAAAACATTGTCAGATACGTATGACATCGAATCTACAAGATTTTTTTGGGATGCAGTTCAGGATGGAAACATTGTTTTTTGTTATCGGATATTTCATAGATATCTCGACTTAGTAAATGGCTTTTTATTAAGAAATTAAAGAATCAACAAGAAAATGAAACCAAAGTATAATACCATAATTTATAATCTATTTTAGGGCTTGTGACGGCCCAGTGGTACAGCGCGCTGGTTTTCGGTGCTGAGGGTGCTCGGATCGAATCCTGGCGTCGCGCCACGAAAAATGCCTCTGTTTGTGTCGTCCCTTCATAGGGGGTAATGCTGTCCGCCTATATGGTGCCCCCATATTAAAATGGGCAGTTATATTGCGGCGTAGTATAGGCGAATGTTTGGTTTGACGACAAGTTCCTCCGCATTGGAAAAAAAAATCTTTTTTTAATGTATGCATTATGCGAATGTATTTTAACTAATGCTGCATTTATGACCGGTCTCTATACCTATCTGATGTTAATACGGCTCAGGTAGTTTGTTACCTCTCCCTCTACAAATTTCCATCGATTTTTACACACACACACACACACATATATATATATATATATATATATATATATATATATATATAGTATATATCTATATAATCTCTCTCTCTCTCTCTCTATATATATATATATATATATATATATATATATATATATATATAGTATATCTATATATATATATATTTATTTATTTATTTATTTATTTCCCAATACGTTACAGGGGAGCTCTGATCAATATATAGGAAAATTTTTTAGGGTTTTTTTAAAAATCAATATGTACAATACTCAAGTATGAAAATTTTCCCTGAAACTAATTCATAATAATTTATTTATTCAAAAGTGGAGAAACTTGCAAAATTTAAGGACGTTTGGAAATGTTATCTGTAAGAGGAATTGAATCGCTAGAATTTTGCATGTTATGTGTTAGAAATGTCGATTTCACTTAGTCACTTCCATGGTTGAGTGAACCGACTAGAAGCTAGGCACCCTTTTCGATTTGACTTAACAATATGCAACTGTCAAGGATAACAGTTTGAATCCCCATGTTTGCAGTTCTGATTAATACATGTGTTACGGTTTAAGAGTATGTTATGTAAGCGAGAGATCTTCCTCATAACACGTTTCTTCTTCAAAGATCCTTCTGTGAAATCTTTTTAATTGAGTATTGCCTTAATATTACTTTCTTTTGGAGTTAGTAACACTTATGAACTGATAACTTTAAATATTCTACACTAAATAGCATAGTGACGTATGTTAAACGTGGGAAACTGTTTATAGCGCATATAGATTGGTGCAGAGTTCTCTGCCTGCAGATCCCCGACTCCTGTCATCACAGTAGTCACGGTAACATTAGACACGGTATTTAGAACCACCCCCATTCCCGCCCCCAAGGTCTCTTTTTGATCTGGTGTCTCCCCCGACCCCGCTCGACACCATTTGACCCGCAGACCCCCCACCCTTTCTTTGATGGACCGCCAGAGGAGGCGATCCACGCATAGTACAGAGTACAGAGTGAACATAAATCACTGGATTCCCCAAGGCACAGGCAGGGAACTCTGCACCAATGTATATGCACCATTAGAAGAATTGTTCTAAGATGTGGTTTTTACCAATAGATTCTAATTTTAATTTTGTCATTCGCAATTTGATGATATCTCTAATGTATTTAGACATGCAGGTTTAAGTTGACTCAGTTAGGATTCATTATTTCGCCTGAATTCTTGTTCATTTGTTGTTTCCTTTTCTTAACTTACTGCTTGCGAAGTGGTGATTTTTTAAGGTTGCGCTCGCAATATTTCATAAGATCTGACTTTTAGGGATATGCTATTTAATTTAATTTCTCTTTTGTTAATACTTCAAATGAAAACTTGCGCTATTCTTGTCCAGTGTAATTCAGTTTAATTAAAAGTATTCTAAATAAAGCGTAGTTTCTCTTCTGCTTGGATGAATTTACTTTCTTCTGGAATACCTTTATCCGGGGCATTTTCTAAACTAGTCGTTTAACTATTGCATGAAAATGTCGGAGGTTTTATCAGGTGGATTAAAAGCAATAAGTTGTTCCTCATAGCTAAAATGTCTAGAGACATTAAACAATTCAATGAACTTAGAACACAAGTTATCTAACTTCTGTATTTCGATTTAAAATATGAAAAAATATTTCTTACCACATGCACCGAAGGTTTATTCAAGAAAAGCATTAATTTGCTGGTTTTAATGAAAGAAGAGATCTTGAAATGGAGAAATGTGTTACTTTTTTTTGCTTTAGAAAAATGAAGATTCAAATGAATATTAAATTAGAAAAATATATTTCAGATAGCATGATTAATTTAGCTTGCTGTTTTATAACCCTTGAGATTTTATATTATTTCCTTAAAATTATCTGTAAACGAGAATTTAATTTGATAGGAAAATTCTTTTGCAGAAATATAAGAAAGATATATGATATTTTATTTGAATTATAAGCTCAAATTAAGGAGTGAATAATATGATAAAACAGAAGTTTTTAAATAATTTTTTTAATTAAATTATTCCAGGTATTTGTATTAAAGTCAAATTTTTCATAATAATGTGAGAGAGTTTGCTTTCCACATCTATTCACCTAAATAGAAGTATACATCTTACCAATAACTTCAATGTTTGCAGTTCATCTGGAGCGATCTTGGCATCATAAGGAGACATATATTTATAATCCTAAATACTTTATAGTATATCACATAAGGAAAATTAAATTAGGAACTTTTGGGATGAAAGTGTCTTTAGAGATTCAACTAATGAATATGCGATTTTTTGCCTGAGAAACAGTTCTTAGAAGTTTAACTGCCCGTTTATTCGAGAAAGGAGTTAAAATTTTGTCGTGAAGTAATCAGTTGAATATCAGCAGTTTTATCATTCAGCCAGGATTCGGGAAAATATTCATGGCAACATTTGTAAGTCATTTTTTATTCAGTAAATTAAATTTCATACGTTGAGTGTAGTTTTTACTTATTCAAATGAATATTTTCATAAATTATGAATTTCTTATAATGAAATTATGAATATTTATGAATATTTTATAATTAAATTATATTTTGAATATTTTATGCTAATGAATATTTTCATTAATTAAAAGTACAGTAATTAAAAGTGCAGGAAAAAAATGCAGATAAGTTAGGGTATAATTGATAAACTATGGAAATAAACTGGGGTCCAGTGGCGCCGTCCATCGGGCAGAACGATTATGGACTACTAATAAAGCACGTAAAAAAATAAACAAATAAACGAATATATATACACATGCATGCATACATACATACATGTATATATATGTACGCATGTATATATCATCTATATATGTATATATTTATTTTATTTATTTATTTATTATTCTGTTTAACATGCCATGAATAAACATATTCTGTTTATTCACGGTATGTAGAAATAAACAGAAAATGTTTAAGCCTACATACTTTGAACAAGTAGAAAGAAAACTTTCTTCATAAAACAAAGAGGAGATACGTGATGAAAAGCCATTGAAAGTAGAAGTTTTTTCACAAAGCGAAGTACTTTAACTGGCAGAATACTGACCACTTGGTTCATTACTCCTAGTTCAATATATGAGGCGGTGAAAGGCAAAATGGTGTAAGTCAGTAAGTCAAGTGGTGTAAGTCAAAAGAGTTTAACTGCAAAAACTACAAAAAAATCCACCATAAATTGAACAAATTATAATTCATAGCAATTATTACAATACTGCAAATAATAACTATTTACAATTGCACTATAAATTGAACATGGAAATTACATATTTGCCCTCAAATGAAAAAAGTTGAAAATGTGACTTACACCACTTTGCCTATCAACGACCTCATATGTTACTGGTAGGTAGTAGTTACCGTGAAGATGCTCTAATGGGGAAGGCAGATTATTTGCCTGTTAGGAAGGGTATAACAAAATAGCCATCGCCGAAAATAAGGAATGTCGGGAAAGATTCTAAATGAAATAAATATGTGGGGCTTCTCTCCAGTATATAAATCGGGGTTTCGTTCCAGTTGTGCCGTCAGCCATCTATCCTCGACTGAGATCTGCCGCAATTTATTTCGAGATTCCCAGATGACTAGCAACTCCGCATAAAGACCGTATGCTTAAGTAGCATCCAATAACGATACCTCTTTGGAAATCAGTAAGTTCTGCGTTGCATGCCATCGCAGATTTCAATGTAATTTAATGATTTCCTAGGCAATCGTGGTTATGAACACTACCTCACTGCACATTTCCATATGCACATGTGAGTTTGTCTGTCTATACGTACTCGAAGTTTACCGACACACAAACAAACACACACACACACACACACACATATATATATATATATATGTATGTATGTTTGTATGGATAAATAAATTTATATATATATATAAATTTCTGTTAAAGATAATGTTATGGCTAATTCTCTCATGAATAAAGCCTAAATCCTTTTGAGCAGGTTTGTATGTTCGCTAATGAATATCACAGCACATAGTACTTTACAAATTTAGTTATAACATTTGCACAAGACACTTTAATATGTGCGGAACTGCCATTCTAATATTTGAATTAGCATTTTGAACTGGGAAGAGCGACAGATACACATGCTTGATATTAATATTCAAAACATGCCAAGTGTAAATTGAAGATGTTTTAAAACAGCTTTATATATAGCGGCTTTAAAAGAAATGCTGTGAAAGCTGGAAATATTTTCTGTGAATATGTTCCGCCTTTATTCAGGAATTTCAAAATGAAAAAAAACTTTATGGCAAGAGAAAATCTCAGATTCTGGACTTTAACCATTATATACATCAGCTTAATATTTATGAATTATTATCAGCGTCCCATAAGTAAAGAAACCAACTGCCTGCAAATAAAGGAAATGACATTTTATTAATGAATAATACAATATATAAGAACGTTTAATTGCAGTGATACATTCAGGATTTTTTTTTATTTAGTTTTCGTTTTAGCTTGAGTTTTATACCTTTATTACAGTCCAGATGAAATGTTCATTAAAAAAATTGTTTTTTAAGAATGGATTACGAAAAATGTGACCTTCTAGCATCGCTAGGGTAATTTATTCGGCTTAAGAACAGATAACCACTGGAGGTGTTTAAAAGACCAGATTTTAATCGCACGTCCTCGTATCTGGTTGTTACGAGCTTCATTTTTGAATTAAGGGATTATATAATTTGATTTTGTTCAGGGAAAAGTAAAATAGCCGGAATAATCTCCTAGAATAATTTTAAGCTAGTTTCAAGGTGCCGGGGAAGATTTTAGTTTACATTAATTAGAGATTTAAAACATACCCTGCATAGTAAAGAATAATTTATATAATTATCCCATTTTTTTTCTCAAATTGATCGTATGGTGGCATATTTTGTTTTTATTTCAGTTAATTGTATCTAACGAAGTCACTATTCGATTATTCTGCGTATAGAAATTAGAACTTTTCCTTGACAATCAGGCGCTTAGAAATTTTACAACTTTTGCTTTTAATATCATTCTATGAATAGACAAGAAAATATTATATTTAGGTATTATATTTAGATATCGCTATACGAAAAAACTAACAGGGATGTGATATAACTGAATTTTTCCACTACGCAGTAGATTCTAAATTATGAGAACTACGTGGATTTGTGTTGTTAATAACGGATGTCTCACGGGTCGTAGTTGCTCAAATTGTAGAGTTGTGACTGAATACCTACGTTTTGATTTCTATACCCAAACAAGTAAATCAAAACATATTAAATTCATTTTATTTTTGAATGTCATCAATTAATTAACGACGGAATTTATAGGTATTTCTATTTGAATCTAATACTAATTAACTGACATTTATAGGTCTTACTATTTGAACCTAATAATTGAACTAATATTCGTAGTTGTGTGGCATGTGTTATCTACATTTGCTGAGACTTAAATATCGAAGATAAAAACTTAGGAAATGTAACAATCATTAATTTCTGATAAAACAAATGACATATAAATTTTTAAATTGGATTTTTTTATTTCTATTTGAATCTAATACTAATTAACTGACGATGGCATTTATAGGTCTTACTATTTGAACCTAATAATTGAACTAATATTCGTAGTTGTGTGGCATGTGTTATCTACATTTGCTGAAACTTAAAAATCGTTGATAAAAACTTAGGAAATGTAACAATCATTAATTTCTGATAAAACAAATGACATATAAATTTTTAAATTGGATTTTTTTTTGTCATCAGAAAAACAGTTATACTTAACTGGCTCAAATCAGCCTCCCCCCAGAGACTGAAACCATATCTTGGTTTGTAAGAATAACAGTTTAAGACTATTTTCAGATCCCTTGAATAAAAACACTTAAAATTATATAATGTAAGATTCCTCACAATTATTTCCCTCTTTGTGAAAAAAAATAATCGCTATCAATATCATTTGCATGATGGAAATTTATAACCATTTTTTACATATTAACGACCAATATTACTCCTTTGGATCCATTCTGTAACAAAATAGGGAAGTTTTTTTGCTATGTTTCATATTTCACGTAATAATTGACGATTAATTTTGATAAAATTAATTATATATATATATATATATATATATATATATATATATATATATATATATATATATATATATATATATATATATATATATATGTATGTATGTATGTATGTATGTATGTATGTATGTATGTATGTATGTATGTATGTATGTATGTATGTATGTATGTATATATAAATATAAACAAAACAACATAAACTAAAAAAACAACATAAGAAGGCGGGCATAGACTGCCAAACAAATTAACTCAAAACCTACCATAATATTAAAAACATAAATAACTTTTCAATAAAAGATTGAGCAGTTGCTGTAAATCATCACATTGAAAAAGGCAAATATAACTAAATTTAACAGAGCAAGATAATTATAAGAAAAATGTAGACAAAAACAATACAGAAATCAAGCACTCAGGGCTCCACGCACCAGAGGCAAGATTCTGTAATAGTGCCGGAACTAAACCAGAATCATTACCTCGTCATCTGATGATAAGACCTGTCGGTTACCTAGTACTTCTGGTGTGTGTGTGTGTGTGTGTGTGAATGTACAGTGAAACTTCTCTAGCCGGGCACCCTTATTCGATGGCTACCCCTCTAAATGGACTTATTTTGTTCAGAACCGTTCAAAGACTCCTTAGAAACAATGTTATGGAAGAAACCTCTTTCAACGGCCACCCCTAAAAATAGCCACTTCTTTTATCAGAGCCATTAATGTCCGCCATAGAGGATTATTGTTGTATGTATTTTTATAGAAATGGTTAATTTCTTACTTGTTATATTAAAATTGTAAAAGAATTATTTCTGAAGTATGTAAAAGAAAACGGATTAGTTATATAAGTGCTAAAATCAATGGCATAAAATAGAAGGAATTAATTCGCAGACATAAAGCAGTTAGCCATGTATGTGATCGAACAAATCTTACTTGATCCAGAACGTTTGAATTTTAGCGAACGGTCAAAATTTCGCCGAGTAAGCAGACTACCACTGAAATTCGCTTCTGTCATACACACTAAAAATAAATCTGTATCTAGGACTTTATGCATCTTGATAAAACCTTTCACTGCTTTTGATGTAAATTCTTTTGATGACTTTTGTCGCAATTTGTTCCGTGAGATGGAAATCTAAAGCAACTTTATATTCCGAAGTAATTTATTAAAGTATGTAAAAGTACACTTTTCTCTTATTTAATTTTATACCTAAAACCAAATGTCAACTTCAAGTTCAGTTGAGAATGAATCAGAATAATTATGTAGTAAATTGAAAGATAGTGATATCTTTTAAATTTCTTATTATTCTTATAATTCTTATTTTCTGTTTTTCTTTGTAATTCTTATTTCCCTGTTATCGTAATGAAAATTGATAAAACATTTCTATTTTATCAATTTTCTTTTTAAGAATTATAAGAATAATAAGAATTTCTTATTATTCTTATAATTCTTATTTTCCTATTTTTCTTCGCAATTCTTATTCCCCTATTATCATAATGAAAATTGATAAAATATTTCTATTTTTTGAATTTTCCTCTTAAGAATTATAAGAATAATAAGAATTTCTTATAATTCCTATTTTTAAAATTTTCTTGGCAATTCTTATTTTCCTTTTATCATAATGAAAATTGATAAAATATTTCTATTTTATATTAACTAATAAAATATTTTCATTTAGTAAAATATTTTCATTTGTATGTCATGGAATAATTTTTAGTTTCATATTCAGCAAAAAACACAAAACTAGGATTTTTTCACATCTTTAGAAATACGTATAAACAACGCACTGTTTTATTAACATGTACATTTTCACTCCTTTTCGATGTATAAAAAAATGTTAAAAACATTACCAATAACATTAATTTCTTTCACATCCTCAACAAGGAGATGCAATGTAGTGGTTCAATAAAAGTCAATTAGTTTGTAAAATTATGCATAATTATTATTGAAACTTTGAAAAACACCCTTACCTTGAACTAATAGTTGAAGGCCTATGATTTCTGTATTTGGATCAGATGTTATATAAATGTTCTTGATTACTTACAAGAATTAGGAGTTGGACCAACAATACAGCGTGTAATATCAACATTTTAATATAACTGGGCTAAGCCTTAGATTATTTAAATATTTATTTCCTATTGTGCCATCGTAAAAATTTCTTTTTCGAAATTACATTAAACTTACAGAATACGTAATCGACTGCGTTCGTGTAATGAACAGTACGTACCTATACATTATGCATTCTTATGCTCATAAGTACATAGAATATAATTAACACATACATTTATAAGAAATGACATGTATACAGTTTATGAAGTTTCAGACTGACATTTTAGTTAGGGATGGATATAAAATGGTTAATGAGTATCGAAAGTTTGTAACTTCATTTTTTTAGGTAATAGTAGTGCTGAAATCAGTAAAATATTTTTTTCTAGGTGAGAGAACTTTTTCTACATGATTTTGTTTCATAAACTAAAATTCTTTTTACCCCCAAATTTAATTTTCTGTTTTGATAAAATTGAGTAGTATACGCAATATGAATGACTTTAAAGAGTATGAAAAAGTAAGCTATATAAAATCCATTTTTATGATATTTGTGGATAATGAATAAAGCGTAAGAGCATTGGGAAAGCATGTATACGAGTAAATATGACTAATATACCGTATATTCCAGCTTATAACGCGCACTTTTAATACAAAATATAACATCGAAATGTATACGTTATATGTCGGATATAAAATAGATAGATTTAAAAATAAGGAATAGATGAGCATAAAACAATTTAGATTTCTTCATGTACCTAAATGATGTTTATTTAGAGGAAATGACATATCTGATGAAGTTAAAAATTGTCATTATCGGACACATGAAAAGTTCGTCACACTCATCTTCCGTTATATCTTCAGGCACATCATTGAATTCCGTTTCATCTTTTCCATCACTATTACTCTGATCTATAAATAAATAATCATCTTCCGTTTCATCTAGATTGTTGGATATACTACATTTCTTTAAATGACTTTTGAATCATGTCAGGTTTAACTTCATTCCATGCTTTTATTATCCACTCATACTCTATTTCTAGACTGGCATGATGTTTCTTTATAAAGAAAAGGGTGCGCGTTATACGGAGAATATACCTAAAAATAAAAAAAAGGAGTTTATATTTATAGGCAAGCGTTATACGCCTGAATATACGGTAATTAAGGAATTTTTCGGATTTATCCGTAAAATTCGATAATTACCGTATATTAGGATCTACCGTAAGACGCACCCTTTACATAAAATAATTGACTTAAAATTGTGGTGGGTCTTATGGTTCAAAGGTATCAAACACTGAAATAAAATGAATATTTTATTATATATATATTATTATATATTTTAAATATATCATTTATTATATTTATTATATATATATTTCATATTTATTAAGTAAGAAAATATCATTATATATCTAACAAAAAAAATTTTCTTTTCTAAATATCCTCCCATAAATTTGAAGGGCGTCTTATCGTACGGTGCAGTATTTATCGTCCGAAAAATATGGTATCTGTAAAATGACGATGAATTTAAATGTTACATATATTTAAGAACGCTCTATATTTAAAAACTTCAGCTTCGTATTTTTTTTATATAAACAAGAAATGTGTAATAAAAGTTTTATTAAAACTTGTATGAAACGCAATTATATAGACGCATGTTAAAGACATATATTTTCGTAAAACATACAGGATTTATATTTCTTAATAGATATATTTGATCTTAAAATTAAACTGTGTATACGGGCATGGACTTTAAATTAAACTCTATATACGGACAGCGTTTTCTGACAGCTTTGAGTATTCAAAGCTGTCGAAAAACGGTGAATTTCCCTTTTTTGTCTTTAAAATTATGTTCAGTCTGGAATATCAAATCTAGGGCAACGCGAAGAAAATAAAAATAATAATTTTTTTCCCTTTCTTCACTAACAGATGAAACATTTGCAGAATTACATCAAAAGAAAGGAGGCAGATATAAGACAGATTAAGTTTCACAATATCTATCTATCTATCTATCTATCTATCTATCTATATATATATATATATATATATATATATATATATATATATATATATATATATATATATATATATATATATATATATATATATATATATATATATATATATATGTATGTATATGTATATATATATATATATATATACATATATATATATATGTGTATATATATATATACATACATATATATGCATATATATATATATATATATATATATATATATATAAAAGAGCTCGTTTGTTTGTTTGTCCCCTATAGAATCATAGAATGTTTCACCCACAGGGACCAAATTCGGCACAGTTAATGTTTAGGACCCGAGAAACTTAACGCAGCAAAAACGAATTTTGGGGTTCAATTAGTTTTTTTTAAATTAATTTTTTCATGATTTTTGTGTCCCTAAGAGGTGCGCGTATCACTGAAATGTGGATACAACCCCTTCACCACAACCAGTAAAATTCGATACGCGGGGGAAAAGAGGGTTGTTCTGAGGGGTGATCTGGGGGTGGTCTAAGGGTTGGTCTGGGGTTGATTTGGGGGGGGGGGGCGCGAAGTGTTTATTTTATTTTTCTTACTTTAAGGGGAGTAGTGGGTTTTAAAAGGTTGAGAACCGCTGCTTTAGACAATTTTAGACAATGGCGTTCAAACTAATAGAACTTAATAAAGTTTGGAAAAAATGGAAGAAAAAAAAGAAAAAATTTAGTTTGCACCATGGCCAGTTTTTGGAAGCCTCCTGTTGATCTAAATATATTAATCGTTTGAGGATCATAAAATGAGAAGTTTAAGAGTTCTACAGGTTTTTCCCCTAAGTTCGTGAAGCAAAATTAACATACGATATGTATTTGAATTACTTATTCCGTGAAATCATATAAGATAAATCTTTTAGAGTTTTGGGGTTTTTTAAGCTATGGGAGGAGAAGCTCTTTAAACAGAGAAACATAACGACACATAACTTTCATTCCGAACTATTAGTCCATTAGTTGTATTAAGGCATAAGAAAATTAATGAAATTATTTTTAAAGAATGATTTCCCGGCGTTGCCCGGGTAGATATATAGATATAAAATTTTTCATGCATTCCATCAAATCGGCAAACTATGTAATATTTTTGTGCTGTCCGCGATGCGCTTATGTTTATATACACCGAAATATAAAATGTTTTCCGAGACTTTTCAAACGCATCGTATAAGAAACTCATTTTTTAGAAATCAAATGTTTGAACGTAAGCTTGGCTCAACTAAAAAATGTAAAGCGTTTTATCGCGTATCGGCATTGCAGCCTAGATTATGTTCGTCTCTCATCTCTTTCCATTCAACACATGTTATATTTCCCATTTGTGCTTAAAAAGAGAGAGAGAGAGAGAGAGAGAGAGAGAGGTATTTAGAGTTATCATTTTGTTATCTATACCCTACCGTCAGATAATTCTTTATTTTATTGTGTGTTCAGACTGGCGTCGGCATGAATGCCTATCATACACACACACACACACACACACACACACACACATATATATATATATATATATATATATATATATATATATATATATATATATATATATATATATATATAAATATATATATTTCTAAAAGTATACAAAAAATTTCTTTTGATCATAAAAAAACTAACATAACGAATTATGGACTAAACATTTTAATGTTTTAAGACTTTAATTTAAAAAAAATTATGTATTTTTTACTTATCTATTCAATCAAAAGTTTAATCATATAAATAAAATAAATAGATTTATTGCATGATAATTATTTATCGGTTAAATTAATTTCATTTTTAGGGGAATTAATTGCCTGTTTTCACGTTATCTCTTGTTATCCAAAGAATATTTGTTCATTACGTCCATCTGCTCTAACAGTGTATGTGTTATGGTAACAGGGATTAATCGGTGATTATGCATAATCACCAGCCATCTTGATGAGTTTGATAAATTTCACTAAATTTCTCTCTTTTAATCCTCTACAAGTGTAACTTTAATGACCTCGATCTCCTGAATTTGATGTTTTTCTTGCGCACTCCCTAACAGGCAGAGTGATATTGGTATATCCTCATCTGCAGTGATCGCGGCAGTGATAGTTTGAAGTAAATTTGTGTCACATTGAATTATTTAATTAAAAAATTATTTAAATTTTCTATAATTGCAATTTTTCAATATTTTTATTTATATTTTTTATATGTTCAAAAATGATATGATATTGCTAAATAAGGTGTCAATCAGTTTTATGAAAAACAAGGCCAGATGATAAACATGATGTTTTTTATCGTTATCATGTAAAAATATATAACCGAAATGTATAGTTTCCTTTTTTTTTCTATTTAATTTTTGCTAACATTTTCATAAATGTTTGAAAAAATGCAAAAAATTGGGAAAAAATAGTGTGAAAAAATTGTGTTTCTACCAATGAAATTTCATTGGGGGAGGTCGAGTATTTATTATTTAAAGAAAGTGGGTCACGGTCGAAAAATATTTGCTCACCATTCTTCTAATGTAAGAAATTGTTCGCCACATGGCACCCACTAGTTTCTCGCATACAGTTTTTCTTTGTTCCCAAATGATGGCACTCATTGTTTACAGTAACTGATATTACTGCCAATGTATTCCGCGGATCGGGTCTTGCACTATACACATCTTGTATTATCTTGTTTACTATCCCCTTGGTGTAGGAAAACTTACACCAAGTCCTAGGACCTAGGTCCTCAAATCCTAGTTCCATGGCGAAGGGTAGTAAGCAGCTTCACTTAAGGCGAGGTACCACTAGGGCTGAAGTCTGACTTGACCTCGAAGAGCATCGGTCCCGTAATTTTGAACCGAGTCAAGTGACATGATCGGAACACTTGACCTCGCACCTCTAGAGGTATTTTGGGAACTTGGAGGACATTGCATCTTCTATTCTTAGTTTCAAAATAAAGGTTACTCTACGAGAATGCATTATTTATCAAATTTACCATCCTAGACTGGCAATTATGCATAATATCCGGTAAATTTGATTAATTAAGTACGATTTATAATATTTACCAATACGAAGTGACGAATATAGATAATCACCGATGAATGAGATCGGTGTATCAATATATGAGGTAAATTTATCACGTTTGCCCAACTCATTGGTGATCATGCGTAATAATCGACGATTATGCATAATCACCGGATTAATGATATTTACCGTAACGTATGTATATTTTAAATACATGCTTAAAATGCAAGAATATTTACATTGCTTGTATACATATTTTAAGTATTTAAGGAATGATAATTACATGGGTACATAATATATTCAGAGCCATTTCTATAACTTAATAAACATAGGGGCACTGGTGAAAATGTATTGGTGTCAGAATGGATATACAAACATGCATTCAACTTTCATATATACGAGCCCAAACCGTATTATAAGTTATTTTTAAAGAAAATGGAGAGAAAATATGAAGCTTTAGTTAAATTATTTAGCGAAATTTGAGGATTAAAAAGACGTTTGATGACTCTGAGGCTTCATCTGTGTGAACATTCCTTAAGATAAAGTTTGTTTTTGATCAATAGCTTGCTATCCTGCTTCGTCTCGTGTTTGTCACGAATATATTCTTGCAAAAGATGTGTTGAAATTGCAGTAAGAGCGATGCATGTAGAATCAATTTTCTTTTAATTTACCCTATAACCCATGCTTGAAGGAGGATTTATTTGTTTATATTCTGTACTGCATATTAATATCAATCGCGAGGAAATAGATTAGAGACTTTATTGATATTAATGGCACTGATGTAGCCTAGTGGTAGCTGCGTTGGACTTCGGACGGAGGGTGTTCATTTCGAACCTCGACAACCGCCATTGAATGCATTTATGTCTACATCAGGTATGGTCAAGTTAAATCCGTTGGCTGATAAGTCCTTCCATGTAGTAAGAGGGATGGGAAAGGAACGAGCCCTCCAGATGTCACCCCTGGCGTTGCTCGATCGAAATTGAGGTAGCACTTAGCCAAGTCGGACTCTGACCCTTGTGGCACCATTTTATACCGGAGCCGTATTCGATCTGCCATACTCTTGCATGATCCGGTCAAGGGAGCATTAGTCACATGATGTTTCTGTACTTGTATTTTAGAATGCAGCCTTCCACCACATCTTATCTTTTGCACGAAGACATCAATGATTTTCCTTAGCAATGGCTTTTTATATCAATGATATTTGAAAATTGAATCATGTCATGTAGTTTTGTGCAGTGTTTAACTCAGGTAAATGGGCATAGGCCCGAGGTAGCATAGTGGTAGCACGCCGGCTTTTGGACCCAGAGATTGCTCAATTCGAATCCCGACGAACGCCATTAAATACCTTCTTGTCTAGGGCAGATATGGGCACGTTAAATCCGTACACCAGAAAGTCCTTCTATGTGGTCAGTGGATGGGCAAGTTACGATCCCCCGAGGTATCATCCCTGGGGTTGTTCGGTCAAAATTGTGGTGGTACCTAGCCAAGTCGGACTCCGACCCTTGTGGTGTTATTGTAAACCGGAGCCGTACTACTCAGCCCGCAAAGCCTATATATCGACCTGGTCTGGAACTTCCGGCCTGGTGGCATTAGGAACAACAACAACACAGGAGTCCATGTAAGACTAAGAATTATAATACGATTTAAAATCTCATATAGTAGCATGACATTTAAACTTTATTTCTGTAATGCTAATTAGTTTCCAATATTTCTTTCCATTTTATGTTGTTTAGTATAATAATAGACTGTTGAGAATAACATTAGGCTGACAGAAAATTAAATAAGTAAAAACAGAGATGTTAAAATTATGTTATCTCTTGTCGAATAAAAACCAGAGCATATTTTTTCGATAGAAACAGTCATGAAATAAAAATTATTTTACTTCAAAGCATTCTAAATATGCCGATCTACTAATTTTTTTTTTTAGTTTATCTCGTCTTCCCTCGTTTATTTTAGTCCTAACTTATAAAAAACTACAGAATAGATACACTTAAGTAGATACACTTAAATAATAAAGAGTTGCTTTTTAGTATCATTTAAAGTATTCAGGGAGATAAAAAAATATAACTTAAATCTCACTGAGATATTTAAATAACAATATATTTTTTTGAAGTAAAGCGATGTTTTTCCGCTCAGTATTTTATCTTTTTTTTGCCGCTCAATTTTTATCGAGTTTCTTTCGCAAGTATGTAGAAATAATTCTTAGAAAAAAAGAGAACTTTTCCGGAGTACTTTCCACCATTTGTTCTCGCTTCATTTTTTTATTGATAAATAAAGTTTGCGAGTTGAGTTTAAGTTAATGATAACCAATATTTTAAAAAAATGTTTGCTTTTTGTACAGAACAAATATATGCTTATGGGTGTTTAAGTTTTAAAGTTTGGGAAAAGAAGGTCTCCATTATTAATAATCTAAAGTTTTTTTAAAATTTTAGTCAGAACTTCATGTTGCAGTGTGGATGTAGAATGCAAAAACTCTTTTGCTAACAAGATTCTTTTAAAAAGTTATCTGTCCACCATGTATGATAATATGGTGGACTTGTATTTTTTTGCAATAACAAGTAAGTAATATTCTACAATGAATAAGAGGATAACTATTTGTGTATTACGGTTTAACAAAACATGCCAAAAATAAAAAATCCTTTGTAATATGAAAGTTAAATTCATATCAGAAGTAAATAATTTGTGTTTTCTATAGTCATGGATTAGACTGCAAAAATATTGATTTTCAGTAAAGAAAATATAAAATTGTTTATTTTAGTGTTAACAGCTTTGTAGATTTTGGTAATATTTAGTATAAAAAATTTACCGACAAGTGGATTTTTGAATTATTAAGTATTACCACTCTAGTTGAAAATCATCGTGAATTTGTTTCACTTTTGCCTTTTTAAATTTATATAATAGAATACTAAAATTTATTCATTTGTAACTATGTTAGATACCAGTTTGAAAGTTCTACACCTTTGAATATTATATTTCATTTTGAATGGTTTGTAATCACTGCTTATTTTAGTTTTAATGCTTAGTTTCATACTTAAAAGCCAAAAAGGTTGTTTTCACAAATGGTTCTGAACAACGCAAGAAGTAAATTTTCTTGTAATTTATACTGTATACGATACTGTATTACTGATTTATACTGTACTGATTTATACGATACGGATTTATACTGTATATATACGGATTCATGGATTAGTTATTTTTTCCCTTTAATAACGTCTCGAGACCTTCTATTTTTGAGGTTCCTCGTGTTTTCAAATGATTTCCTCTTTCATATAGAGGGTTAAATTTTATTTTATTAAACTTATTAGTTTACTATCCTGCCTTACAAGTCATTCCACAGGAAAATGATTCATTAAACTTACACCCTAGTCACTCTCGAAAGTCGAAGCTAAGAAGTTCACACCCGAGTGCAAAAATAGGTTGATATATTTAGGCGCGAGACGGTTATATTATATTGCGTGAGCTTAAGTGTGAGTTTCTATAGTAAAGAAAAAAATGCCACCGTTATCAAGCCTGTATAGAGAACGTGGACTCTCGCCTTAGCAAGTAAAGCCTCCAATTAAACTGTAACTAATCAATACAATTGCTTTATGTCTAGTGTAGTAATACTTTGTTGAGAAATTTTGGCGTGGGATAAGGTAATTTTGAATTCGACATTAGATGTCAAAACGTAGGCCCTGACAGAGGATAAGGTTGGTACATTTACAAGATCAATATTCCTTGGTTTGGTTATAAAGTTAGTTAACTGTGTCTTTGAAATTGATTATAATGACTACTTGCTACAGATATTTGGCAATCAGCTAGTCAGTAGAGCTTAATTAAGTCGTATTTAGCTATGCTCATTTAATGTAGCATAACGAGGTGTTTAAAGAGAGCAAATTAAGGAGTCACACTGCGTAACGTCTTGCAAGATTTGTAATGTCATGTATTGGCTAGTGATTTCATCTTTAAGTAAATATACTGACCAAGAATGGTCTTTTTTTTTAAACTTTTCAAACTTTACACCAGTTGTATTGACTTTCGGCACAATTTAGCTTAAATCTTTAACACAATTTTCTACAAAATTACACAAATATAATATACAGTTGATACTTAAAAAAACATTTAAAGACCAACAACCGCTCGTAACAACTCAAACATCTATAAAACAATATCACTTGCGGAAAAATCGGAGTTGGTGTTTTCCACTCATTTTATCAGTAGCAACAACAGCTTACTGCATTCTTAAACCCAATTCTTTCAATAACACTTGACAATAATACACTGCTGATCCCCTAGGCTCAACTCATCAACAACAACAGATTGTAACAGTTTTAAATGCAATCCAGCACTATGAATTTACAATAATACGGTTCCGGTAAACCGCCTACAGAGATTATTTGTTCCACACCCTAACAGGAACAACCTACAACTTCCATAGGCGTTTACATATTTCAGCCACGTCGAACAAAAAACACGTTTGCCGAAATGTAAACAGTCTAAAACAAAGTAGTATTGCTGCTGAATAAATTCGTTCAACACGTCGGCCAGTCCCTTTCACCCCTCTGAAGCCCTAAGTACTATTTTTTTATCTATTTTTCTGCTTATTAAGACATATTGGATGGAATTGTGACGGAAGCAATCAACATGCAATTAGAGAAAATTATGGGTAAAAAGAAATACAATTTGAAACTGATGATGTTATATCTCGGAAAGTATTCTGGTGCTTTTCTAATATCCCTTGAAATAGTTTTGAAATAAATCGATCAAAATGTTCACCGTTTTGCTTACAACCCTGAAACACAAAATGTTAGAGGAAAACCAAACTGAAAATTCAATTATTTATAAATGTTTGTGCACAGTTTATATGCAAACTGAATGACGCATTTTATCGAGTGATGAGCACAAAAGAAATTTTGTGCTGTAAAATATTTCATACTTCCTTCTTGCCATGACAAAATAGATTTTTCTTGTCCGTCACTCACAAGAGAAGTTACTGCTGTCACAACCAGACAGATAGAGAAACTGATATCTAGGCAGAGAAAGGCAGAAAAATACACGAAAACATGATCGTTAAAAATAGGAAAAGGGACAGACTATACCTTTTTGGCATTAATAAAAACATTTCTTTAAAGAAGTGAAAAGAAATTACCTGTTTTTATTACTTCTTGATTAAATTTTTACATTATTACACATCGTTAAAAGTTCTAGTAAACGTTTTAAAATGCATTTAGAGTTCAATATTTCTATATCAATAACGTCGTATTTAATTCTTGTATTCATTATGTTGTCTTACAAATGTTGTTATTACTTTGAAATTATTCCAGCTTCATATTATATGAAAAATATAAAAAAGAACCAGCTCATAGTACGTTGGAATATTAGCGTTAGAATGTTAGCTTTAGATTACCGGTTTCTTCGGAAAACTTTTATTTTTTCCTTCCCACTTCTTTTACACTATCGACTTGCTTAAAGCTACAAGAAGATATCCCACGCACTTGTTCAATAGAATCAATGTTCTGTTAACAATTTTTGATGGTTACATTATTCCAGTAACAAAATTTATGCGACGTTAAAATGGGCTTTGTATCTTTTCAGAAAGCTTTTATTTTACGTAGAGAAATTGATTTTAATTCCCATATTTTTGTTTTTGACAGAAGACTGCATGAAAAGAAAAACACAAGTTAATAATGTTTTATTCTTGGAAAGGTAAACGTATCCAGGCTCTCAAATAGTAACTTGATAGATATTGTAAATGCTCAGTCACAAATCACCGAATATTTGTAAACTGAATATGACTAAGCAAACATTTATAATGGTGTTAAAACGTTTATAATTATAAACATTTATAAGTTATAATGGTGAAAACTATTAATTTAATAGCTTAAAATTTTATTTGAATGCAAAATACACAATGAGTATTTTAAAGTATGCATAAACTAGGAAAATGCAAGAATTATTATTACAAGTGTAGATTTAACCCTACGGTACAGTGGTTGGAACGTTACAGTGGTTTGAGACGAAATAGATAATACGGTCGGGTCGGATCCGACACGATTTCTTTTATATGAGGTTTTTGGTAGAAATAAGTACACAATAAACATTTTTGTTGTATAATAACACTTATTGATAATATTTTACATGAAATAAAACCCTTTTTTGTAGAAAAATGACCAACGAATTGTAATTTTTCTAAACAAAGAAAATGTCTTTCGCATTTACACAAACTGTTGTATATATTAGGTCTAATATGTAATTTAGTATACATAGTTTTGGAAGTTAGTGAAACCAACTTTCCGAGCACAAAAATGTTAAAAATAATATATACTGACATTTTTGGTCTTCAAAATCGAATTAAAAATAAATCTAAAATTTAAAAAAATGACTAGTGATCATGAATAATGTTTTTCAACATAATGTTTTTCCTATTATCTAGTAGGGTGGTCTAGCAGATCTATCTGGTAGGGTTGCTTGTCAACTTGATCTCTTGCAATGAGAGGGAAGAGTACGGGAGGGGTAAGACATACCCTTGGGTCGGATCCGACCCCCACTGTACCATTTGAGGGTCAAGGAAGAAAAACAGTATTTAAGGTTAATTTATCTTAATGTGCGGCTGAGCCATTTTGTTCCATTTACATTGTAAACCTAAGTAAAATGAATTATTAATGAAAGAAAGAAATTTTTGTAGACCAAACCCATTTTTTTTAAAGTTCTTATAGCTAAGAATTAATTTAAACAGCACCTGAACATAATTATATTCTTGGCTATAACATTACTGTTGGTTTGGGTGTTTTAGCATATTTAACAAGATATTGGCATTCTTATTAAAAGAGAATACACTAAATGTTTTATCAAATAAATTTAATTTCACATTGCAAGTTACTAATTACACTCTTGCTGTCATGTATGATTTTCTTCACACTGCTCCAGCAAAATTACAAGCATTTGAACGCGATGTCGTTTCTAGAAGCTTAAAATATTTAACAAATTGGAAATTGTTGATTTCAGATCTGGAATCTAAAAAAAAAATCAATATCAACTTAAACTGACACGGGAATTTCATCAGTCATTAATTCGATAATCATCGAGTTTCTTTCAAGACTTACACATTTCAAGCAATATAGAGTAATATCAAAATTAATCATACACCGGATAAAATGACTTTATTTTTAAAATTAATTTTGAGATGGCTTTGAAAGAAAATTAAAAGATGGAAAGATCTTAACAGAATTTTAATCCGTATTTATTTGGATACCAAAATTTATTGATTTGAGATACCGTTTTGAAACCATTGAAAGCGGTTTTCAGACATTATTAATGAAAATTCTGAAAAGGATGTAATGGATATTTGGAATATAGTGCCTGAAAAATATTCAATTTCTTAAAAATTTTAACAGGTGCTGTTTTGTAACTTATCCTACTTTCCACACGCACATGCGAATGAATATAATTTGGCTTGTTTCGTACTTAAAATAACTGAATATTATCCTATTATACAGGATTTTGCATCTAATATGTAAATACATTTCATCAATTATGGATAATTCTTTATGCTAATTTTATGAGGAATAATTTTTAACGTAGGATTACGCTCCTACATAACAGTCCTCCGGAAAGCAAAATTTCAGATGTCCTGCTTCGCAAGTTTTAATTTTGGCAGCGCGCCAAACCCAGTTTGTATCTCTTGAGCAAGCAGTAAACAGACAAACAGAAAAGTACCAAAATGCGTCAAAATTTTGACATATATATATATATATATATATATATATATACATGCGTACATAAATATAGATACATATATACATAACATACACATGCATATATACATACAAAAGAAGTAAGCAACGATAAGTAATCCTACGTTAATAAACAGCGGTAGTTTAGTTAGAAGAGACTACCTGAAATATTTTTAAAAAAATTATATTCGTGTTTTTTTTTCTGTGAACAATCCTAATACTTTTCAACTCTAGATTTAAATTAAATTTTTGCTGCTAATCGTTATGAAACAAACCAATATGACAGCAATTCAAGAAGTATTGTTTTTCATCAATTGGCACACAGACAGAAAAACAAACAGTTTCGGTATCCCTGTCATAGACAATAGATAAGGCGAGAAAAAACTTTTAAGTGGCTTAAAAATCATCTCTATATGTCTCTCCTCTCTACCACTTTTATATGATTAAGTGTTTTTTCCTTGCGTTACTACTAATCTGTTATGAAATGAAATAAAGTCGGCATTCATTTTTAATCATAAAGAATAATCACGGCTTAAAAACATTAGTCTGAGCACTGCAGAATTATTTGATACATTTATCCAACTTAAACATCCTACGTTCAAGGTCAATATCGTGAGTAGAGATACTTACTTCATTTGCCTATGAGACATAATAACGGTTTCGTGAACGACTGAAACGTATTGCATTCGCCATTCACTCAACACAATAGATTGAAGTGGGTCAACAGATCGGTGAAGGCCGTACAGTTATGGCGGCTTGCTCCATAATATCTTTTAAGGGAAAGCAGTTGAGATAATTGATATAGGGGTTGTAACCTTCAGACGATTAAAGTGCGACACGGAAAAAGACGAACTGCTCTTCGAGGCATCTTCAAAAAACTTGTAAACAAATCAAACAAGAGTTCAGCGATGTCAGCATGATGATTTTAATAACACGCTTTTTTAGCGCTTAAAACTAATTATACATATTTATCTAATATGTTGAATCTTTTTTACCTCGTAAGAAAAAATAGAAATACGTATATATATATATATATATATATATATATATATATATATATATATATATATATATATATATATATATATATATATCACAATCAGGGGTGGCTAAATTGCGTCTCTATTCACATTTTTATGACTCATGGTTCGGTAATCAGTTTATCAAATAATTTATACAAGAATTTTTCATAAATTGTTTTATACATTTTTTATTTCACACTTTTTACTTTAGCTAAAATTAACATTTAACTGAATAATTTCGAAATGCAACAACTCAGTGTATGCCAGATTAGAATAACTTAGTAAAACAATTAAAAGCAAGATAATTATTACAGACTGAAAGTATTAAACAATTTAGAAATATTAATTAATCTAACAATTGGAGAATGACATATTTAGTGAACATTAGAAAAAAAATATTCTTAGAATTTCGTTCACATCAAATATAAGCTTTTTCTAATTTTGGCTCTTCTAAGTAGGTAGACATTCCCAGATGGCTCGTAATACTGTTTATCTTATCCACCCCTGATATATACGAATATGCTTTCAGAGCAAAATACTTGGGGCATGATTTGATTGGAAAAATAAAAATATAACTTCGCTTGCAAAAATATATATAAATAGTCTATTAGATCGAAACTGTTTATTTCGAGTAATATTTTTGAAGATTGTATTGCGTATCTTTAAACATATCGATAGTTTTTCTATTATTTTAAATATGCTGGCACTCTTATGAGATGCGTATTCTTTGAAATGAGCGGAGATTACGAGTCAGTTTACAACGGTTGTCTGAGAAATTTCCTCTGAAATTCGATAGCACAGGTAGAAAGACTTCCCATTTACCTTAAAATGGCTATTTAACATGCAGTTCAGTATAAACAGAGTAAAAAAGGCAAATGATTTATTGTTAAGTTCTTTAACAGGGTTTAAGACATTGTTAAGTTCGTTAACAGGGGAAAAATATCAAATACCTTTACAATAAAGTTCTTTAAACGTGATTTCCTCTCAATTTTCTTTGATCTGTACTCGAAAGGAATGTACAGTAGGGTGGGTCGAAAAAAATAAATATTTTTTTTTTCGAAACGCTTTAGTGCGGAAAAGTTGCCTATTGTAATAAGAAGAAAAACGGCATAAAAATAATTAAATTCAGTTAACATCTTCCATTCGCGTATCGTACTTGAAGTTTATGAAAAATTGCAAAAATCACGATATTTTTGCAAATTTTTTCTGTTAGTTAAAACTTTGAAAAGGAACATGCTTTAGTTTTTTATGCTTGTTGTATGGTTTAAATGACCTAAATAAATTAAATTCTGATCATAAATCTAATTTTTTCTGTTCGCGCAACGTCTTTGAAAAAACAGAAATTTAGCAATTTTTCGCAATTTTCACTGTGCAGTTCTTTGCTTGATTTGCTAGAACAAAACGACGCAGAACTCACCACGTGGAGATGGTTGCACGTCGAGTTCCAACCACAACCTACCCAACCAACTATCCAATTGTTGGGTGTGGTGTTTACATTATATTTACATCTATTTACAAAGATTTTCTATAGAGTAGGATTATTTGGCTTACACTGATTTTTACTTTTTCTTTTTTATATCTATACGTATTTAACGTCGTATTTTTTGGAGAAATGATGCATAGCAGATCTAGACTCCAGTGTTGCTCGGATATAGCCATCCCTAGCTTCATGTCTACATAGTTTATTCGAGGCCTTTGTCACAATTTTGACGCACCTCTCCCCAGCCTGGGTGTGACCGGGAAACTTTAGTATTTCTCTCATTGGCATAGTATCAAAATTGATGAATGATTTAATATCGTCTTCACTTAGGTTCCGCACCATTGGGGGAGGATACACCACACAAGAATTCCAATTAATAATTTTAATGTAATCGGAATCTTGAAAGTTTATCTTTGGTGGTACGAAATTTCTATCAGTCTTCTTATTTGGGACTGTTTGTCTTGCTTTTAAGATCCTTCTGTAACCAAGCTCCCGAATATGTTCTCTTCATATTCAGAATATGTTTTCTCAACAAGAATTGCCAACAGAACATTCTCTGGGGTCGCAAAGAATGCATTTCATTGAATTACTGGATCGACAACTTGAAGTAATTCGTCGGATAAAAACCGTGATGTTTGGATTGCTTGAAAGACATGTTTTCGTCCGTCAGTAAAATATTTGTTCTTTTTTATGGTAAACCACATAGCCATATATGATTTCAAGATGAAGCCAACTATTTCTTTGAGGTTTCCGGATGGATCTTATGAACTTATGTAAAACCTAAGGACTCGGTTGGCCGCAGTTAGCCATCAGGTACGGAACAAAGGACAGGGTCCCTATTTACCAAGTCTTCTGGACGAATATTTACTTAAAAATTCGAAAGGGATACGAAATAAAGTTTTGTTTGAAGAAAAGGAAACTAATGTTGTTCATATTTTTTACATTTGTGTTCTATGTAAACTCTAAATTAAATACATTTGGTGGTCTAAATATTCAAGAAAATTTGATATCAACAATCTTAAGAGAACCACAATATCCAAAAACTAAGTCTCTTTTTTCTCCCATAAAAAATTATGAATAAGAATTCCGGTTTATGAATAAGAATTCGGCTATCAGACACTGTGATTTTGTTTTGTTTGTTCTTTATATGATTCTTCATAGCGTGCCAAAATCATTTATTAAATCCCGTTGGAATTGAACAGCTCATTCGATATTGTCCTCATTTGTAAGAAAATCATTTCAAAGTTCATTGGCTAGTTAAATGTCTTGTAGAACTGTACTTGCAGATAGTGGACTTACTCCAATGTCATCACAATTATAAAACTAACATGGAATCATTTACATTCCCTGAAATACTCTCTAAAATTTGTTCTTCATTAAGAGTTTCGTCAATTGTTAATTCTGCAATATCTTCAGTTGTTAATTCTTCAAACCCCTCTCTGCCAACGTTATGTGACAAAGTGGTGATATCAGAATGTTATTCGTTCGCATTTATATTAGATACAATATTTTTGGGCTTTACACATTCTAATCAAAGTGATCTCCAGCATGCATTTAGGGTGTATGGACTGACTTTTAAATTTGTCTAATTGTATGATGATCCCGGTCCTCACACAATGAGACAAAGACTCCTGAACGGAACGTTCCAGGAATCAGGAGCTAACTATTTGCGCTGGAAGAGGGACCGCAAAGGCATTTTATCTATATATATAAAACAGTTCCGTAACTGACTCATTCATTCATTCATTCATTCATTCATTCACTGACTGACTGACATACAACGCACAGACCAAACCGCTGGACCTAAAGGGCTGAAATTTTGCATGGCGATTCTTCTTATAGTGTAGGGGTGCACTAAGAGAGATTTTTGAAAAATTCTTCTTAGATTTTTTTAAATTAAATTTTTAAGCTGTTTTTTTTACTTTTTTAAAGTTTGCATTTAAAATAATAACTTGAGGGTTATAAAATTTATATCACGAGAAAGATCATAAAAATTCCTTTAAAATGAAATCTTTTTCGAATCTTTACCTTCATTTCCTGATTTTTGGTGAATTTTTAAAGATTCATTTTTAGAATTTAATTTATTAAATGCTGATCACGTGACTTCTTTTTCTGGTACTTTAAATAAATTTATCGTCACGTGCATAAAAACTAAATAGACAAAAAATAATTTTTTTTTTCTTGCTAATGCGGCAGACGATTGGACATTATCCAAAAAAATATTAAAATACAGTAAAAGAAATGTTCTAGAAACTGTACTATATTAACTGTACTATATTCTTTAGTATTCTTTATATTAGATTTAATTTGAATATCTTCTTCTACATTATTTTGTCTATAAAAATATCCCTTACGATTTTTTTATAAATATATATATATTTTACATCAATTATATACATTGATCGTCGTATTTATTATATATATATTGGCATTAATTGCATACATTCACCGATGTTTTTACTTTGAATGTACTCCGTAGCGAAGTGCGGGTTTTCAGCTAGTCAATATATATATATAAAAGTTACGTAACAGACTGACTGACTGATATACAACGCACAGACCAAACCGCTGGACCTAAAGGGCTGAAATTTTGGATGGGGATTCTTCTTATAGTGTAGGGGTGCACTAAGAAATATTTTTGAAAAATACTTCTTAGATTTTTTAAAATTAAATTTTTAAGCTGTTTTAGCAACTTTCTTTAAGTTTGCATTTAAAATAATAATTTGAGGGTTATAAAATTTATATCACGAGAGAGATCATAAATATTTCTTTTAAAACGAGATCTTTTTTCGAATCTTTACCTCCATTTTCTGACTTTTAGTGAATTTTTAAAGATTAATTTTTAGAATTTAATTTATTAAATGCTGATTACGTGATTTCTCTTTCTGGTAATTTAAATGAATTTATCGTCACGTGCATAACAACTAAATAGACAAAAAAAAAACTTTTTCTTGCTAATGCGGCAGACGATTGGACATTATCCAAAAAAATATATTTTTTGTTTTTTTTAATCAATTGTATACTTTGATCGCCGTACTTTGATCGGCATTAATTGTATACATTGACAGTTGTATTTAATTCGAATGTGCTCCGTAGTGAAGTGCGGGTTTTCAGCTAGTAAAATTATAAAACAAAGGAAAATCATCTCAACATGGGCAACATTCGTTGATAACATTGCGAGCAATATAAGCTACAGTGCAACGCAAATATTTTTTAATTCTTCTTAGATTTTTAAACCGTGTTAAAGTAGAACAAATAATTGTAAAATAATAATCGGCTCTTTTTCTTGGACCATGTCATTTCTAAACCACGTAAAAAAAATAAATAAAATGGTTAAAAATAAAAATTAACAGATGAAGACAAGACTAATCAAATTCGCCAGAGAAAATTAGTTTAATGATAATATCTCTTTATCGACAGTGCCGACATTACCATTAATCAACGGATTGTTTCTGTATATGTCCTGATCTTCAAGATGGACATAACTTAACTCTCGACTGGCCCTCAAAAAAGGGAAGGAAGAAAACGCCCTCAACAGCGGTACAATGACGGTACGTCAAAGAATCCCGCCCAGTCACTCGGAATAATAATTAAATATACCGGTAAGGAACCAGTCGAAAAAGGTGATGCAGGGAGCTTGCTTGCAAGTACTTCATCATCTATGCTTTGACAAACAACAATTTGAAATGAAATTATCATAACTATCATAAATAAACTACAACATTATACACGAATAAAATATTATCATACATTTTGGAGAAATTATTTTAAGTTTATAAAAACAAAAATATATCTATGAGATTTATAAAAATACACGAAAATTTTATTTCATCTATTTCATTTCAAATGAAAGTAGAATCTGTTGAATTCATTTGATTTGAAGTAAGTAACAGCTTAAAACGATTTAATTCTGTATTATTGTATTATTTGAAGTTTTCATTTGTATATATATATATATATATATATATATATATATATATATATATATATATATAAATATATAAATATATATATTTATATATATATATATATATATATATATACCATGATTATTCTCCCTGATATCAATTTTTATGAAACGATATGACACTTATAAGCAATATAAGGTCGTATGCCGACAGCTGACAAATATACTTGAGTACCTACTTTGAGGCGGATTTTTAGTTTTTTCCTAAGCCAGCCGATCAGTTTTAAAAGCAGGCCAAAACGAACAATTGCAAAATATTGGTACATCCTTTCCTTATGTAGTAAAGTATTGCGCTAACACGCATCTTAATTGCCATTGAGAAATTGAAGTTAAAATGTGTCACAAAGTTGCCCCACTCGGCGGGGCAACTTTGTGACATCTGTGTTTTCACCTTGAAATCCAAGAGGAAATATTACTTGACGCAAAGTTAGACAGTAAAACGCTTATCAAAAGGTTGATGCACAGTTCTGCTCATTTGGGTAGTTTTTTTCCAGATAGTCAATATTTCTTTCTCTCCAGTGGTATTCTAGAGGACGGAAAAATGCAACATCGAACGGCTGGAGGTGGTGGGTCGAATTTGTGGGTTATTTTATAACAGTGATAATGTGTCAAAAAGTAACCCCGTCACCTTTCGATATTTAGGTTATGTTCTCATATCTCTCAGAAATATCACTACACAAAAGTTATATTTCTCCACAATCTAGCCAACATATTGACAATAAAAAATAATTACATGCGGTAGTTGGTTGTATAAGGTGTTAGCCTTCAGTACACAAAGTTTCCGAGGTTTGAGTCAATAGCTTGACAACAGGTTTGAACAATACACTGGCCAGCAAAGACAAATGGTGCGTAGAAGGTTCGGCCATTGACCACTAGGTGTCTCTGTATGTCGGACAAGCTGTTGGCGGTGTTCTTTGCATACCTGGTATCACGGGCACGGCGCAAAATCCAAAATACGAAAAAATTACTATGTGGCACAAAGCAGTGGCGTACGCAAGGTGGGGTTGATGGGGGTTATAACCCCCCCATTGGTTCTGATTACATATATTATTTAATTAGGTTTACGATTTGCACTGATTGCTCAAAACTACTCTTTCATAGTAATAGTCCAGTCAAATTAGATCAAAATGGTAGCGAATCATGCATTAAATGAAGGGGTTGAGATTTTATCAGGAATGTGTACAGGATGGTCCCCTGAGCAACGCCTAATAAAGTCCCCTCGATTTCAGGCGCCGCGGGAAGGGGGGGGGGGTGTCCAGGTCACTTTTTTCAGTTTTTGGCGTTTATCTCGAAAACGGTGCGTTGCGAAGAAAAATGTCATGCCCAAAAATTAAAGCTTATAAAATTCCTTTCCAAATGGTATATCCATCTTTGTACCGAAGTGTTACCGTTTCGAGATATGAGCCGTTGAATATGAACATTTTTCATAAAAAGTGGTAGCGGTTCAGGTATCTCGTCAAACTTCCTCTTCTAACTCTTTCCCCTTCCATTTCTCAGAAAACTCGTGATAGAGAAAGTTGTAGAGCGAAATATTTCCATCAAATATGTATAGTTATGCTAATTTATCTTCACCAGGTAAATAGTTAGAGCGTTTTGAAGTCTAGGGGTACTTTTCTACATTTTGCTAGTAAAATGCTCGTGACTCAAGTTTCGTTTCCAAGGTCAGTAACTCTCTTAATCACTTTGTATGCTGTTTAATTAGATACGTATAGTATTCATAACCCATATAAATAATAAATTATGTATACCTGTACGTATAATGTATATCTCATAATATATAGAAGATCGCTTGTAGTACAAAGCAGGAAGTAAGAAAACAAACCAAAATGTATAAAAGTTGTTCATATAATCAAAAATAGTTATCAAAAGTAAGTTCAAACAACAGTTACTTACATTAAATATATTATATACAATTTATTTCATCAACTGCTTTCCTATATATTAAAAGCCGTCAATCTGATACTTTGGAAAAAGTTTCAAACAAGTCAAAGTCTTCACTATCATTTTAGCTTCTGTAGAATGTCCGAATTTTCATGAACTGATTTCCCACAAAGGTGGCATCCCACTATAATGCCACGATCAAAGTCACTAAGCTCCTTTGACTTACTCATCGTTTCACAAACGCATAAATATAACCTGACAAACCACTACCAATACTTTGATAGCTTTCAGTTACGCATCAAATTACGTCACCTGCTAGATCCACTTCTTTAGGGGGGTGTCCGGATACTTTTGGCCGGATAGTGTATAACGTATTATGGAATATTAATGAATTATATAAATTATTAAATTTACTTATTGAGGTCAGTACGAGCAAAAAACAATGAAATGTACCTGTGGTGATTGAGATCATGCTCATTTGGCGGGGCCTGGAACATGAGCAGGAACATTCGTTCCTCAGCTCCAGCAATGTCTCCTGTGAAGATTTGGAATCATAAAACACTTTGGCGATGTTTGTTGTTTCATTGGCATACCGCTGGAAACATTGTACTATTGCTACTTTGCTTTTACCATAAATCGCTGACGTAGTGTCACATCCTGAGAAACTATGGATGCAGAGAATGTACTTGCTGAATGATAAGACCTGAAGATGTTGGGAAGAGTAGAGCCTGTCTTCTGTGTTGCCCCGTCCGGCCTTCATGAAAAACAAATTCGTGTCTCGTGGGGTGAGTGCCACAAGTAAGACGAGCAGGTCTTACCTATCTACTATCACCACAGTTGAATGAGAGGTGTTTTGCCACTCACCTCTGACAATACTGCAGTCAGCATCTCCTTTGGCTGTAGTAGACTGTATACCTCTTGCACCCACGGCCTGAACTAACATAGTAATGAGCTTAGTTTTGTTCCTTTCATTGGAAAGGAAGTTTTCCTGATGAACAGCAGCCACCATGTTCTTATTGAAGTCAGTATCCACTGATGTTTTACTTGATGCTCTCCGATGTTGTTTGTCTCTTTCCGTGGAGTTCGTGTCTTCATAACCATCAAAATCCACAGCTGAACTGATGTCGTAATGGTTGATTATGTACGATACATATTGATCGCAGATGGAGGCGAAGGTAGTGTTGGTGTTCCACTTTACTCTATGAAGCAGGAAGCCGCCATCGATTACCGTGAAACTGTTCTTCACATTGATCAGTTGATTAAATTTTGGGAAAGCATCAGACAGTGCTGACCTTTTGATTTTTCTCCTGGTCCCCCTCGGCGAATAGAGACATAGGGTACGCATCTTAATGGCCATTGAGAAATTGAAGTTAAAATGTGTCACAAAGTTGCCCCACTCGGCGGGGCAACTTTGTGACATCTGTGTTTTCACCTTGAAATCCAAGAGGAAATATTACTTGACGCAAAGTTAGACAGTAAAACGCTTATCAAAAGGTTGATGCACAGTTCTGCTCATTCGGGTAGTTTTTTTCCAGATAGTCAATATTTCTTTCTCTCCAGTGGTATTCTAGAGGACGGAAAAATGCAACATCGAACGGCTGGAGGTGGTGGGTCGAATTTGTGTGTTATTTTATAACAGTGATAATGTGTCAAAAAGTAACCCCGTCACCTTTCGATATTTAGGTTATGTTCTCATATCTCTCAGAAATATCACTACACAAAAGTTATATTTCTCCACAATCTAACCAACATATTGACAATAAAAAATAATTACATGTGGTAGTTGGTTGTATAAGGTGTTAGCCTTCAGTACACAAAGTTTCCGAGGTTTGAGTCAATAGCTTGACAACAGGTTTGAACAATACACTGGCCAGCAAAGACAAATGGTGCATAGAAGGTTCGGCCATTGACCACTAAGTGTCTCTGTATGTCGGACAAGCTGTTGGCGCTGTTCTTTGCATACCTGGTATCACGGGCACGGCGCAAAATCCAAAATACGAAAAAATTACTATGTGGCACAAAGTTACCCCCCTACATTCACAAAGTAACCCCACCCCGTCTTACGGTATATGAAACTTTTTTTCCCCTCTCCGCTTACCTTAGATTTTGCTTTAGTTCAGGGTAAACCGGTTTTCATTTAATCAATAATGCTCAGGTCATTGCTGTTTATAACATTCGAGCGAAACTTGCTCTATTGGAGTGTTATAATTGAAACAACCCATTTATTATTTTTATAATTAATTTTAAAACCCCAAATATAATTATAATTATTTTAAAAGCCAAAAAGCTATTTTAATTTCGTTTCCATCTAGCTCTTTACAAGAAATAATTCATTGATGCTTTACTTAATCAAATAAAGCTGCGTAAAAAAGAAGAGAAACGCAATATAAATCGATGCACTAACATTACTTTTTATTATCGACTGGATCGTGATACACCATTTTTTCCCCATGAAACGTATCTTCCTTTGTCGAATAATCAACCTCGAGATAATATTTATCCGTAAAGAGCTATCTCTTTTCGTGAATCGAAGAGGATATAAATGTAATGGAATCTCCTGCAAATTACCTCATTCATTATGTAAGAAATAGGTGATAACACTTGGATATTAAGGGCTACGTATAGAACTAATATTTTCTTCTTGTTGCACAGCACAGAGTGAAATATTTCCTCAAATATAAAATATTTTAATTCTAGTAGTCATATGAGAAATATCAAAAATCCGAGAAGAACGTCACCCAAGAATGTTTAGTACCCATATTGTCAAACAACTTCACTTCGTTACACACACACACACACACACACACACATATATATATATATATATATATACACTCTGTCACAAAAAAATATATGCACCCAGAAGGAAACGAGCTACTATCACGAAACTTATCATGTATGTAGTGTATAAGGAGATAAGCAAATGATTACAAATTCAGAACAACAGACCGTTTTATTAAGAAAATATGGCATGAAAAAGGTTACAAATCAGTAAGTAGTAAATCCACCTCTGGCAGCTATACAAGCGGAAACACGGCATGGCATCGAATCAATCGGATCACCTATGACCTCCTACGGAAGATCATGCCATAATCTTTGCATCTGGGCAGTAATTCACCAGTAATCCGGGACGGCTGCAGTTGCCTTCCATGCACGTCCCAGACGTGCTCTATTGGCGAGAGGTCTGGTGACCTGACAGGCCATAAGAGTGCGTCATATCCTTGAAGAAATTCTTGTGAGAGTCGTGCATTATGTGAACGAGCGTTGTCTTGCTGATAAGTATTCGGAAATTACAGCGACCACATCTTTCGCTTAGACGCTTTGTTCAAACTGATAACCGGAAGATAAGTAGCAATACCTGTACTCGCAGTCGAGGGTTAATTTCCGAAGTTCGGTGACATTTTTCATTATCGTTGGGCCCACGAGTGCCGGATGGACAGTACAGATCCCCCACCCAAAAAGCAACCCTGGGCCCTTGTCTTCCTGATAAATGGCACCTGGGTAACTTGTAAACAAATCAAACATGATCACGCAGTATGTGGACGAGCGTTGTCTTGCTGATAAATGGCACCTGGGAGACAAGACAACATAGGCAGTACAACTTACGTTAAAATCTCGTCCATGTAACTGCTTGCCGTCAAAGTGCGTTGAAGGACGGCTAGAGGTGATCGTGTGTCCCAACAAATCGCTCCCCACACTGTCACACCTTGTGTAATCGCCGTATGCCTCTCGATAACAAATGCCGAACCGGTGGCCTGGCCACCTCCCCATGCGTATGCGCTGGTCATCATTATTGAGACTGAATCGGGATTCATCGCTGAAGATCACACGCCTCCAGTCGGTCACACTCCAGCTTGCCCGAGGTCGGCAAAATTCCATTCGACACTGCCTATGATGTGGGGTCAGTGGTAGGCGTCTAAATGGACGTCGGCTCCTTATATCTGCGTCGGCCAGTCGTCTCCAAATGGTTTCATTGATACCACCGGATGTCTGGAAGGGGGTAAATGACGTCGAACCGATTCTAGCGACGTTGTTGGTGCGGACGTCGCCGCTCTTATGATTGCGCGATCCTCGCGCGCATTTGTGTTCCTGGAACGCCCTGACCCTCCGCGACGGTAGACCATCCCTTCCGTGATCCACTGTTGTCAACACCGAGCAACTACCATATCGCTCCGACCGAGGTGGCGGCCGATACGCTTGTTTGACCAACCTGATTCTCTGAGGCCTACTATACGCCCCCTCTCAAAGACCAACAATTGTTCGTGCTGTCGCCGGTTACGTCTCAGAGGCATCTCTAGTCCCAATATCGTCCATCCAAGTCGATAGATTTGCTTGAATGACCCTATGGCACAAGCAATCATGTTTTTAAACTCTCCCAGCTGCGCATCTGATATGCGCATAGCGCGCTTACCCTTCTTTCATTGGCGACAAAATTTTAATCATTTGCATATCTCTTACTAGACTACATTCCTGCCAAGTTTCGTGAAAGTAGCTCGATTTCTTGTGGATGCATATATTTTTTTGTAACAGAGTGTATAAATATGTATATATATATATATATATATATATATATATATTGTGTGTGTGATAATAATCCCAATGGAGAAATTAACACACGGGAATTGATGCTTACAACTTATTGGAGATGCAGTCGGCCGAAGTGTTCATCATACAGATGCAGTCGCTTATTTCGTGGTGAGAGAAACAAATATGGAGCCATAGAAGAGAAACACAAATTCCAAGACGTGTTTTATTTATCAGAAGACATTAGCTGCTGTGGCCACTCGACTTGCTCGGCGTCCATGCAACAGGACGGAGCACGTAGAGCAGTTTACATGACAGAGTTAAGTTAGAAGAGTCGTCATGACCACCAGACTTCTGGCGTCCGCGGGCAGCAGATCTGACAGCAAGGAGAGTTAGGTGAGGAGAGAGAATCTCCTGTTCAGGCAAATATCAAAAGACTGTTTATTGATCTTGCCAACAGGGGGCCGAAATTACTTATTTTTTAATGGGACGAATTCAGTCTCGGAGTTTACGTGTCTATGTCGTGGTTCTCCCGGGGATTAATTAATTGCTATATCACACGCTGATCTGCGTTTTACCGAAAAAGAAGAATTTGAAAACAGAACATATTTATTATATACAAATTTAATAAGGCCTTCAGTTCGTACTAGATATTATGAGGATGTTATTGAGTTCAGATATTTCAAATGCTTGATTAATGATCTGCAGGGTCAATATAAATTATAACTTAGATTAGTGTTAGTTTGCAATTGGGAATAGGGGTCGTGCTTTATTAAAAAGAGAATATGCGTTAAAAGTAATTTAGGAAGACGCGTTTTCTTGTTACATAGTATATATATGCTTGAAATAAATTTTATTTAATGGGGTTACGCAGGATGGCCACATAAATAAACTAAATTGAAGCATATAGCTCTATTTTCTCTAAATTGCAAAATCCTAAGCCATTATTTGAGTGAATTTTGACTTATTTCCGACGTTTTCCCGTGTAGAAATTCAGTGGTTATGCAGATTTAATTTAAGTCTATGAATCTAATCAAATATCACAAAGAAAGTACAGTTTGAAAAGATATCGACATTATTTTGAAAGAAATTCTTTGCGGTTTTCTTTTACAAATAAATATTTAAAGGCAATGAATTATTCAAACTGAATTTATTCGATTTTACTTCTGTTGAAGATCATCATGTTGTAATGGAATAAAATACTATTCTCCCCTCTTGAGAAAGGTTCATATTAATTCTGCTCATTTCCTCGAAATATGCAAAGCATACATGTTGGTATGCCTAGTATGTTATTTATATTAGATAATATTATTTTTTATTTTGAATGTACTTATAAAAATACTGTACTTATAAAATGAAATATGACATTTATTTTATCAGTGTAAAGCACACAGAAAGCAGTTATTATCATTTATTAGTTATTAAAGCATGCATTTGAAACCAAAATATGTTTTTTTCGTTTAAACCACACCAATTGTGCTATCATCTATCAAGGAATTTGAAATTTTTATTTAATAAATTATACGTATCAACTTAGGTTTATTGCAATTTGATCTCAGTAAATTTTTGTTCAGATTTATTGGACAGAATCAGTTTTCTTGAAAGTAAAATGTGGGGGAAATCTTTAAAATGATCACCCACGAAGCGAATTCTTTACCGAGACGGAAAAACGTGGCATTCTTTCGTTTTAGTATCAATGGTAGAAACTAATAGACGAACAGATAATTAAGGATAATTTATTTTGTTCAGATTTATAGGACGGAATCAATTTTCTTGAAAGCAAAATGTGGGGGAAATCTTTAAAATGATAACCAACGAAGTGAATTCTTTATCGATATGGCAAAACGTGGCATTCTTTCGTTTAAGTATCAATGGTAGAAACTAATAGACGGACAGATAATTAAGGATAATTTATTTTGTTCAGATTTATAGGACGGAATCAATTTTCTTGAAAGCAAAATGTGGGGGAAATCTTTAAAATGATTATCCACGAAGAGAATTGTTTACCGAGACGGCAAAACGTGGCATTCTTTCGTTTAAATATCAATGGTAGAAACGAATAGAGGAACAGATAATTTAGAATAATTTATTTAGTTGCGCAAACCCATTTAATGAGTTTTGCAAGAAAGCATGGGGACATGGGGAGTCTAACAGCTGACGGAGACAGGATCGGGGTTATTAATAGGTCACAAGGTCGGGGACGCGATTCATTCTGCATTCATAATACACCGGAGACTGGTTGAGTCTACGTGACCAGCGGAGAGTGAGTTTTCCTTATTGTTATATAATAGTGCTAAATACGAATTGCAAAAATTCTATCTTTGTGCCATATTATTACTTTTAAATACTTTTGAAATATATATATATAGTAAGGATAGTTGGGAAGCTTAAGAAGAGCGTGGGCACAAAAGTCTCAAAAATGCGTAATTTCATTTGCTTTGCTTAAAATCTATACATGCAAAACAGTTCCGTAACTGACTGACTGACTGACAGATAACGCACAGACCAAACGCTGGACCTAAAGGGCTGAAATTTTCAATGGCGATTATTTTTATAGTGCAGGGGTGCACTAAGAAAGATTTTTGAAAAATTCTTCTTAGATTATTTTAAATTAAATTTTTAAGCTGTTTTTGTAACATAGTATAAAGTTTGAATTTAAAATAATACTTTGGGGGTTATAAAATTTATATCACCAGAAAGAACATAAAAATTCCTTTAAAAAGAAATCTTTTTCGAATCTTTACCTCCATTTTCTGATTTTTGGTGAATTTTTAAAGATTTATTTTTCGAATCTAATTTATTAAATGCTGATCACGTGGTTCTTTTTCTATTTGTGATACTTTAAATTAATTTTGCGTCACGTGCATAACAACGAAATAAATTGACAAAAAATGTTAAAATAACAGAAAAAGGTGAAATTTAACCACTGGAGTAATTGAGATGGAAGTTTTTTAAGAATTTAATTCAAATTAGTATGTTTTATAGTAATAGAATATACATAAAAATTAATTGCATGTATTGACCATTGTATTTAATTTAAATATTTTCTTTTACATTATTTTGTCTATAAATATATCCGTTATGATTTTTTGTAAATATATATGTAATAATAACGCCCCACTAATATTAATTGTCCTATATCTAACGCATATCTTAATTTTCCTCAATAAAGCCCAGCCCTATATCAAGTACGAAATCGAAAATCGAAATAACCTAATATACTTTTTAACGCATGCGCGGGAAAGTTATTTTTAGACTTCCGTGATCTCGATCCCCCCTTCGAAGAAATACCACATGATCGGGGTCAACCAATTAAAAGAATTCAGGAGTTCGGAAAAATCAGAAGTTACTCAGCATAAAAAGGTTAAACGGAGCATTTTCACGCTCTCTGCATTCTCTACTTCTTTGGCGCTTTTTCATTACTTACTTTCTCGCTGTCCGCGTACTGCTTCAAAATATATTAGGATGTAAACGTATTCGATACTCAAGCCTGGGCAGCTATGTGCTGTCCGTTGACGTTATTGTCAAACATCATGTCAAACATCATCAGCTTGTGCCTAATTCATTCAGCTATGTATAGCTGTGTATCTTCTCTGATGTCTTGAAGTTTGGTTCCATGGAATAAAATATTTCAAGTGTTCATCGTGTTCCTGTTCATTCCTCAAGTGTTTATGTGTGAATCCATCTCCTGTACCGGTCTACTAGAAGTATTACCACTCTGGCTACGTCTACATTGTCGTGTTTCGTGTACTCTGCACAGTTAAGTTATTCGTGCAGGAAAATATCCGTTTTTCGTTATATATATATATATATATATATATATATATATATATATATATATATATATTGGCATTAGTTGCATACATTGCCCGTTGAATTTAATTTGAATGTACTCCGTAGCGAAGCACGGGTATTAAGCTAGTATTGCATAAAGCTGTTTAAACTCTGAGCTAATTCTACTTCTGTGCCTTGGTATTACTTTTTATTAAGTTTGAAATATATTTAATGAGAATTGTTGGAATGTTTAATGAGGTCGTAAACACAAAATTCTCTAAAAATAGGCATTTTCATTTTTTTTCGCTTAAAATATAGTAGCAAAAAGCTTTTTAAAGTTTGAGACAATTCTGCTTCTGTGCCATAGTATTACTTTTTAGTAATTTTTAAATATATATTATTAGTATAGTTGGGATGTTTAAGAAAGTTATGGACGCAAATTCTGAAAAAAAATCATATTTCCATTTTCTTGGCTTAAAATATTCCATAAAGATTTTTAAAGTCTGATAAAATTCTACTTCTGCGCTATATTATTACTTTCTAATAATTTTGAATTACTTTTAATGAGAATAGTTGGGATGCTAAAAGAGATCATGGACACAAAACTTTCAGTTTTTTGGCTTAAAATATAGAATGAAACTTTTAACGTAAAACAACGTAAAAGCATATGTTTCGATATTGATCCTATTGCCAGAACAGGTATTTTTATGTTTTACTTTTTAAGCGCAAAATACTGTACATCTGTACTATAAGTCTATTTATCTAGGGATGAAATTTCTAGCGCGACTTGCTGTCCTTAAAAGGATATCTAAAATTCGTCGCAGGATATCTCTACAAAATTTTGAGCAGAGTTCTTTGGTTCTATTTTTTATTAAACCGTTGCCGTGTATTTTGATTTAGAGTACAAATTCTGTAAATTTTTTCCTGTAGCAAACATTACTTGCCCTTTTACAAAACTAAAAAAATCTATAATGTAGCTGCTTTAAATCTCGAGAAGACTATTTGGAAAACTTTTATAGGAACAAAAGAGAAAAAAAAATTCAAATATTCAAATATTTAATATTACAAGTTCGACATATTTATAAAAATCTTTATAAGTTTCAAATTTTCAATTTTAAGTTTTTTGAAAATGGAATTTAAAACAGATTTTATATTTTTTACATATGTAACGATCTTTGTATAAAGAGGCATTAGATAATACAAAAACATTAAAAAATACATTCAAATATATATATATATATATATATATATATATATATATATATATATATATATATATATATATATACAGTAACCACCGCTTATAGTGATCAGTGGTTATAAGAATCAACCGTTTATAAGAGTCAATATCGCAAAAACAAAAACAAATGTATTATTTCCATTTTAAAATTTTCGCTTTAAAGAATCAATCCACTGGTTTTAAGAATCAGCTTACACTCTCCGGTTTCCTTTCATTTTTCCAAAAAAGCCACTTAATCACTCAAAAGACATGAAGTTAGGCATGAAGACATGAATCATAAATTTAAAAAATTAATTCAAAATTAATTTTACTGCGATGGCATTCAAAAACACGTACACAAGATAGTTATTTTAATATTCATTCATTAGACTATGATTATAAAAATCGTGGAGGAAATCATTTCGGTAGCCATAGGGTTACACCATGAAGAGTAGCATTATACATTTCATATCATTAATGTAAAACAACTTTGCAGATTAAAATACCGTGATTCTATGAATGTAATAGGACTCACTTCATAGATTAAAAAAAATTGTGCGAAGGGGGGGATTTAAACATATTTCGAATTTGAAATGATTTTACATTCTTGTTGTCCAACTTCTTTACAATAATATTCCGATAAATTTAAGCCTTAATCAAAATCGATAACACAGCCCAAGATATTCTTTTTGTTCAGCTCTTTGAAAGTTAGACCTATGCTTGGTTATTTGTAGTACTCAAACTATCTGTGGTTTTGCCATTTTAGCTATTTTTTACAAGTAAAGGTTAAACTCCGCCGCTGATATACCCATCTTTTGAAATAAATTTGTTCATTACCACGTTTTCGGTTGTGTCACAACCAGAAATATGCAGTTGTGACAAAACCGCATATTCCCTTCTCACTTCATTTTAATATAAACTGACTTTTCTTAAATTATTTCTCTGTTCCAAAAAAGGGACACGGTCAAGCGAAGAACGCCAGAAAAAATGGGTAGATAGCCATGGGATTCAGATGAATGTAAATGAAGACTGTTAAATTGTGCGAGGGGAATGGGAACTTTGCTTAATATGGATAAATTACTTAAATTTGTGATTCTAAATCGAGTATTCGCCTCTCCTGCTGACTGAGTATACATCACAACTGAATAAAAAAAGGTAACCTCAACCTTCCAGTTAGTTACTGCAATATTTGAGACACATACACTCTGAAAGAGAGACACCTGTATATAAAGTTATAAAGTGAACACATTTTGGTTAAACTTGGAGACAGAGATATGAAGTAAGCTTCCCCTACAGCAATAAAACCTTGTCCTAAGAATTAGGAAAAAAGGATAGATAGGATCTAGGGATAGATTAGGGGAAAAGGATAGATAGGAATATCCAGCAATTTGAAATAGTGATGGTTTCGAGAGACCCAGAAACACAAAGTGACGATTATCACTTTCAACTTTTTAAGTAGACGATTTATTAACTTATTAACTAGAATCGATGTAAATAATATCCTTTATTGGAATCTCTTGAACCAATATATATATATATATATATATATATATATATATATATATATATGTGTGTGTGTGTGTGTGTATGTACACATATATATATATGTGTGTGTGTGTATATATATATATATATATATATATATATATATATATAGTAAAAATTCTCTGACCGGCCACCTCTCAAAACGGCCACCTTTTTCGGAACTATGACTGGTCGCCTTAGAGAAATTTCACTGTATATATATATATATATATATATATATATATATATATATATATATATATATATATATATATATATATATATATATATATATATATATGTCAGTTTAATGCAATCGATTTTAGTCGATTTAATTCATTAATGGTCATTTTTAATAGATTTTATAATTTTTTTCATACATCATTATTTAATACACATTGCAACAAATGAGTTTTACATTTTGTGAACTCTAGCATTTTTCTTAATGGTTCGGATATAGTGAACCTGATAATACGAACAAAGCCTTTGATCCCTTGAAGTTCGTTATAACGGGGTTCGACTGTATAAATAAATAAATAAATAAATAAATAAATATATATATATATATATATATATATATATATATATATATATATATACATTACTCTTCCTGAAAATCTGAAGAGGCTTTAAACCAATATTTATGATTTGGTTATTTTCAAAGTATATACCTTGAATTGAACAAAGGGAAACGGAAATCTGGTCCCCAGATACGATACCTTACAAAAGGTTTAATTAGTGCGAATGTCTCCAGACAAATGCCTCCCCATTAGCAACGGACAAGATATTTAATGGCCGGAATTGATTCTTGACTGGGGCTTTCGTTTGTTCGACTTCTCAAATATTTTCTTCCTAAACGCAAGACGTAAAACAGCTAAGATTTCCTGGAGGATAGGCTCTCCAATTTTTGTAGTCTTAGCTGTAATATGGGAATAAATGTACTATTAACCACCCAACCTGTTAGATAAAGAGAAAGTTTTATCCGTATATAAAAGTTATGGATAAGATGTATCATGGAAGGTGGGATATCTTCATGACGCCATTTTAACATTGGATTGTTTAGTAAAATCGTCTAGGAAAAGTTATTGAAGAGGTCCTATAATTTTTATTTTTTACATATACAGTGGCTGATCATTTTTTATAACACTTGGCGTGAAATAATCATATACGTAACGTATTTAACTTTATTTTTGTGTATCTAACGTCGATACATAAATTTAAAAATGCATAAATTTATGCATAAATTTAAAAAAAAATGTAGTCACACATAGCAGAGTGTGCGATTAAGAATCCAAAATTTTAAGCCCGGTCGGTTTATTTAACATAAAAGATGGATAGATCGTATCTAATAACCTTTAGTTAATGGCACGAAACTGCTGCCAATTTTGGAATCATCGTCTCAAATACATGTAAGAATAAATCAACCTTCATAATATCAAAATGTTGGTTAGCTACTATTATAAGCAATTCACTTATGCATGCTAATAGTTCACTTCATCAACAAAAAAAATTAAATATTCAATGATCACGGCGAAAATGATAAAGATGATCCTATACCTTGCCTTTAAGTTATGAAATATATGATACATCATGTTTACATAATAAGGCCATAACAAGATTAATATGATCGACTGATGGGTAGGCGCTGTACGACAAACACAAACAAATTGCATTTCATGAAGAAACCGCAGGTGTGTCTTGTGATTGCAGTATCTGAATTCTCAATGCTTACATAAACGTATTTCTTTAAAGTAAATAGCGATCCCATTTACAGACTAAAAACGCAAATTCTAAACTCGACATAAATCGATGGTGCAAATATAATTAATTCTTTACCATGTGTACATAACGCCGTTCGATCGTTGTTTTCGCTGGCTCCCTTCTCGTCAATACTACGTTAATGGAAATTTTATGTAATGTAATATACGTATATATATGTGATAATAATCACAATCGGAAAAATTAACACAAGGGAATTGATGAGTAGAACATATGGGTTTTTGCAGTCGGCACGAGGGAGTGATGCAGTCGAGCGAAGTGTTCATCCAGGAAAAACTTAGGAGAGAGCTACACACTTGGAGCCATAGAAGAACACAGATTGCAGTTTGCTATCCAGGAAATCCTTTTTATTTAATTATTAAGCATTACGAAAGCGTTATAGTTGCAGTGACCACTGAACTTGCCCCGATGGGGCGCGGAGAGCTGTTTACAAGATAAAGTTAAGAGAAGAGGGGTTTAACCACCGGACTGTGGACAGCCGATCCGACAGCAACGAGAGTTAGAAACGAAGAGAGAGAAGTCTTCCGTTAAGGCAAAAATTAAATGGGTTTTTTGCGATATTGACGCCAGAGGGCCTAAACTACTTAATTTTTAATTGGGCGACTTTAGGTTCGTGGAGTTCCCGTGTCCACTTGGGGAGTTCACGTATCCACTTCGGTTATCTCGGGGATTACTTTATTGCTAGATCCCGCGCTTGTTAGATCTGTCAACTATTGCGAACTATTGACCTGGGTGCAGGATAAGCGGTCATAAAGTTCTTGTAAAGTGCGGTTTTGAAGTTATAGAACGCATAAATCCAGAGTGGTTCGAGGGCTCTTCAAGTATTTTGACATCACACTGACATTCGGTATCTCATAAACTTCGAACACTCGGACAAGAGATATCTGGGAATGTTATTGAGTTCAGATATTTCCCATGCCTGCTTAATGATCTGCAGGGCTAATATAAATTATAACTTATTTTACTTTTAGGTTGCAATTTTGGAAAAGGAGTCGTGCTTTATTAACAAGATAATTTAGAATACGTGGTAAATGTAAATTTAGAGAAGGACGCGATTTCTTGTTACATATATATATATATATATATGTATATATATGTATGCAAAATAAGTGAAATATAAGGTGATAATATTGTGCCAAATTTAAATATACCGAAAAGGGTAAAACATAATTAATAAATAAGCGACCCCGAAGTAATAAATAATAAAAAATTATCAAATATTTTTTTTTTAATGTGTAAATATATTTACTAATAGAAAATTATTTTCTGGGTTTTATCTTTAAATTTTGTGCCATTTATTCGACTAAAAAACATGTGCATAAAAAACTAGATATTGAATTGGTGACTTTTTTTTTCTTTTAGACTCTGCCATCTGACATGGTATGTGTGCCTCTCCTTGTCTTTATAGGCGGTCGATTTGGAGCTGGTGGCTCATTTCTTTTTAATTGTCTTAGTTATTTCTTGATTTGTAAACTGTTTCATTAAGCAATTGAAAAAAAATTGTGCATAAAAGACTATTTATCATATTTGATTACATTAATATTTCTCAATTGCAAGATTTATTTGTCTGACTTAATATATCCCAATGAAGTTTTAGCCTTTATTACTATTATGTATTTTGTATCGGGCTTCCAGCGACAGTTTTACTTCATCCATCTACTCAAGCTTCCAGTCATTGATAAGCTCAGAGCTACGTAAATTCATTAATTTCAAAGTCAGTAATACAGATATTTTCTTTCTTCCTAATATAATAGTTAAGTTTTATAATGGAAGTTTAACTTTTCATTTAAATTGTATTTGACTTTTACACATTATCATTTTTTCACTATTTTGCTCATAATTTTAAAGCATTTTGGCGATCTGTTTTAAGCGCTATTGTCTCTTTGTGAATTGTTTCATTTATTCAGTTTAAGTTGCATGTATGCAGTATGAAAAATATCCACACGGGAGAGACAAAATTTTAGATTTCTCGCCTTTTTGTCTCAAAGAAATAAATCACTGTTTTCCCCTCGAGTAGTATAAAGGAATTGTTACTAATAAAGAATCGTTGCTTATAAAAACCAATAAAATTTGAACATTGTCATCGTGTATAATATTCTATAAATGTTAGCTGTAACAATTACAATTTCTATTCTGGTATAAGAGTAGCAAAAATTACTTTCAAGTTTTACAGTAGATTCACGTTGAGAACTTGAGGCTAAATACGTATAGGTGATATACAGGGTTCCCACCTATATCCGTTTCGGTGAGGCTTCCACAGTTTTTCTAATGATTGAAAAATTTCTTTTATGAATACACAAACACACTATACATCTACAAGGTTCCTACCTAGATCCCTTACACCCCCTTAACTTCTAAACGGTGACAGCTTAGGCCATAAAGTTGATGTCTAGGTATAGTAAAAAGGCTATGCGCTACTCGATGAGACAACTTACAACGTCATATATCGGCAAATTTTGGAATTAGCGTTTTTATCTCAAAAACAATACAAGATACGGGAAAAAAGTCAATTATAAAGTTGTTCAGCATTATCGATTTAGTAATAAAAGACACCTTGCACACATTAATACTTAAAACAGAATGTATAAAATGAACATTTGTTTGGTCACGATTTCGGAAATTGTCATGTCATAAAGAGTGGAAGAAAGAAACTGAGACACTTACCTATCTTCAGGAACATTTATTTATGTTGCTCAAAATGCTCTCTATTAGCCACTATACACAATTGCGCTCATTTTCATCATTTTGAGCTTCGTTTGCGTTTCACGACTCCATAATGTTGAAAATCACGACCAAACACATGTTAATTTTTTACACTTTATTTTGAGTATTAATGTTCGCAAAGTGTCTTTTCTTACTAAATCGATGATTCTAAACAACTTTATAATTGACTTTTTTCCCGTATCTCGTACCGTGTTTGAGATAAAAACGCTAATTCCAAAATTTGCTGATAGATGGCGTTGCAAGTTGTCTCATCGAGTAGCGCATAGCCTTTTTACTATACCTAGACACCAACTTTATGGCCTAAGCTGTCACCGTTTAGAAGTTAAGGGGGATGTAATGGATATAGCCGGGAACTCTGTACATTAGGGTGGGTCGAAAAAAATAAATATATTTTTTTTCGGAACGCTTTAGTGCGGAAAAGTTGCCTATTGTAAAAAGAAGAAAAACGGCATAAAAAAATTAAAATCGATTAACATCTTCCATTCGCGCATCGTACTTGAAGTTTATGAAAAATTGCAAAAATCACGATTTTTTTGCATTTTTTTTCTGTTTGTTAAAACTTTTAAAATAAACATGCTTTAGTTTTTATGCTTGTTTTATGGGTTAAATAACCTAAATAAATTAAATTCTGATCAATAATCTATTTTTTTCCGTTCGCGCAACGTCTTAGAAAAAACAGAAATTTATCAATATTTTGAAATTTTCCCTGTGCTGCTCTTCGTTCGTTTTGCTAGAATAAAACGCACCAGAACTCACTTGAAATAGCTTGAACTGGTTTAAACTCAATTGAAGTCAATTCACACCTAGCTAGGAAAGTTGGGGTCTTTTCTTTGACGGACAAAAAGATGATACTTTGTTCGTTGAAAAATAGAATGCCAAGGAATTTCGCATGAATGGGGAAGAAGAACGCTATTCTCTTATTCAGGAACCTGGATCAACCTATATTGAACATGTATCTCTTTCCTCGAGTCTATCAAATGATATAACTCATAGCATTATTTCTCGTTTGTCTGAACTATGAACATCACTAGAAAATCTACAAGTAGTAGAGTGTAATGGCAACGTAACCAACTCTGGATGGAAGAACGGTGTCATCCACCGACTAGAAAATCAAGTAGGACCCCCGCTACAGTGGTGCATATGCCTCCTGCATTTTAATGAGCTTCCTTTTCCCCACATTTTCCAACATATTGACGGTTAAACTGCCGGACCTAATTCTTTTAGTGGACCGATCGGGCAGCAGCTCACTTGCTGTGAAACACTCCCTGTGGTTCATTATGAACCCATAGATTGTTCGATTCCTGATATAGACAGGAATTTGTTGAGCAAAGACCAACAGTATTTGTTTGACATTTAAAATGCATTCACCTTGGGACAATGTAGAAAAACACAATTGAAAAATTAAAGTTTCACGATAAAGTTACACGTAATATTAGAAAGTAAATATAATATAACATCTAATTTCTTTAAAAAGATTATACGAAATATCCGGCTAAACCTATTTTCTCATTTGTTATCTATATTCATTTAAAAGGGATAGGAACATTTAAATTTAACGTGCATCACAATCTTTTGTTTGGAAGAATCAAAATCTTTTAAATCTGTGATATTGTAATCTGATTAATGTCACGTAGGAAAGATATTTTATTACATTTCGCGTATGTGGGACTGAAGATTGGAAACTAACTTTTCTCAGACGTGCGACATATATTAACTCTCTGGTCTTATTATAAACTTCATCACGTAGGGAAACAACGCCCATATTCTTCGGAACTTTATAGATGCTTTTAGTTTATCGGATTTAGTAGAAGGAAGCTTGAAAAAAATATCTCGAAATTCGAACTACATACATGCTTAAAATATTTTAGCACGGATGCCGAACTTTAAATTGCAGTAGAAATTTTAAGTAAGAATACGTTTAAAATCGTGGTATTAATAGGAATATGAATATGAGGTTAGGACAATTATTGTAGAGGTTGTACCAAGTATTGTAGAGGTTAATTGTTGAGGTTAGAACAATTATAGTAGTTATTGCTAATACTGGGCTAAAGTGCTCCAGACCAGATCCATATAGGTTTTACAGACATCTTAGTGGCTCCGGTGTGGCTCCAAGTAACGCTCCGGTTTACAACAGTGCCATAAAAATCGGAATTCGTCTTATCTAGGTGCCACCTCAATTTTGACCGAGTATTTCCAGGGGTGACATGTGGGGGGGGGGGGGATTGTACCCCCTTTCTCCCTCTCGGACCTCATAGAGGGACTTTCTGCTCTAGAGATTTAACGTGTCCATTTCCGGCCTAGACACTAAGGTATTTCATGGAACTTTTAAGGATTCGGACCGAGTATTCTCATTACAAGCAAAACCTTGCTAGCCAACCAATTTTTCCAAATGCCCACTTGAGAGCCTAACATCATACCTTAACATACTAATTAATATATGGGAGCAGACCCACAAATTCACTGCTTGCAGATCACACAATAATGAAAATAACCTAGGATGGTAATGGCAAGTTGTTGTTGTTGTTTCTAATGCCTCCTGGCTGGAATTTATCTCAGACCAGGTCCATAGAGGTTAGCGGGCCTAGGGGTACGGCTCCATAATGCGACATCACAAGAGTCAGAGTATGATAGCCAGGTGCCACCTCAATTTTTACCGAGCACCCCCCAGGGGCGGCATCTGGGGGGATCAAACCCTCTCCCACCCACTCTGAGATCTTAGACGGAGTTTCCGGTATACGAATTTAATGCGCCTATATCGAGCCTTGTCACGGAGGTATTTAATGGCGCTTGTCGGGATTGGAAACGAGCACCCTTGATGTCGAAAGCCTACGCGCGGTACCACTAAGCTACATCAGGCCCGGTTTGGACATATATATTTTTTAAAAATCAATCTTCTAAAATGAAAACAAACGAAACAAGAGAAAAGCCGGTAAAATTTTATTTTTGAAATCTACTTGTACTCATAATAGAAAAAGGTCTTGGGACATATAAAAGGTCTGGGTAGAGCGAAAACAGATTGAAGAACGTTTGACGTCGGAACTGTTGCACTATCCTGTTCATAAATATTAAATGGTTGTCGCCACAGCCGTTTCAGTTTGATGGCACGTAAAATAGCCCTTAGGTATCTATAGCTGTTTATATGTTATTTAGCAGTAAGAGAAGATGGTATATTGTGAGCCATGGCTCAAATCGATCTGCCATGGGGAGTTAGAATCGCATTCCAAACTAACGGTCCAAGGGCCGAAATCGACTCTGGTTTCCACATTTCTACATCAGCTGCTAACTCATCAAGGAATTCAATCTAAACAGAGAAGTCTAGTTCCCTAAACTATTTACAAACCAAGGCACTCAAATTTTGAAAAAAAGGTTATTATTTAGGTTTGAATTAAATCTACTGTAAAACTTATAATACTCATAGATTTTTCTGATGGGCATTTGTGGTAGCAGCAGTAAAAATCCGTTCTTTTTGTTCAAAGGAACACGATGAATTAAGATTAATTAAAATTCGGTCAAGTGTTCAGACCGATTAGTTTCTAATTTACAATTCGGTTGTTCTTGTTTTCTAATTTAGTAACTCTACACCCTATCAATCTTACAGCCCCTAAATTCAATAGGTTTAAGTTCATTGAACTTTTTCAAAACTTGCGATGCACACTTTATATAATAGTTTAGCCCCTATCTTTGCCGTTAGAGTGTCACTTTATTTCTTGGAGGATATGTCTATCTATTCAGGGGTTTATCATGAAAAATAACTTCCTTTTTCTTTATTATAAAGTATCGAATAAATTCTTGGTATTATAAATTTTCATCTCCGTCAAAATTTCTAAAACGGTCTGTTGATTATAAAAATGTTTTTGAATTATATTTATTTGCGATTTAATATGAACAGTGGTTGTTTGCCTTTGATTATTGTTGATAGTAACAAGTAGAATTAAAGATTTATTTTTTTTGTGAGTTTGATGTTTGCTTTTCTTGGAGATTTATAATTCATCATTAGATATATACTGGCGTTAAAAAGGCCGAAATTAAGTTTAACGAACTATGTTTCTTGCATAATATAGCTGATGTAATTGAACTTTCAAAAATGTTTTAAGTAGATTTTTTTATTATTAATATCTAATCTGTTAACCTGACATTTTATGCTGATTTGCTTATCAAATTGAATGTCTCTTTTCTGTTTTCCTTTTCACAACGTTTGTTTTTATTTTCTTTAAAAGGTTTTCTTCCATATCTTTGCTATAATTTTTCTTTGGATATAATTTCTCTAGATTGTTTATTTGTTTCAACCAAATACTATAAATCTACCATCGAGGACTCCTTTCTAGTCGGGACTTCTGATGTGCCGATTTAAGCAGAAACCTTTAAATCCATTCAAGACTCCCCTTTGGAGAATATTTGCCCCATCTTTTAATTACTGTTTTTTCTAGAGGGTTTGAAGGGAGGAGAACAGCTCAAGTTGCTTGTAGTTTTCTTATTCTCTCGCGAGTTGAGGAGTTCACAATTTGTTTAGTACCCAGAATCTTAGGGTGCTTTTATTGCTGCCCGCACTTTCAATAGATCCATTGAAGGCATATCCCAGAGCATACCAGAACTGCCTTGTTCCATATATAGTGAAAGATGAGCCTGAAAGACCATCGAACATCTCTGAGCTGTATGGCTAGACATCTATTGAAGACATCTATTCAGCTTTTCGGAATCTTAGGGTGCTTTTATTGCTGCCCGCACTTTCAATAGATCCATTGAAGGCATATCCCAGGGCATACCAGAACTGCCTTGTTCCATATATAGTGAAAGATGAGCCTGAAAGACCATCGAACATCTCTGAGCTGTATAGCTAGACATCTATTGAAGACATCTATTCAGCTTTTCGGAATTTTCTCGTCATGGCATCCATTTTCGAACTCAGTGAAAATGTCTGAGGGACTACAAATGGTTAAGTGACAAAGAAGCTGCATTTGCATCCGATCGAAGAGCCTGTTAAGGCTGGTTGGGATTGTTCAACGGTGCTTCTTCTCGTTTTTGTAATTTAATTGAACGTTGTGACTTTCAACCACAGTGTTCAATTCGCCAAAATGTTTTAACGTAGGATTACGTTCCTCCATAACGGTCTTCCGGAAAGCAAAATTTCAGACGCTAAAACCGTCCGTCCTTACCCCACGAGTTATAATTTTGGCAGCGTGCCAAATCCAGTCTGTATTGCTTGGACAAGCTGTAAACAATTACACAAAGAGTTAATCAAAGATAAGTAATTCTATGTTAATAACCCGCGGTAGTTTCGTTAGAAGAGACTACCTGAATTTTTTTTCTCTCTTTATTACAGAGTGTGTGTTTTTTGATAATTCGAGAGATGTATTTCACATTTGACTTTGTGTGCTTTCCTAAATTTTTAAGTTTATACTCGTATATTTATTTATTTCTCAGAATTCATGGTTAATATGTTTACTTTGTTAATAATGACACTTGTTTTATTTCCCTGAGTTGGGTTTCATAATTTTTTTATTACTATATCCTTTTATCATGACTGAGGTTTTCCTAGCAATTGTTTGTTTTCTGTTGTCTAACTTCATGTTCAAGTACAGACGTAGAGCACTGTTTTCAGTGCTGTCTTCAGTGCTTCTTTTGAAGTCTAATCATCTAAAAGTGTTGGCACATTTGTCAACATTTGTTTTTGTCCCTCTTTATTCTCACAAAGACTAACTGAAACTCTTTTTAAGAAAAGTTTTTATTGAAGCATTAAGCTTAAGAAAGTAACGCATCATGATCAAAGTAATTTTTTATATCTAAAGCCGAAGGATTACTTAAATATTTACTCTATTCAATGATGAAACTTTAATAACCCGCGAAAGCTTTAGAACCGAAGGTAGTTTTCTATTTCATACTTTGCAAAATGGTTGAAAGAAATGCTATTAACGATAATGGAAACTTATTTGGAAACGTTTAGTGAAAAACAAATCAGGATTTTTTGCAATAAGTGGTTAAAAGACTCATTTATCTTCGGGTTTTTTTTTTCCGTTTATTTTCTGAAAACAGTTTATGCTGCGCTTTCAAAATACAGTTGATCAATGTTTATGTAAGATATTGAATAATCGTAAGTTATATAAAAAAGACAACCTATTTATATGCTATGAGGGAGAACATATTTTAACATTCCTTTTCATGTATGCAGATACAAAGGATCTCTTCGTCAATAAAGAAAGTGTTATGTATGTTTAAATTTTTGTATACGCACGTATGAGTTAATATTGCATATTAAACTGAATTGTCTACATGTCTTAAGAAGTATATCGCAGAAAGGTTCGGACTTTATAAATATTTAGTTTTATTCATCTCAATTACGATTTATTAATAAAAAATTCTTGTTTAGAATATCCAAATTTATGTTTAACTTTTAAAAATTGGTCATAATATTATGACATTTATGTCATCAGATTGGATGAATTCATTTGTTAACTTTATTTCTTTCGCTGTAGTTTTCCCTTTAAATAAGGATTTATAGTTTTTTTTGCTCTTTTTGATATTTCGTTTACTCCTATGGTTTTTCAAATTGTATTATGCCTTCTTCCAATGAATTCATGGAAAATAATTAGTCCAGTAAATGGGCGCAAAGGGATTAAGTTAATAAAATATAAAATGGAACCGTTTGTAACATTTTCCATTCGGATACCCTCATATGATTTTTTAAAGTATACATGATGTGTGAAATATAAATTACACTCGCAGATACATAAAAATTAAAAACTATGGAAATGTACTACATGTATTTGGTGCAGAATATCAGCTAATAAGTTTAACGGTTGATCGAACTTCAGACAAAGCTACAAACTTTTAAATGCTATAAGCTCCTCATTGATAGAATTATCTCACAGGAATTTGATTATTTACATGTTTGTAATCATAACCATATTAGTAATATAATTTTCTTAAGATATTGCTGAGACATCTTTGTAGAAATATATAATTATTTTGCTTCTCTGTGACGAGTAAGACAAGAGAGTGAAAAATGCCACTGGGCTTTTATCGGTATCGGATATTCGATAAAAAAAAATGAGCTACGGAAACTGGATGCGAATAAAGGGTCTTGCGTTATTAAGGCATTAAAGTATTGCGTTATTAAGGAATTAATTGTTGTTAATCTAAGAAAGAAATCAATGTTCTATAGAAAGTATATGCTTGAACTCAGAGTGAGGTAAACAAATATCGATGCAAAAATAAGTTCTGCAAAACACATTCATTGAATTATAGAGATTATTTATACGATATTAATCCCAAATTTACAAGTATGCTCTTGAAAGAAACAAATATTTTTACACCAGGTAATATCTTGTAAACTTTTCATAAATAGTCATCATTTATATGTTTTCTGTTATATGTTATATGTTATTAAAAATATATAATAGAAGACTCGGAAATTTATTGATGTTATCCATATTGTCATTTATAAAGAGTTTTTAAGCCCGCTGTCCCTTTTAGATGCTTGAATTTACGATTTATTTTTTTAATAGATTCTTCACTAGTTGTATTTTCATAATAATGACAAATTCGTATGCAAAATAATTGCATCGATCATTGGTATAAAAAAAACGTAGTTTTACATATGATGTTTTAAATGTTTTTAGAAAAAAATTTATTTTTACCTTCAGACTGTATGTAAATTAATTTTACTCAGTACATTCGACTTCATGTCAAGCGAAACTTTTCAATTTTCCTCCTCATTTTGTAGCTGCGTCCGCCCTTTGTGTTTCAGTCTACCTCTTTTTTATGTATAAGTGTCGTTGTCAGCGCTCGCTAATGACCTGTCTCGCATCAAGCGAATGGCGACGAAGTCAGAAACACAAAGCGCGCGTTCTTTTCTCCCTTAAGAATCGACAATTGATCATAATGATATCCAATTGTTTTGCAAATAAATCTGATCTCTTAATAATTGAATGCACTCATTTTCAATAAAATTTTTATTTTTTGAACATCTTAAATTTTTTGAAGACTTCTGCCATTAAACAGGATGAAAACAGCTTGTTCCTGAATGACTGTCAAAGATTTTAAAAATTCTATAATGGTTATAGTTCAGAACAACAAAAGGGGTTTTTAAATTTTTGCCTTTACTCTAAACAAATCACCAAGGGAAAAAATTAGCATTAGATTTTTTTTCTTGTTTTCATTGCAATTTATCTTTTTTATCGAACTCAATGTGTGTGGATGTGTATATTGACTTAATATACATGAAGAATGCATTTAACTTCCTAAAATTTTCTTCATGAATAAAACATTTTTTTCCTGAACAATTTTGTTTTATTATTCAAAAGCTGCTTTTTCAGGTAAAACCATGCAAATTACCTAACAAAACGCTTGATGTGATTTTGAAATGCTTTAAAAATAGGAAATTTTAAATTGAATATAGTATTTAATTATGATTTATCAGTCCCGAATTTGAATTTGATTTTAACTTATTTTATCCTGAATGTAATATGTATGTTTAAATAACTAGATACAAAATTACTTGATTCCCCTTTTAATCTTAGAATTTTTACCTAGCATTTAACGGAGGTCAGGAGAGACAATCAATAACGGCAGATTTCGTATGACACGTTAATAAGCACTTCGTATAAAAGTTTGTATGATGGAAAATTCATCAGTGTCGCTTCTAACACTGTTAAATCGTACTGGAGGACGATAATTTTTAGCGACACTTCATACTGCATGTAATATATCTATCTTATGCTCTCCCATCTTTTCCTTGTACTTTATAAAAATTAAAGTATCTTTGTAGCATTGTGTTTCAAATTATGTTCTCTAGTTGTATGAAGTTTTCAGTAAAAGCTTTAAAACAGACATTTACTGACCTTTATATTTCTAAAATGAGCCTAACTCACAACTCTGATTTTCTTTTAATAAATTTCTTTTGACGGTTAAAGAGGAATCAAAGGATTTTCAGCATTAGTGCTTTGAGCAGAACAATTTTTCGTTGGTAGGTTTTTTTTGCATGGCTAGATAGTCTACAAATAGTAAATTTAAAAGTAAAACAAAAAGGATAAAATAAGAAAGGTCTTTTATTAAGAAATGATAATAGCAATTGATAAGGGAAATATTTTGATTTAAAAAAACCTATTGAAAATTTATATACAGTTGAACCCGGTTATACCGAACCTGGTATATAACAAAATCACGGATATAACGTACGAAAATTTTGATCCCGCAGTTTTCCTATTGTATTTAATGCTAATTTATTCTTTTATAGCAAACCTCTGAAATCTTAAGAATCGGCTATAATGAATCTTTTTTTTTTCAGTCGACTACTAAATTTTTTTAAACTTTTTAAACTTTTTAAGAATGTTGAAAATAAAACGAATGTTGAAGAAGCAAAGTATGTTGAAGAAGATGATGATTTATCTATCGTGATGTGGATTAAAAAAAGCACAAAATTTCATCGTTCACAGATTATGACATGCAATTGTTCGAAATGTGATGATGAAGCCATTACATGTGAAAATCCGACTGATGAAGCTATTGTGGAAGACATTAAAATGAATCATTCTGAAATCGAAGATGCTGCATCTGATGCTGATTAAGAGGAACACATAAATGACGAAATCCCCACCAACTCATATGCTACAGCAGCGATGCGTGTAATTAATAAGTTTTTGTCTACACAAATAGTGGAAGAAAGAGTGTTGGAGTCATTGGATGTATTGAACAAAGAAATTCATTAAATGTTTTTGAAATCGGCATCACGTCAGCAGAAGATTACCGATTATTTCTCTATCAAAACAATGAGCTGCAATTGAAGGTAAAATGAATTTATTTCTATCTGTCTTCATTTTTAGTTAATTTAATTAGTATTGTGTCAGTTTAATGTAATAGATTTTAGTCAATTTAATTCATTAATGATCATTTTTAATAGATTTCATCAATTTTAATGCGTTATTATTTGAATACACATAGAAACTAATGAGTTATACATTTTGTGAACTAAAACATTTTTCTAAACGGTTCCAATATAGCGAACAAAACCTTTGGTCCCTTTAAGTTCGTTATAACGGGGTTCGACTGTATATATATATACATATATATATATATATATATATATATATATATATATATATATATATATATATATATATATATATATATATATATATATATATATATATTATGTTCCTTTACAAGATGTTCACTCAGCCCCTACTGGCTGCTATCTTCGCAATTTTCTGAAACAGGATTATAAAAACTAATACACTACTTTTTGCCTTTCTATAAAATTTATAGAAAGGAAATGTCTGAGACTTAAAAAGTAAGAAATCCCTTTTTCTCAATAAAAAGTAGTCTGCTGACATGCTTTCATGGAAATGCTTATATATACAGTTTCAAAATATCTTTTTTTTGAGTGAATAAATTAAAAGCAATCTGACACTTTTTATTTGGAAGGAATTGAAATTTCTGAAACATTGTATTTTCTTTTATGACATAAAGAATTTAAGTCCTCAAGAAGAAAGCTATGTATTTGGAGAGTGGAAAATTGATTCAAACGTGATCGTATGAAAGGCACTTTCCTCTTCTGTGTATTTTTTTCGCACCTCTCTGTCTAATTAGTTCCCTCTGCTTTTAAAAGAATGCGGTAATTGTCGTGTTTGAAAATCCAGTTCTGCGATGAATTCGAGAACATCTTAAGGCGTTAATTATAACTGTTAACTCCAGGCCGACTTTCTGATAAATAGCAAATCCCATTTAATGTTTATACTCAGTATGCAAATTTTAAATAATCTAAATGATTAAAATAATCCAACAGCATTGTTTTAATCAAAACTTGTGAAATTTTTTCAGCGTTGAAATTAGATATATTTATAAAAGGTGTACATTTTTGGTAACAGAAATTTTACGGCTCACAGCGTTTATAAAACCAGAAAAGTTTGTTCATTTATGAGGGTATTGTCGATGTTTCGTTGAAACAGAGATTTGGGAAATAATATCTTAGATGACACATTTGATGACACATTTGCAACATAGATCACTGATGTCGGTATACAGTCTATTTGGGATATCAAGCAAGTTGTACATACCGTCTCTTTAACCTTTAGCTTACGGGACCCATATATATATATATATATATATATATATATATATATATATTCAATGTTGAGCTCGTATTCTTGGGATACAGCCTATCCCACCAAGTAAGGAAAAGGTTAAGACATCTTTATTTATCCTGTTTTACAACATGCACAAATATTTAAAGCAATTTTTAATGTGAAAATGTCAGAAAAAAATTAAAGAATAACTTAATATTAGTTATAAATTTAACTAAATAGGATTGTCAACAACCTCCGCACGAAATCTGAATTTTTGTGATATTAGTTCTACATAGCTTTTTTATTGTAGGAATTGAGGTAGCCAAGTGGTAGAACGTTGGCTTTTGGTGCTGAGGGTGCTCGGACCGAATCCCCGCAAGGACCATTAAACACCTCTGTGTCTAGGCCAGATATGGGGACGTTAAACCCTTAGGCCGAAAAGTCCCTCTATGAGGTCAGAGAGAGCGGGAGAGGGTGCAATCTCCCCAGATGTCCCCCCTGGGGTTGCTCTGTCGAAATTGAGGTGGCACTTGGCTAAATCAGACTCTGACCCTCATGGTGTCATTATAAACCGGAGCCGCATCCCTCAGCCGCTATATTATAACATGTACCTGGTCTGGAATACCTCCAGGGCGCATAAGGAGCAACAACAACAACTTTAACTGTAACTAAAATACAGAACATTTGTATAATTTTTTCTCTTTCGTCGTTTTTTCCTTATAAAGTATACCAAGAAAAAAATTAAAATACATTATGGCACTGATTGTATTGGGTCATCCCATAAGTAATGCGGTATTTTGGGTTCCACTAAAATCAATGACGTGATATTGCGTCTTCGTGGCAGATAGGTCGGAGACACGTTTATTGCTGTACAGTGTACTGTTTTCTCAACATAGGGGTTAGATTCGCGAGCTGGAGACGTGAGTTTGGTAATATTATTAACCCCTTATCATATATGTGTCGAAACTTCATATAAGGCACATTCTACTTTAGGAGTTTCGTCAAGGCCACAACCCGAATCTGCAGTAAAAAAAACTGCGCATTACGATAGCGCCATACCTCACACTGCGCGAGAAACGCTCTAAAAACCGAGGCTGTTTGAATGGGAAAATATGACATATCCTTCTTTTTTTTTCTGATTTTGCGCCTTCAAACTACAATATTTTTCGGAGTGTCCAAAACCATATTAACGGGGAACGGTTTTATACAGAAGATGATGTACGAAGAGGATTAGATTTATTTTTTAGATAGCAACCTAAAGATATTTATCGCCAAGGGATCCAAAATTTAAGATTAAGATGGAAAGAAGTAGTCGATAATAATGGTAAATATATCTCATATTAAAATTTAACTGTCAATTTTTTTTGTTTAATTTCGAAAATACCTCTAAAATACCGCTTTATTTATGGGATGACCCAATATAATACAATATAAATGATTATCCGGTTCTACAATTAATGTTTATTTATAAATTTTCTTACACAATTTATTTATATTTTCAACATGCATGATGTACACTTTTTCAAGAGAGGATTCTTTTATGTTAGTTATAATTCGTCAAAAGTCAATTTTTTTGTTGTTTTAGTTGAGCCTAAAAGGATCTTCTTTATATTTAGTAGAATATTTATTACAAATTTTATATATCTGTAAATTCAGCCCTTGAAAATATGCATACCAGTGAATATTCCTAAAAATCTCATCATCTATTTAAAAACTTCCTTCGAAGCTAGATTGGGTAAAAATAGGAAATTTACTCTAAATACTTTAGTCTATGTGGAACAAATTAACAAATTTAATGATTTATGATATATAAATATTTGTTCTATATTTTAAATAGATTTAAAGGTATTTCACTGCATATTAGGTGAAAAAAAATGGCAATCACAAATCCGTAGCATGTGTTCCCCCTCTCTGTTTATATATACACACACACACATATATATATATTGTAAGGACTTTGCCTTCAATAAAAGACTGCCAGCTTTTTTCTGTTTAATGCTTTAATTGCATTTCTCGACTAAATAAAGGCTATTTATAATATATATTAAAAGATTAAATTCTTGGGTTCACGGCATTGACGAGGAAGGTCAGACTTGAGTTGTCGCTACGTTCATTCAAGTCTATCTAGGCCCGACAGTATCTCCTTGTCTCCGGCTCCAGCGTCACTCTGACTAACTTAATCTCTGAATCACTGACATTTTTTTAAACTCGCGTTTGGCGACTTTATATACCACTGCTGAAAGTTCTCGTAAGGTCTAGAAAACGCCGCCTTTCTTTATTCAGTTACGTTCCCAAATGACTAGGCGCCTCCAGTCGGCAACTTCCTTTTTGTAGCTGACAAACTGTTCTGTGGGCTGTCTGTAGCATTTCCGGTCATTATGTCACCAGACGACTGCAGCCGTCTGTCTGCAGCCGTTCAAATCAATTATGTGCCTAAACCGAACGTTGATTGGTCATCCCGGAATTTCTCCGCGATAAAAAATCACTATTGTACAAGAGTCGTTATAATATATATATATATATATATATATATATATATATATATATATATATATATATATATATATATATATATATATATATATATATATATATATATATATATATATATATATATATCTGTGTGTCGGAGGTAAAGGACACCAAGTCCATTTTTTAAAAGTACATTGTTTAACTTTATTCTTTCATATTTTTTGATAAATTTCGGTGGTGGTGCAAAGCTTTAACTCGAATATATATGTAGAACAGACCTTGCCAGTTGAAAACGGCACCATGTCCTATCATTGTATCGAGGCAACGAGCACTAAATGATTTTGTCGAACCCTCTTCACTTTTACGGGTTCACTTTGGTTCGTTTGTCAAGACGTTTTCAATGATACACAAATAAATTTTCACAGTAGAAAGTTTAGTATCATACCAGTGTATATTCAAAGTTTTATTTCTTTCGTAAGCACAAACACAACTATCAATAAACTTGTTTACAGTATTATACCGTCAATTAACTATTTCAGTCAGCTCCCAATGACTGTTACCTAACAAAGACCTAGTGCGTCTTTGGGGTCTCAATACACCCACGCACTGTATTCGTCTGCCGGCCCTCTCTGGAGCCAACAACCGCAGACTAAAACAAAACCACACGCCTTCTCTTTCGCGTGGGGACAAGCACTCACTCCCACGTCCCCCTGACTTCTGATCGGGGCACCGTCTCCGAACACCACACGAATCCCTTATCAAGCCGGGGTCATTGCCCTACCCCCCTGCTTTCTTGAGAGGAAAGCACAGGGACAAAACACAAGGGGTTGATGCGGCAGACACGACAGATTTCATTAAGCTCTCCTATAAAATTTATTAAATGTGACTTAGTATCTTTTACCTCCGATACACAGATATATATATATATATATATATATATATATATATATATATATGACATGTGTTTTATTGTCACGTTAATTCTCGCATAACTTTTCCCCTAAATAATTCCCCTAATTAGCAGTCAACAAACATAGGCCTGTGATAAAAAAAGACTACTAAATTACATCTAAGAGCTTTTCTAACTAACATTACTTAAATCTCAATCCAATCCGTGCCAAGTTTCATCTCCCAGCTCGCGACGCGCGACCGAAGTCCAGCGGCGTACAGATCTAATCTCTATCTGCTAACTTACTCCTTTGTTTTTTTCTGTCCAACCCTCTCCAGAAATTTCTATAACACCGTGATGACGTGTGCGCCGAAGATTAGCCTGGGGCGTGGTCTACCCGTCAATCAGGTTTGGTTCTATTTTTAACTCCATGAGGGAATTCCCTTTCTTTGAATTGAGAATAATTGGCGCTTGTTCGTTCGATGCATTATGAAAAATAGTGGCGTCTAACGTCACAAATTAATCTACACTGAAGCCCTCTTTAATTATCTTAACTATTTTCCTCTCTCTAATTAATGCTAAACATATATATATATATATATATATATATATATATATATATATACACAGTTATATATATATATATATATGTGTGTGTGTGTTTGTGTGTGTGTGTGTGTGTGTGAGAGAGAGAGAGAGAGAGAGAGAGAGAGAGAGAGTGATAACTAATACATGTATGGATATTAACTGTCTAAAAGCGAGTAATTTATAAAACAACATATTTCAGTCTCTTTGCGAAAAAAAAAATAGAGAACACTTATTACAAACGTAAAAGAGATTTTTAATTTATTCTGATAGGTTCACTTTAATGTCAATTTTGATTTCACTTTATGTATAGTTTTATCCATAGTACACATTATTCCTTTGTACAAAATTATCCCTACCAGAAATATTTGAAAGTTAATTTTTTTAAAATTAAATTTGAATTCCAAGTATGGCTCTAGAAACATGGTATAGATTTGCAGAATTCCTCTCAAGTGTTCACTGCCTAGGCCAACATAATTTCGGCTAAGGCAACCTTTTCTCCCTCCACGGAATGCAAATGTTAAGCAACGAAGTAAGTAAATGTCTCTCTTAGCCAAGAACCTGTTTTTTTCCCCTTATGAGAGCCCCCGCATAACGTCTTTTTTCTACTGCTAGTTCTGGGTTATCTCGATAGAAGTCAGTATTTCTATATTCTGTTTCAAATGCATTTTCGATATAGGAGAGCGCACTTAAATCATAGTCGGACATATTTTAAGCAATATCTTGTTCAGCCATATTTTATACTGATGCGGATTAAACGTCAGACTTTGTTTCTTAACTGTCGAAATGCCCGCTATATGCCATTAAGGGCTATTCACATTGCGTCCGTGAGCGTCAGCGTTACTCGTATTGGAATATATTTAACCAATAACTAATCTCCAAACCACTAGCCACGAAATTGTTAAGGCCTGTGATTGGTTTAAATGATGTCAATACGAGTCCCGCTGACGCTCTCGGACGCAGTGAACAGGCACTAATTGTAACAGCGGGCGTATGCATGCAGTCATATGCGTATGTCTGTTTAGATATTTACATACACAACACTGATGCATGAGGTATGTGCTTAAATTATAAGGGACACATTTATTTACAAAAATACTTAGTGCCAGAAGAAAATAATTAGCTGAATCCTAATAACTGAAATCCTTTCGTATCATTTAAGAAATTCGCCATAAAGCGAATTTGTGAAATAGAAATTGATTTAAATGGCAAAATTTAATGTTCAACGTTTGCAATATGTTACTTAAACCACTAAGGTTTAGATAACATTTACAGAATAAATAAACAGTTTATGTAACGTTCGTTACAGATTAAATAAATGAGTTTTCTTGTACATTCATATAATTTAACCCTCAAACGTTACAGTAGGGTCGGATACGACCCAAGGGTGTGTCTTCCCCCTCTCGTATTCTCCCCTGTCATTGCAAGATATCGAGTTGGCAAGGAACCCTACCAGATAGACCTACTAGACCACCCTACTAGATATAGGCATAAATAAATACGAGTGTCTTTGTTGAAAAACATTATTCATGATCACTAGTCATTTTTATAAAAATTTTATTTTAGATTTTTAAAACTTTTATTTCGATTTTGAAGGCAAAGAATGTCAGTATATACTATTTTTTACATTTTTGGGCTCAGAAAGTTGATTTCAATAACTTTTAAAACTAGGTAGACTAAATTGAAGTTTAGACCTAATATATACAGCATTCTATGTAAATGCCAGAGAGATTTTCTTTGTTTAGCAAAGTTTCAATTAGTTGGTCATTTTTTCTACAAAAAGGGTTTTATTTCATCTAAAATATTATCAATAAAAATGTTATTATATAACAAAAATGCTTATTGTGTACTTATTTCTACAAAAACCTCATCAAAAAAAGAGATCGGGTTGAATTCGACCAGACCATACCATCTATTTCGTCTCAAACCACTGTACCGTTTGAGGATTAAGTGAAAAGGATTTTCTATACAAACGGCACAAAATTGGTCAAGTAATATTAAGTTCAAATCTTTAATTAATAAAATGCATTATATACTCATTTTAAGAACTCTTACGAAACGAAAAGAAATACTTTTCTAATAAATAACATGAAAGAAACGATAATGAATAACACTTGTCCCCGGGCTTAATTACAAAAACTGATGCTTCACGTGTCATGTACAGCCCACTCCAAGCAAAAGAAAGGTGTATAATTCTGCTCCTTATAGATTCCTTTGAGAAAGGCATAATTATAATGAAAATTGTCATAAGCTTGCGAAGACTGAAACATTTCATCTGTAATAAACTCCTGAAAGAGTATTCGTCATCCAATTAAATTAGGATTTGTAAAACAAAATCTCTGCGTAGATATTATTTGTCGCAATATGTGGTTTAATTTGTATGTAAATGTGGTTTAGTGGAAAAGAGCTGCAGCATATTTCTTTAAAAAGAAGTTGAAGGGAAGTTCGTTGTATTTAAACATATATTGTATACAAAATGAGTCATGAAAATCTGGCAATAAAATCTGAATAGTCATTGTAACTTGTATAATTTAATCATTTATCTGATCGATTTAAATTTCAACGATATTATTTTAATGCATCGCACTTAATATCAGTTAAAATAATAAACACGTTATTCATTAAAATAATAAACGAAAAGAGGTGGTCTGTTTGGGATTTTTTTGTGATTGCTTTGTAAAGTAGTATCTTTGACATGCAAACTCTGCAATTTTTTTTTAGATCTCTATTTCTGACTAGATAAAATATACATGTTCATTTAATATGTTTTTCGAGGTTTTAAATAATATTTTTAATGGTGTAGTAATACATCAATTTTCACAACTTTTACGTGTAATATAACCTCCAATTACGCTTTTATAACAAAGTCAAATAATTTGTTTTTTCGGAAAAACTTTTTTTTTAAGAAATGGAATATTTCCCTAAAAGCATACTCGCTGTTATCGATTTAAGAGATCGTTTTTCTTCAAGGCTACATTCGCTTCATCTCCCATAATTAAGCAAACCCGTACTCTTCAGGTGTGTTTGCGTATCACTACAGGTGCAAAACAGAATTCATGACCTTGAGGCGTACATATAACCTTTAATATGCCTAATTTCATAAATGTCTCTTCATTTGAATTTCTGATGTTAAGGTCATTCGAGTATTTTCTAAAAGCGTTTTTGTAGTTCCGTAAATTCCTCATAGACGAACAACACGCATAATAATTAAATGAGGAAAATATCATAACTGAATTGTTTTCTTTTTTTCTTTCGTCGGATGAGAATAACGACAAGGAAAATATAATGTCTTGCACCTCTGGTTTTAAAAATTCACTGCAGTTTATCCGCTTATTCCAAAGCTAGTGACTTTTCTGTGTAAATTCTGTTTGTAATTCGTCGTAATCATCGCCCACTTCATACATTTGTGCAGGTGCTTGTATCTCAATGACAATATCTTATGGTGTTGGTATGGAAGAAATCATCGTATAATAATCTTCGGTTAATTGATTTTCAAAACAGAAATCACTCTTTTCCAAGCTTGCTGAAAGTTTAAGTAAGTCATCCTATCCTTCCTCAGAAATCGCTAAATTTAGTGTGATTAAATGAATTGTTAGAAGAAATAAATTGGTGAAGAAAATCTGAGAAAATAATACAAAATGTAGAGAAATCTCCCTTGCTATATCCGAGTTTTGCTGGTGATATCAAAGGGTAGTGATACATTTTTAATATTTTATCAACATTGTATTCATACTTTATTGCCAAATCCCGAGATCTCTTTAATTAAGGGTTTACTATAAGAGATTCATCTGTATTTTGAACTATATTAAAAGAATATCTATTGAATATTGATGCTAAATATAATTTAAAAGTTAAAAGTGTGCAAAAATTAGAGCTCATTTATCATTAAAATTAGGTCATGAACACTGATCTTAAAATCTTTACGCATAATATTGAAGGATATTTGAAAATAAGGTAATTCTAAAGGTTCCGCCGACCACAGCGATAAGCTTATACGGCATATTTAAAGTCGCTTGTGAACATATTACAATTTACAATTACTGTTTACATTATATACATACAATTTTACATTCACGGTGCTCTTTCAATTACTCTTACTGTTACTATTACATTTACCATTCAATTAATAACATATTACAATTTACAATTTCAATTTACATTATATACTAACAATTTTACATTTTTGATGCAATTTCAATTACCATTTCAATTACAATTACATTTACCACTACATTATGGATACATTGCAATTTTAAATTACGATTTACATTGTATACTCACAAATTACATTCAAGGTAAAATTTCAATACAATTACCTTACTATTACAATTTGAAAATAAGGTAAATCGTTTTGTTAGTTTTTAATTTATGCATTATTACAATTTAACAAAATGCTACTGAAGAGCTATTATACTAGTTAGAAAAAATATTAATTTTAAATACAAATGACGACGAAATTGCGTAATAAGTTTTATTAAACTTTGTAAACATTTTACGTTTAAAAACTTTTAAAATTTTCTAAACATTTGTTTAAAAACAAAATTAAACATCAATCTATACATTTAAAGAAAACCAGCTAAACACAACAACTGAAAGGATATGGCTGCCTTGCAATAATCAGTTATTGGGTGGAACGCTATAAATAGATAGTTTAAAATTAGTGGCTTAATATTGACTGCGGTGGATGTTTAAAAAAGCGTATTCATGCATACTTAACGTTCTAGATTTCTATAGCTTTTAGCTTTGTATATAAGCTCATATATAAGTTTAAAACATTTCTCCCACATAAAACTTTTTTTAAGATGTCGATTTCTAAACATGTTCTTTACCATTTTAAAAGCATCTTTTCCCGTAAATAAGTCGGCAAATTTTCTAAAAATTGTTGCTTGTTTGACTGCTTGAGGCGGGGGCGCGACGTGAAAAATTTTGGGGAGCACAACTCTTAAGTGTTAAGTGCGTTGTTGACTAAGGATACCATTATAATGAGAAATATTTATTTTGAGTCTCAGAAAATATATCGAGAAAAGTAATGATATTCTAAATTATTGCAATGTATACATACTGATTTTTGGGTAGAATTCATATGGCTATTGAATTTTGAATGCATCAAAAATACAGCATTCGATACTGTTATCGAATATCATTATTCGATATCATTTAAAAAAATATCTACGAACATACTTGATGCTTAGTTAATATTTTTTCTCCTTTTAAAATATTAATGCTAAATATTCCTCTAGTAGATATTAATTATCTAACTATATGTGGTAGACAATCATTAATATTCATATATATTAAAGAGAAAGAACTAGAAAGCCGTATCGTACTCATACCATTTTACAAATATGTGTATAAGTGTTTAGAAATTACTTTCGAAAGATTTGAGAAAATACACTGAAAGTAAAGACAGGAAATGTCTATTCAGCACTTTCCCAGTTATTCCTTGTAAATATAGACTATTTTTAAATTGCACATCTGGTCTGTATTTTTGTGGCTGGTGATAACAATTTCTTGGATGTGTATTGTTAAACTGAAACGACTGATTAAGTTCGACACTAAAAAACTTTATTATGTAAGTCAGTAAAAAGTGTTATACTAACGTTCTTTAAACAACAGCTGACATTTTCTCGTGATGATTTTTTCTCGCTTTATTTAGCTATCCCTTTATAGAATTCTTTCTTTCATAATTTTTAGTTCTTCCAATTCACTAAATTTCTAGACTGCGTACAAATTGGCCTTGAGAATTCTGCCATTACAATACGACATACCGAGATATAAGCACGGCAAACCTATTATGATTAACCAATTCATAAAAGTGCCTCAAAATAATGTCGCCAATAAAAATTTATTAATATTTAGCAATTAATATTAATTAATTTATTAATAACAGCCATTTTTATGTTTAAAATTTTGTGCGGTTTAAAATAAAATATTGTGTAAACGCAATAAGGTTTTTATAAATATTGCGTGATGGAAATCATTTAAAAATAATTATTTTTTTGTTCACCGGGTTAATACAGCTGACTGATTACTGGTTACTCACGCCCGTATACAAATCCTGGTCATAGCAGATGAACGTTATAGTGGTGCCCGACCGCATGGAAAGCATATTCATCAAAAAATAGTTGAAAGTCACCGAATGTTTTAAAAAAAATAACTATGTTACCATCTTGTGTCGTTGCGCTGAAAAGAATGAGAAAGAATATATCAGGTGACCATAATTAAAACACCCCTACTCCGACTTCTATATCTATTGAACTCTTCAGTGTATAAGGCTTCAAATTTTGCACAAATACTATCTAAGACATGGGGAAACGGATTACGCGGGAAAAAACAATTAGTTCCAGAAACTCCTATAGGTGGCGCTGTACAATTGGACATGACTGAAAAGACACAAAAACAAATTTTAAGCACATTTCATTTAAAGGTATCAAACATTCATGTGACATGGACCTTATTGACGGAAGGAATGCTGCTCAATATAGTTCCCTTCTTGATGTAAAATCTGCAGTCTGGGGACTGCTTGTACAACTGCGGATCGTAACTGGTCGACTGAAGTGCGTCTCACACGCAGAGTGATACCTTCTTTCAAGTCTTCCACGGTTAAAAGAAGTCCTCGATAAACAAGATTTTTTGAGTGTCCCCATGGACAAAAATCACACGGATTACGATCTGGAGAACAAGATGGCCAGGTTTTCGGAAACGCACGACTGATTAGTCTGTCATTAGTGAAACGTTGCCGTAGAAACTGCTGCACACAGAGTCCAATGTGTGGGGGCGCTCCGTTTTCATAAAAGTAATTGAGTCAAGACTTTGCCACTCTTGCAAATGGTGTACAACAAAAGTTTCGAGCATCCTTTAGTACCTGTTGGCCGCACGGTGCATGTCTCAGGGATATTGTGAGTAGCCTAAGAAAGGTCCAAGAATGAAAGTGGCTGTGAATCCACACCAGACTATAACTTTCGGTGTGTGGAGTAGAATCTCTTGGAAGGTACGGAGATTTTCCTTGTCCCAAATGCAACAGTTACGGGTGTTTACTGTTCACCTGAGGTGGAATTGGGCCTCGTCGCTCCCCAGAATTTGACTAAAATTTCATTTCGTATAAGTTTTTTTTAAAAAATTGTTATTATTTTTGTCTTTTTTTTCATATTTTCTGTTGTACAGCGCCACCTATCGGAGTTTCTGGAACTTATTTTTCACGTAATCCGTTTCCCCAAGTCTTCAATAGTATGTTTGTAAAATTTGAAGCTTATACCTTGAGTAGTTCAATATATAGAGAGGTCGGAGTAGGGGTGGTTTAATCATGGTCACCCGATTTAAAGAAAGTCATTGAAATATATCACTTCCTAGCATCGTCGGGATACCAGTTAGTAGGTAGTAGAGAACCGTTAGTAGAGTACAGATCTTAATTTTTGGAGAACAGGGTTCAAGCCCAGGGCTGTTAGACAATCGTTATACACTCAAGAGCCAAAACATTATGACCACCCCTACATTTTGCAATGAATTCGCCTGGATGACGTGGAAGGCACGTGATCAAGTGGAAGTGGTATTTAACTGCTGCTGGAGAGTCTGAAGAATCATTATTTCACTTACTTCTGTGTGTGATGGGAAAGGATGCGGATCTAAGCGACTTTGATAGAGGGCAGATTGTAATGGCTCGAAGGCTCGGAACAAGTATTTCCGACTCGTGGGTTGTTCGCGACCTACAGTTGTTAGTACTTATGCAAAGTGGATGAATGACGGTAAAACCAGCAGTAGACGACATGGTGTTGGACGTCCACACGCTATCAAAGAAAAAGGTCGTCGGAGACTGTCTCGCATGGTGAAGCAAAACCGGAGCCAGACAGTGGCTCAGCTGACAGCCCAATACAATGCAGGGCCAAGTAGAATAGTATCGCAGCACACTGTTCAGCGGACACTGTTGGATATGGGGCTACGCAGCAAACGTTCCACTCGTGTGTCTTTGCTGACCAAGCGTCATCGCCAACTGCGCCTGCGCTGGGCCCGGGAACATCGCGACTGGTCCATGGATCAGTGGGAGAGAGTTGCCTGGTCAGATGAATCACGGTTTGTCATTCATCACGCCGATGGCCGTGTCAGGATACGCCGTCTTCCAGGCGAACTGTTGCTCCCTCAATCTACAGTAGGTCATACACGGGCCGGTGGTGGCGGTATAATGCTTTGGGGGACGTTCTCTTGGGCGTCTCTGGGACCCGTTGTTGTGGTAGAGCAGACCATGAATGCTACAGGGTATCTGAACATCATTGCGGACCAGTTGCACCCTTACATGGCCTCTGTTTTTCCAGCTGGAAATGGAATGTTCCAACAGGACAACGCCCCGTGTCACAAGGCTAAAATTGTGTTGGAGTGGTTCCAGGAACATGATGCTGAATTCCAGTTAATGTCCTGGCCGCCTAACTCATAGGATCTCAATCCGATAGAACACATTTGGGATGTCATGGGACGGCAGCTCAGAGTTCAAAGACCACCAATTCGCAATATCTCGGATTTGCGAGACCGTTGCTTAAACATCTGGTACAATCTGTCTCCGGCCATCTACCAAGGACTTGTGGCATCCATGCCAAGGTGGGTTGAAGCTGTGTTGCGTGCCAAAGGTGGGCCAACTCGGTATTGACACTTGGTCATAATGTTTTGGCTCTTGAGTGTATATATAATTTTATATGCATTGGTAATGTAATATATATATATATATATATATATATATATATATATATATATATATATATATATATATATATATATATATATTTATTTATTTATTTATTTATATACAGTGCCGTAACTAGGGAAACATAGGCATGCTCCCAGGGCCCACTTGGAAGGGTGACCCAAATGCAAATTCTTGCCTAGGACACAGGAATGGCTAGTTACGGCACTGTATATATGTATGTATGTATGTATATATATATATATATATACATACACGTAACATTTCAAACATTTTGCAAGATATAAAGCAATATGTTATTATTCACAAAGAATGAAACACCCGTCTGTAATTTTACACTATTACAAAGAAATTCATATCTTCCAACGCCAGAGATTTCATGAAAAATCTTCAAAATGTCAAATATTTTTATCTCTTCTCTGCTACCACTAATGATCATCTTTTGAAAACCTTTTTTTTTATATCTATGGTCTTTAAATTCTTCCAACTCTTTAAGCGTATTATGGAAAGTCGAATTCTTTTCTGTTATCTGCTTCTGCACTGGCGTAATTGGCCTTATTTAGTTGTAAATTTTCGGGAAAAAATGCTTAGATCAGGAAAAGGCTTGGTTTGTTGCAGAAAAGTTAAGAATTTTTTTTTATTTCCAAATTCTGCATGTTCATGCAACTCTATAGTTCTAGTAGATAAAGTATTCGTGCGTATAAATAATATTATTCATTAAGTGTTGGAACTGAAATAAATTTTTTAAAAGTTGTAAGTTCTTACGATTCAATCTTAGGCGCCATGCAAGATAGCGGATTTTTGAGTGCTTACATAATAAGGAAATAGGAATGATTACAAAGCAATTTATTGGCGGATTGTACCAAAAGATGAATATACACTATTGTACAGTTGATATAAACGTTTAATCCATGCAAGATATAAACGTTGAGTTCATGCATGATCATCTTTTGAAAACCTTTTTTTTTATATCTATGGTCTTTAAATTCTTCCAACTCTTTAAGCGTATTATGGAAAGTCGAATTCTTTTCTGTTATCTGCTTCTGCACTGGCGTAATTGGCCTTATTTAGTTGTAAATTTTCGGGAAAAAATGCTTAGATCAGGAAAAGGCTTGGTTTGTTGCAGAAAAGTTAAGAATTTTTTTTTATTTCCAAATTCTGCATGTTCATGCAACTCTATAGTTCTAGTAGATAAAGTATTCGTGCGTATAAATAATATTATTCATTAAGTGTTGGAACTGAAATAAATTTTTTAAAAGTTGTAAGTTCTTACGATTCAATCTTAGGCGCCATGCAAGATAGCGGATTTTTGAGTGCTTACATAATAAGGAAATAGGAATGATTACAAAGCAATTTATTGGCGGATTGTACCAAAAGATGAATATACACTATTGTACAGTTGATATAAACGTTTAATCCATGCAAGATATAAACGTTGAGTTCATGCATGATCATCTTTTGAAAACTTTTTTTTAATCTATGGTCTTTAAATTTGTGAAGATCCCTAGTTTCGTTACCTTTTAGGTATAGTATATATTAAAAAAACGAACTCACTATTAACAAGATGCGAAGAGGTTTCGTACACTAAACTCTATTTATTACAACACTATTAGACTACATAAATACCGTACTCAACTGCTAGTAGGCAACGGGGAATTATTTATAGCGCCTGTTAATTCCTGTAGCTATGTTACGGAAACCCTGCCAGAATTCAGCCACGCCACTGCTTGTACATACGCCACACTAACCTTTCTGTCTTCACTTTATCACCAGGTCGCTGGAACGATAGCCAACTTCAAAACGGCTTCGGTAAGATTGATAATGTCTGGGCTCTGTACGGCAATTATTCTCTGTTGGCCTTATTTTGTTCTTTATTTTCGAAAAAAATGCTTGGAAAATGCTTCAATCTTAGGATTCTTGCAAGGTAGTGCATTTTTGAGTACTTACGTAATAAGGGAATAAGAATGACTAGAAACCAATTAATTGCCGGATATATTAAGTATTATCGATTATAAAGTACTAGCTGAAAACCCGCACTAAAAACCCGGTCAATGTACGCAATTAATGCCAAAAAATATAAATATATATATATTTATAATAAATACGACGATCAATGTATACAATTGATGCAAAAAGAAAACATATTTATAAAAAATCGTAAGGGATATTTTTATAGACAAAATAATGTCCAATCGTCTGCCGCATTAGCAAGAAAAAAATATTTTTTTGTCTATTTAGTTTTTATGCACGTGACGATAAATTTATTTAAAGTACCAGAAAAAGAAATCACGTGATCAGCATTTAATAAATTAAATTATTAAAAGTTAATCTTTAAAAATTCACCAAAATCAGAAAAGGGAGGTAAAGATTCGAAAAAGATCTCATTTTGAAGGAATATTTATGATCTTTCTCGTGATATAAATTTTATAACCCACAAATTATTATTTTAAATGCAAACTTAAAAAAAGTTACTAAAACAGCTTAAAAGTTTAATTTAAAAAAATCAAAGAAGAATTTTTCAAAAATCTTTCTTAGTGCACCCCTACACTATAAGAAGAATCGCCATGCAAAATTTCAGCCCTTTAGGTCCTGCGGTTTGGTCTGTGCGTTGTATGTCAGTCAGGGAATGAGTCAGTTACGGAACTGTTGTATATAGATTATGTATTTTTTGTACAGTTAATATAAACGTTGAATCCATTCAAGATAGCGCATTTTTGAGTACTTAACGTAATAAGGGAATAAGAATGACTACAAACCTGCTTATCGGTGGATTTTACAAAATGGTGAAACACACACTTGTATAGTTGATATACACAATGAATTCGCGCAAAGTAGCGCATTTTTGAGGGCTTGCATAATAAGCAAATAGGAATTACTACAGACCAGCTTATTGGTGGATTTTACCAAAAGAAGAAACACACTCTTGTACATTTGGTATACACGGTGATTTAAAACAACACCTGCCTGCTACCTAACCTAACAAATCACGTTATTTCGTTAGGGGTTATCGTGACAGAGTCAAAATTCTTACTGAATATGGATACACCCTTTCGAGTATTCGTCATCGGTGGTCCAGTTGGTTACATTCAACAAATTATATTAAAACAAACAGGAAACTGTGAGGAAAGTGAAGAAAATGAAAGATATAGAAGAGTTATAAATCTTTTATAACGAAATGCCAATTGAAATGCCAAAACTCTCCTAATAATGCGAATAGCTTTCAGAGAAGTGAAAACAAATGAGATTTCCTCTCATCGCCAGAATAGTTCTGTTGGTAAAGCCTTAATTTGGAGTTTAAACGATCCGAATGAGATCCTCAATTCCGGTTGCCAGTCACAAAGTAGCCAAAATGGCTCCTCCGTTAAAATATTTTTAGATAGCTGAATCATACAATAAATAAACTATTATTTTCTGCCGGATTGTTCGCCAAGTTTATTACCTATCTTTAATCAGGCTCATATGGTAGACTGAATTTTCAATGTGTTATTACGTTCCGTCTAACTTCTCGTTGAAAAGGGACCTTAAATTTATATGGTTTTGAGAGTGTCAAGAGGATATATTTAATTTTTTCTTCACTCAATGCTTTTTAATGTCTCTACGAGATCAATCATTGTTTAAATTTTTTCTGATAAAAATTATTATCTATGGTGTAGTAATTTTTTCTTACAAATAAACGGCAGTATAACTTTTGAAATGGATTGTTATCACTCAATATGAAGAGTATAGGTGATTTTGAGTGTTGCCAAATACTGATACGATGAAGTACTTATACAGATAGTTTTATATCTCTGTATACAGAATATCGTTCCAGCTGTATATCCTGAATGTTCCATGTTTCGTTCCTTACGTCTGCCATGAAAGTTTCAGGAATTAAAATCAATTCTAAGAAAATGGTTAAAAAATAAACAAACAACCGAAAAATAAAATAATTTAAAAATAATAGTTAAAAAATAAAGCTAAAAATTGGAATCCATTCAAATAGGATGATTAGAGATGATGCTAAGATCTGTTGGCTCATTGTTAAAAAATATGATGTTACTTAGCTTTGTAATAATCTACAAAAAATATATGCTACAATAATCATAAAATCATACATATTTCCAACAATAAAAATACTAAAATAAAAAGGTTAAAAAATTTATCAAAAATTACTGAGATAGGTTTTGTTGACGATTTTCAGCATCTAAGAGTTAATTTAATTTTCTCATCCTTTTCCTTTTCGCATGCAGATTGTCGAAAACTTTTGAATGTCAACAAGCTTCTTTGATGGGACAAAATTAGAATACTTCAGGACCTTAGAAAAAATATTCAGCTATCATCCTATTACTCTATTCCGGATCTCTTTGTTCTCCTGTTTATTCGGACACAAAAATATCTTAATAAGGCGATTATGCATTTTCCGTTATGTGACAGATCTGACAAAATCAATAACAAAAAAAAGGTGTTGTACGTCGAAAATGCCAATGGAAACAACATTTATTTTACTTTTGAATATATGCGGATGGGAGGGTGTGTGAGAGAATGACAGAAAATAGAAGGGTGGATATATAGATTGATATTGTTTAATTTGGCCTGGAATCCCTTGAGGTTTCTACTAAAACTAAAAGTAATGTAAGTCAAATTTCGTGGAAATTTTAATGCGTGTAGATAAATAAAATGAAAGAAATATGTAAAAGAGTAGATGAAATATATATAAGAAGTATTTTCAAAAGTCTGCTGATAACACATTATCTACGAGTGTTTTATTAAGCTTGTTTTATTTCACTCTAAGCCGATTGATATTTTGTTGTTAAGTAACAAGACACTATCCATGTGATTGTTGATAATGTTTCCTGAAATAAATATTATTCGTCTTAAGAAAGTGCAAGAACTGTGAAGGGACAACTGAACTCGACTTTAGTTTAGAGGAACGAAGAAGGAGATGCGGCCATGTTGGCTGATGTGAGGAGCTGCACATGTTGTATTTTCGATTACTGTATATGTTGTGAAATGTGCTGCTTTAAGAAAGAATTAAATTTTAGCAGCTAAAGAGAAAACGACCTTTTTTTGTGTATGTGTATATGTCTTCAAACGTCTCTCACCGCCTATAACCACTCATCCAACGATGGAGGATTTCTGCTGAAAGCTATAAGTTTATTTGATAGAATTTTACGATCTGAAAAAGTAAACGTGCTTTATAAGACCTTTTTTTTCAATCTGTGAAAAAAAAATTATGATTTTTTCAGATAGATCAAATTATTAACTTCTTGATTTGAGGTATTTAAAAAAAGCCTTTCATAGAGTAATGTATAAAATTTCAACATACTGATACTTTGATAATGTAAAACAAAATTTTTTTCATCATTTTAAAACTTGTTCTTTTATTAATCATAAAATATCAAGCATCTGGTAAATGTTCACATTGCATATCGATTGATCTTTACGTTTTTGTTAAGAAAAATATGAAGGATATTTTAATATGGTCTATTGTCGTGTCACATTATGATGCTACAAAGATACTTTTATAGCCACGCGTGTTCATAAATATTAGAAATATCCAGTTGAATATTTGCGTCGTAATTTCTCCCTGTATGATGGATCGCTTCATTAATATTTAATGCTATACTTGAAATTAGCGTGAAATATTATGCTTGGATAAATGATGTTTATCACATCTTTTCAGGTTTCTACGTCATTTTTTCTTGAATATTACTTGATGCTGTAACCGCAACTGATGCTAACGTTTTCATTGATTTTTACTTTTTTACGTTGCAGAAAGTAATGCTTCTCTTCATTCCTCAAAAACTTTTGTTCAAAATTATGTGTCTGCAAATATGTATTTGTAATATTTCGGCATTTTACGGGTGAGATTAATTGATTATATCTTTAAAGAAACATGTCTTACTATTAATAGCATTTTCTTCTCTATAATTCTATATATTTCACGCTTCCAACTATAGCTTTAGTATGATAGTGACACATTTCAAAGCACATAAATTGCACTATGAAGAAAACTTCATTACGTGCACATGTATAAATCTTTAACTGATGCACTTGCATGAAATGAAGCTGTGAGATTTCCTGTGAGGTCTGGGGTATGCTTTAATGAGCATTGAAGTGTGAAGTCAAGAAGAATAGAAACCTCACTTAATATGCTAAAACGTTACAGAAATATTAAACCGTTTTGACTAATGAATTTAGTTTTCTATGAAATGGCCTAGTTCCCTAATACTAATGTGAGATAATTACATATTAATTTTTTCTTCTGCCGAAGACCATGTTTCGAAAGCCTGTTTAATTCCCTTTCGACGTCTGACGAATTCGAGTAAATGCATTTTCTTTATCTTGAATTATTAGGATTGAGAAAGCACAGAAAAGCGGAAGAAAAAAAATACTGAAAGACATATTTGCAATAGGAAGAAACTTCTCATTCGCAGATATTTGTAAATTATATATATATATATATATATATATATATATATATATATATATATATATATATATATATATATATATATATATATATATACTAGAAGGTAACCCGTCATTTTGACGTCATAATACTAATAATGACGTCATAATGGAAAAAGTATATGAAAGTTAAAAAATATCCCGAGTTATCTAACAATATTGCATTTAATCCACACCTTGTAAAAGCAAACTCTTTCATTATTTTTTATTTATTTAGTTTTTCATGCGGTTGGAGTAGTAGACTGCCATCCAGTTTTTTACAGCTCACTACGCGTTATGAATACTTGAGCTACTTGATTCATTCACATTCAAGTTTGTTTACTTTCAGAATTCATTGCAAAAGTAAACAGATTTTTAAAAATTGTTAAATATACAGCTAAAAGCATCCAATTTTTTTAGTTCTGAATGTTTATAGAAAAATAGGCTGAACAAACGTAATTTGATGGAGAAGATATTAGTTTTTAGGTAAGAAAATTTCTGATCCACATCTGAAATCGAAATTAAGCCGAACCGGCTGTTTGTTTACTGAGGGCTTCAATTGAAAGTTGAGTACAGCAAGGAAGTGTTATACAGAGACAACGGCTATTATATATATATATATATATATATATATATATACAAACATATATAGTTTTAAAATATATCAATATTTTATCCTGTCCCCACCAAATTCTGGTCCATTTTTATTCTTCACAATACATGCAGAGTGGATGTTTTCAAGTCGTAATAGAATTGAAAAATAAGGCATTCCTGTGGATATATCAGGCCGTCAGCAAATAAGGGAATTATTTTACAGAACTGGGAGATCGAAATTGAGTCTGTAGGATTTCTATTTCAGTGTCAGATTTCTGTAAAGGTGGCTTACTATTCGTGAAATAGTTCGTCTACACAAAGAAAACTCCATCGTTTATGGTACAGAGATAGTTTTAAAATAAAGAGAAATATTTTCTTGAGTTATTAAACTAGAAATATAAGAGTTTGAAATGTGGAAAAACAATGCACGGATTTTTTTTCTTTTTCTTTTATACTTTTTTACTGTTTTTCGATTTGTTACAGGAATATTCCTAGCTAGAAAAATATTAGCATTGAAGTTTACGGTCTTTTTTGAAGTAAACTGATTTATTTCCATAGAAAAATCTAAAAATTAAAACTTTGATTAAGATAATCACAAATTTTTAAACCTTTCCTGTCAGTGCTAATTCCTTCACGTTTTATCGCCGTATGTAAAATGTATCATATCATGTATTCTATTACGACTGAGGAAAATTCGTAACTTTAAACTTGCGACGAATTCGGCGGTCGTTTTCAAATTTGCAAAAATTCATTTATGGGTATCTAATTTCTTTCTTTTTATGAAGCACAAAAACTTTTTCTGGAAATGAAAGAATAATCACTTTCCTTAACCAAACTAACATACAGATGGCTATAGCCCGTTGGAAAGAAGGGATAGTGACAATTCAATAGCAAACTCGAGTTGGCTTTACTAGAACTGAGCCTACCATTAAAAATGGGGAACAAACACATTATAGCAAATGCCCTTCGTTTACAAAATATGTACTTTCTTAGAGCCCACACCAGTTAAAAAAATTGCGTTTAATTCTTGTGCCGCACATTACTTTCATAATTTAGTGCCTATATTTGGCTATACGTTTTCTTCTTCACAGGCTATGTTTCTGTCTCTGGCTTGGGGTTTACTTCATAAAATGGTGGCGATATTCGTCATATTCTTTATATATAAGGTCTTCTTGTCTGGTAATGAGTTGTCTTGATGGAAAACAAACTTTAAAAAATAATGCCAGGAGATATAAAATTGTAATTAGAAATTTGTGTATACATTTTTAAGAATCCAACAAAAATGTATAAAAACTGAGGATGTACGTTACTTAGTTGTGTGATGTAGATGAATGAGTCCAAATGTAGTATATATATATATATATATATATATATATATATATATATATATATATATATATATATATATATATATATAGAGAGAGAGAGAGAGAGAGAGAGAGAGAGAGAGAGAGGGGTGTTGTGTATATTTATATTATATACACGAAGTACATTAAAAAAGGAATGAATCTTTTCGCAGTCAGCATAATCGATATACAGATAACTTTGAGTAACGGTTAGAATACCTCGAAATAATCTTTTGTCAGTTGGGTCATCTTGCAGCAAAGGTATGATGATCATTTCCCCCTTGCTGTATATTTAAGCCTTAAATTGCTTGATTTCTCAGTACTCCCATTACAAACTGTTATCGTGAAACATTTGGATGGAAATTTTCATGTATGCAATTTGTTTTTAACATCCGGGAAAAGTGAACAGTCCGTTCTTTCAAGGTTACTCGATATCGATTTCCAAATCGTCTATCTCTTGCTGAGTAATCGTCGTCCGACCTTTAAAGGCTTTATCCTGATTCAGAATCGAATCCCTTTTGTTGTACTATAGAAGCTTTTTGAAAGCTTTCGAGAATCCTAAAGATACAAATTCCGAGGTTTCTTGTATAGTATCAGATACCTCTTGAATGCTTATGAGGCGATCCTTTAGCGAGGAGTACTCGAGTTGCTTGTGAAATCTGTAAAGAATATGAAATGTACATCACGGGGCCCATCTCCCAGTCCAGAAATTTTATTTCAAGAAGTTGCTTTCTTACAACCGGGAGAGGGATAAAACCAGATCTTGCAACTTTTCCAGTTTTAAAGTGGATGCGTTATAGCATCGATATCCAAATCATCAAGAGCTTGTAGAGATATCATAAATTTTATGTAATCCTCTACCACGTTTATCACGCCACCGCGATAATTCGTAACCATCTGTAGCTGTTTTCTGCAACTGAATGATGTTAATTTCCCGTCGTTGCAGCAGTTTCAGTTCCAGGTTTAAGTACTTCTATGTGTCCAGTTGTCAAAAGAATGCATTTAAAGCCTACATTTATAGATATAGCTTCATAAATCATCTGCTGTCTATAAGCCATATGCCGCAATATATTCATCATATCCAGATCCTATAACTTCTTTTGTTTTATATTTTTCGATTCGGTCATGTTTTTTGCCTTTTGTATATTGTCTGCGTAGAAAATCTGTGTTGAATCAAATAAAAATTAATTTTCGGCTCTATCGATATGTGTGTTTCCTGTCCAAAGGACAATTTTCTTTCTTTTTCCAAACGTTACGTTTCATAAAGAGCCCAGTTTATCATCTCTAAACAGGGTACTTCATAGTTTTTTAAAAAACCTTTTTGAAATATTTGGATACGCCCTCCTTTTGTTGACGCATTGATAATTCTCATCTCTGCACATTACCATTCGTTAGTTATTTACATCTAGTTATTATTCTCGATATTAATTTTAATTTAGTTTATCAGAAACATTCCTTTCATCTAATTGTATGCTTGATGAGATGTACATGTTTGTCGGTTTTCTACTAAATTTAATTCGCCGGCAGCAAATCATTATTTGAAAACGAATAATTAATTTTTTTAGCAAGAAGCGCTATTTGCGCCTCTGGAATGTATCATTAGATATATCTTTACTCGTAATTACCGAAGTAAGTTTTATGAAATGTTTAATATCACTACCACTTGGGTAATAAAAGATAATTATTGCGGAAGAAAAGGAATATTAATACAGATAATTGCTCTCCTAAAAAACTATGCCGATCGTTTTTTTAAAACATACGACATATAAACGTCTATACGAGTAATAAGTACTTTTAAATGAAAGTTTTTGAACGTTTATCGAAAGGAACTTTGAACGGGCAAAGTATATATTCGAGATGTTCTGCCGACCACAGCGTGAGCTTAAACGGCGTTTATATAAGAGCATCCTCCGCGCAAAAGCGACGACCTGTATCTTAAAAAATTTTAATTCTTAATATCAAAACCCTTTTTTGTTTTTTAAATCCATTTCAGTGGCAACAATTTTAATTCCTTAATATACTAATTAATTAATTTATTAATTTGATGCTAAAACATAAAAATTTCTTAAATTTCTTAAACCGTTAATTCTAACGACAGCTTCAAAACTAATTTCTATCTTACCGTGTTCCAACTGGACGAACGGGCAAAGTATAAAATATTGCCTATTTATTTAACCTAACTACTCTCTAGGGATGCGGAAGGGAAAGTGTTAAATAATCAAAAATACAGGTTTAAATGTAAATTAAGTTTATTAACTAATGACCCGACAACATAACTTAGAATAGTGAACCAAAAATAGCAAAATAACAATAGCCTATCTCTGCACGTAGTTAGGGGCATAGGTCATATAAAAAGTTGTTTACTGAGCACTGTGGCGTCCTAAGTAGGCTATTCTCTGAGGCTTTTTAAAATTAATAAAATCTTGACCAAGGAAAACAGAGTCCTAGTTGTGAATGATAATGCAAAAGCTTGAAAACTTAACAAAAGTTTAATAACAAAGAAACAAAACAAATTAACATTAAACTAATACAACCGATTGAAATTAATTTTATCTTAAGGGCAGAGTGATTTTACGGTAAGCTCCGAGACCCGGCTAGCCTTCCACGGGAGCTTAAAAAACACGACCGCCTCCTTGGCTGTTGCATTGGGAAATCTCGAAAATAACAGAGTCTCGTATATATACTCTGCTTGAAGTCTTTGTTGGTGGCGGCCGTCTTCTTCGAAAATGCGGTATTCCCAGAGGGAGAATCGAGGGCTTTCGTGCACGATGACAGTCTTAGATCCTGGTGGCATTTTTATGGGAACATATCGCTTCTATAACGTCAGCATATTCCGAATGACGACCCTGAAGGGACATCCTTACGAGGGGAATAGCGGCTGATTCCAGGTCTGTCGGTAAAGATGAAACTTGTGGGATTAGCCTGAAGAAACCAAGAATGTTAAAATTCGACGGTGAAACCGTATGTGATAGCTTTTCAACCCTCACAGAAATTTAGGATGCAGTGGGAACGCATGGAGATGTTTTTAATCTTCCAGCTGTGGGAGGGCCCTTCGCGGGTCGTGAGAACCCACACGATACATGCGTGACGTCACAGCACGGTCTACTTTTTCTATGATGCCTAGGATGCCTGTCATGTAACCGACCCTCTACTAGCTATTTCGCATTGAAGCGAAGTGAAGAGAAGACAGATTGTTTTGAATGAGTTGCAGTAGAGCGCCGGACAGCGTTCGAGTGGGTTGATTTTGGTTAGTAGGACGTTCGATTTAGAAGCTGATAAAATTACAAGTGTTTTTATGTTTAAATTTAAATGTGATGTTTGTAGTGTGTAGTTTGTCCTGTGTAATAAGAATAAAACTCTGTGTTTGTATTCAAAATCAGCGTTTGTGCCAAAATCAGCGCAGTGACATTACAGATGCCCGCTCGTTTGACTTGCTGCAAGAGTAAATTATGCCGCTCGTCTTTTTAGTTTGGTTACATGAAAAATGACCGCACCGGTACAAGCGTTTCAATTCTTTCTTTGTTTTCTCCCTTCTTCCAATCTCTTTCAGCAAAGAATTCGCAAGGAGATCTGGCATGCAAAAGCGAGTGTATTATCCCTTTCGCTGAGGTGATCATCATTTCTCCCCTTTCGATTTTTCATCCCGGCGGAAAAAAAATTAGCTAGGGGAAATGCTTATCTCTGTGCGAGCGGTTGTTGTCTTAGTGACTAGAGGTGATATTGATCACCATCCCCGGCGAAAAACGATTTTATTCAGGTGCTTCTTTGCTAATGCCGCTAGTGATTCAGCAAATTGCTCGTTACAGTGATTATATTAATTCTAAAAAGTTAATTCAAAAGAGCCCCTACCTACATGTAGCACGTAGTTAGTGGCCTATATCGTAGAAAAAGTTGCTTATTGAGTTTATTAATCATGTATCGACGAACCTGTAAGCAGTATGATAAAATTTACCTGTTAGAATGTTAGAAATCAATTTTTGTTTACTAAATCTTGGTCCCACATTCGTCCTCTCATACATGCTTGCCACCTGCTCACAAGAACACATGTATGTATATATATATATATATATATATATATATATATATATATATATATATATATATATATATATATATATATATATATGTATATATATATATATGTATATATATATGTATATATATATATATATATATATATATGTATATACAAATATATATATATGTATATATGTACACACATATATATATATGTATATATGTACACACATATATATATATATATATGTGTCTGTGTGTGCGTGGCTTGGTATAAGAAGTGCCTAAGTTGGTTTTTTCCAAAATGGCTTTCTTTGCTAATGTGTCTTTAAAAAATATTATTTTCAATGTAAGAAGTACCTAAATCTGTCCGATGCTTTAAATGTGTTTTCTAAACCATTGTACAGACTTAGATACTTCTTACATTGAAAATAGTTTTTTTAAAGAGACATAAGAAAACAAAGTCATCTCGGAGAATAGTGACTTAGAAACTTCTTGTACCGAGCCACACACACACACACACACACACACACACACACACACACACACACATATATATATATATATATATATATATATATATATATGATGCCTGGTGTAAAGGGCTTAAGTCAAAATCAGTGATGTTTAGGAACTTGTAAGTATAGATAAAAAAATGTATTGACTGGAATGAAAATTTCACTATAAAACAAGAAATATAATATTGTATACAAAATTTATAGAGCTAAGCCTTTTATACCAGTCAAAATATTTTATATATATATATATATATATATATATATATATATATATATATATATATATATATATATATATATATATATATATATATGTCTATTAAAAAATTTAAGAGTTTTGATTGATTATGACATTAAAAAACTTCTATGAATTTTCAATGCATAAACTGCCTGATCGTTAGCTTCTGTTCCACGAGTTTTCAAGCACACACTGAAACAAAAAAATCTACTTTGAGTTCCGGTGGACTTAGTTTATTGATTTCCAGATTCTGAAAACTGAGCCGTAACTAACCTCTCTCTAAACAAAATGAGGAAAACGGCCGATACGCCATAAATCATTATTTTTCTCAGCCTTCAGTAACGTAAGAGAATACTTCTCCTTGCCACATAAGAGCATCCGATGTTAGCTGACCCAGCTGATTCATTTTTAAACCAAGAAACGAAAGGTAACGAGAGAAAAATGCTGTGCAGGCAGAGAAAATGATGATTCTCGGCTAGAAAAAGATGCTACAGAGATATGATTTCTCGAAGGCTATTTTGTGCCTTAATCATTTTATTATACATTTTGATATATTACGATTGTAGTCAGATTAATATCAAATTTAACTGAGGATGGCGAAAAGTAACTGTTCATATTGAATGAACGGTATTATAAAGCTAATCCAGGTTACTCATATAAGAGACGCATATAAGGGACTAAACACTTTTTTTTCTCATATTTTTAATGGGGTGAATAAATGTCTAAATAAATAGGTTAGATTATTAGCAATGAATATATATTCCAAAATTTTAAAGCAGAAATAGTAATATGTGTTGTTATTATTGTTGCTATTAATCCTATCTGATCATCTAGGATCCATGAGACCAAAAACACCCCAAAAGTCCACAAGTAGGGGACTCTGTGTCAAATTCTCCTTCACAAGTCCCAAGCAATATAGAAGATGGTCAGGGGTGAAATGATTGATGTCAAATTTAAGGCATTCATTGACAAATCAGACTGCTGAGCACGATTGCCCACAAAAGCCATAGCGCCTCCCGGCTGTCTGCTACAATACCAGTCATGTGCTGGAGGAGATCGCCATGAAAGGGCGATAGCAGATTTAACTCTTGAGCAGATCTCCAAAAAAGTTAAAGTGTTAAAGGTCAAATTCATTGTAGTTCCCTCCTTAGCCAGGGCATCAGCCGCTTCGTTGCCACTGAGACCAATAATAGGTTGATCTGATATTATTACGGGTAAAACACGGAAATCCTTTCTGTCTTCCTTAGTATATTATCTATAAGAGAATACGTCAAGTCCTGCCCATTTAAGAACATGGGTATATTTTTGTATATGACAAGGTTTATTGTCTTCTTTTTTTAAACAAGTGTAGACCGCGGTAATATAAACTTTTATTCGTGTCGTTTGTAGCAATGTTAACAAATTAACTTAGCTAAGTCAAGTATACTTACTGTAACTTAAGATTAAAAATCTGTTTATCATTTTTCGTCTATATTAAGAATGCCCAAATTAAATGTCCCATTTCGGCATTTTGGGCCCCATGGGGCCCAAATATGAAAATCTTCATAATGAAAATATATTTTACGTTCCCGTGCATTTTCTGCTGCTTTCTACCAAAAAGAATAGTAAAAGGCAGTTCTAAATTTTACAGTTTAATGGAATCTTTAATCCCTCTTGGGGTAAAAAAAGTCATTTAATAAAATTAATCCATCTACCATAAATTTCACTAAAAAATAATGGTTGACAGCTATTTTCCAATCCTTTTTCCTGGCTGTATTCTTTATTAGTTTCGCATAGATCTGGAAGAATTAAGAGAAGTTCCGTAGAGAGAGCGTTATCATTTTCACGAACAAAGGACTCGATAATAGGATTTGAAAGTATACTTTCCGAAGAAAATTACTGTGATTATATGTGAAGGCTAGAGGAAAAGGGATTTGGTGGAACAAATATTGTTAGTAAGAAGATAATAAAAATGCAAAACAATAAAATTTGTTTTGTTTTTAAAATAACTAGATAATAATACTCGTGCAGTTTGGGTTTATATTAAATAATTGTGCCAAATACAAATATTTTAATCTGAGTTTTTACTGTGGAAGTTTAATAGTTTATATGTTTAAATAGTGTACTAGTTTATATGTTTTAGGAAAGATCAAATAATTTTCATATCTTTAAATAATTTCATCGCAGTTCAATGTGCTTAGCAAAAAGTGAATCGTCAATAATCATTTACAACCGAGTTACAGTAGCAAGTGTGTTTACTTCGATTTAAGAATTTTTTTCGGACGGATATAGTACGAAAGAATGATAAAAGTCATTTAGAAGCTGTTTATATAACTTGTTTACTTCTACTAATGTAATATCTTTTAAATCAAAAATTTCCAAAGATATAAAGACTTATTTAAAAATTTACTACAAATATCGTTTGCAAGAAGATAACAAAAATGTAAAACAGTAGAATTTGTTTTGCTTTTACAATAAATAGATAATAATACTTGTGCAGTTTGAATTTAGATTAAATACTTGTGCTAAATTCAAATATTTTATTCTGGGTTTTTACTCTGTAAGTTCAATATTTTGTTTGTTTAAATAGTGTACTTGTTTATATGTTTAGGAAAGAGCAATTAATTTTCATTTGTTTAAATAATTTCAATGCAATTCAATGCGCTTAGCAAAAACTTAAATCATTATTAACAATCATTTACAACCGAGTTACAGTAGCAATTGTATTTACTTCGATTTCAGAGTTTTAGTTTTTTTTCTGGCGTATATAGTATGAGAGAATAATAAAAGTCATTTAGAAACTGTTTATATAACTTCTTTACTTCCACTAATGTAATATTTTTTATATCAGAATTTTCCAAAGAGATAAAAACTTATATAAAAGTTTAGTAAAATTGCAATGAAACACAGTTTTATGACTCAAAACACGGCGGGTGTGTCTAAAGAAAAAATGTGATGCAGTTTGTTATTTTTATATTATGCTGCATATCTACTTTTCAAACTTTATTTGAAAACATTGAGACGGTTGAAAGTGTGTTAAATATTTGAAAAATTAATCTAGTATCTTCAGATATGAGATGATAATATATAAATTTATGTATTTATAAATACTTTTTTGGATGAAAACTGGGTTCAATTTCTTTGCAATTTGAGCATTAAATACATGTGGGCTTTTTAAAACTTAACTATTCCTATTATTATTCCTTATTTTATGCTTTATAAAAATGTTAAACAGAAAACTTCCATTATTATTTGTTTTTGCCCATTTGAATATAGTACTGAAAATAGTCTCTTGATTATATTAGAGAAACATTTCTGCTTGAGAATTAGATTAGACTATATTAATGAAATTTTTGTAGTCATTTACTCTTTATAGATAAAGAACACAAAAATTTTATAAAATTCTTGTAAAGGACGAACACTTATCTGTCAAAAGCCAAAAGAAAAAAGAAAAAATAATAACAATAATAATCATAATTTGAACTAATCTTTATAAAAGTTTTGAAACTCTTTTGAAGCAATATAAAACTAAATTTAGTATTTGAATATTTAATGATATGTAACCACATTGTGAATTTTCAGCAAATGAAAATCAAACTAGCTCTAATTATGAATTTACACTATTTTCTAAATCATATCATACATAAAGAAATGTCAATAGCAAAATATAGCGTACATTTTTAAAACGGTGCAGATTTGTAAATATAAAATATATGTCTTGGGGTACGTGTACGATCAAAATTTTCTGATCACTGTGAACCAAGAGAGTTCATTTTGGGACGTAATCTTAAACTTAACTACCATAAATCCACCATTTAAACTTACATGGCACGCAAATGTGTAAGTACTTACCATAAAAACTTTCAGAGTGTAAAAAGCTGTCTCGTGCACGCATTTGTGTTTTCAGAATCTTAATGAAAAAATAATTGCTTTCTGTCAACATATTTATATGCGGTAACCTTCTTAATTCCTTCTGAAATTTTGATACAAAAAGTTTCTTCTATTTAAACCTTTTCCAGAGAGTTTTCTATATCTAATTCTCACTTAGAAATATTTGCAGTTTTTCATTTATTTTCTTCTGTAGCACAATCATCGATTTTCGGTCCACCAAAAAATAATTTTCCATTTTTTTAAAATTAGTGTTATCAAATCACGTGGTGATCAGATTAAAAATTTGAGAGTTTTCTATATTTAATTCACACTTAGAAAAATTTGCATTTTTAATTTCATATTCTTCTGTAGCACAACAATCAATTTTCGGTCTACTAAAAAATAATTTGTTTCTTTTTCTTAATTAGTGTTATCAAATCACGTGGTGTTCAGCTTTAAAAAATTGAGAGTTCTCTATATCTAATTCGCACGTAGAAATATTGGCGTTTATTCATTTTATTTTTTCTGTAGCACAACCATCAATTTTCTGTCCACCAAAATATAATTTGTCCCTTTTTTAACGTAGGATTACGTTTCTCCATAACGGTCCTGCGGAAAGGAAAATTTCAGATGCTAAAACTGTCCGTCCATCCGTCCTCGCGAGTTATAATTTTGTCAGGGCGCCGAACCCAATCTATCGCTTGGACAAGTTAAACAGAAAAGTACCAAGATGCGTTAAAATGTTGACATACATATATATATATATATATATATATATATATATATACATACGTACGTACACACACACACACACACACACACACATATATATATATATATATATATATATATATATATATATATATATATATATATATATACAAAATAGGTAAGCAACTATGAGTAATCCTAAGTTAATAACCCGCGGTAGTTGGTAGTTTCGTTAGAAGAGACTACCTGAAATTTTTTAATTAGTGTTATCAAATCATGTAGTGATGAGCTTAAAAAAATGAGAGTTTTCTATATCTAATTCACACTTAGAAATATTTGTATTTTTTAATTTTATATTTTTCTGTAGCACAACCATCAATTATCGGTCCACTAAAAAATAATTTGTCCCTTTTTTTAAAATTAGTCTTACAAAATCATTTGGTGATCAGCTTAAAAAAATTTGAGAGTTTTCTATACCTAATTCACACCTAGAAATATTTGCAATTTTTCATTTTATATTCTTCTATAGCAAAACCATCAATTTTCGGTCCACCAAAGAAAAAAAAAAGAATTTTTCCTTCTTTTAATTAGTGTTATCAAATCATGTGGTGATCAGCTTAAAATAATTACAAGATAAAAAAAATTTTTATATACCATGTTTTTAAATTTTCTGTTGAATCATATAAATTTGACAATTCTATGTATTAATAAATACTTTTTAAAAATTTTTTTGATGAATTATCCCATCAAATTGAAAGAAAATGAAGTTCATTGGAAGTTAACTTGCATTTAACTTTTTGTTCCTGTTCCGGCCGATCGATGGCTGCACCAGTCTACAAAACAAAATTAACTGAAAATAACTGAAAATTAATTTAATTCTGCTTAAAGATGGCTAAAAGTACTAAAAAATGCATTGTCATCGTGTTCTGAGCTATTCTAAAATTTTCAAATGTCTAGCTAGTCGGGAAGTTAGTCAAAAATCGATTGCAAGATTTCTACTTGACAAACACACACACAAACAAACAAGAAAGCAAGTTAATAAAAACATGGTAATAAAAATTAATGTTAACTTTCGGTTTTCGTTTAGCTCTTAATTTAGAATTTGAAAATATTCTGAAGTTAGCGTTTAGTCTGTCGTAGTGCAAACAAATTAGACATTCTCAGTTATTTTTTCGCCTTTCTGTTAGTAACTAGTGCAGTTGGGATTTATGGTGATTGTGAAGGAATTTTACACTTTTAACATTTATATATTTAAACTTGGGTTATGAAAGATTTCAAGTATCTGTAGCAGAAGGCAATTCAGTTTTCAGTGATATAATACATTATATACTTTATTTCCCACTCTCAAGTTTGTATGTATGATATGACTTTAAAAATGCAATACTGTCATGTATATATATGACACTTTATTACTACTGAAATAAATATCCCCATTGTGGCTTATCTTTTCTATTATCTTGCTATAAAAATATGTAAGAATTGGCTTAATTACTCCATCGCTGAATATTGAACAAAAATGCATTCAGGTCCAGAGGCAAACAAAGCGACAATTCCTGGAAACATAACAGAATTTATAATGTACTTGATTATAATCGCCTTATTCATCATGTAAATGCATCATTAAAACGGCTTATAAATCGCCGTTGTTGAACTCCCGAGTGAAAAATTTTGTTTGAATTCAAAAGCAATATACATTTCCTTAATAGGCATTTCTTTGACTTTCCAGCTCATTATAGTTTAAGCATTCTTCGCCTTACTTAAAGAGCAATCATCTTCGATAGAATACTTAAAAGTTTTTGTTTTCCAGAGAGCTAATGACTGCAATCTTAGAAGAAAAGATTGAACGTAAAAGAAATCTTTTAAGAATGTTTACAATTGTTATGCTTATTTTTCTATAATAGTTGGGTGAACGCATTTCTTTATAATATCAATATATGCACCGATATTATAAGAGCTTTTAAAATATCTTTTATTTTTTTATTTTCGTTTAAATATTTACAATGTATAAAATTTCCTTTGGTTTATTGTTCTTTCTAGAAACAATAGTAGACTTCTGTGTTTTAGGGAAACAACTATTTTTTAATGGATTACATGTTCCCTAGATGTAGACTTTTGTAGATGTATATGTGGTATACAATTTTAAAAGAATAGACTACAAAACAAGTATTTTATTAATTTTACAGTCAGGTATATTTCAAAAGGGTCCTTTAATCTATCATTTAACTTTTAAAGCTAATGAAATAAAAAAACAATTTTCGACATTAAAGCTGCTAAAAATACATATAAAAGTTAAAAGGTTTTATTTGAAATAAAAGTTTTAGTTATTAAATAAAAATATTTATATTTCAAGTAAAACAAAGCCAATTCGTAAATTTACTGGATAGTTTTGTTTTCTTCGTTTAGGAACTAACGATAATTAAACTCTGAGGCGATGATGCTATCTGATTTAAATATGTCACGAAAGAGATTTATCATCAATCTTTTATAAATAAATCAGACATTCAGATTACTATATCAGATTTCATTCTGCAAAACACTCTATCTTTTCCTTCAATGCAAAAAGGACGGTATTTTTCGAACAATGCACTAGCTAAACTTGACGCTATAACACGAAACTATACGTGAACAATCAGACAAATAGGAAAGCTTTCATGTAGGATTTTCGAAATGAAAGTTTTTATGTTACACACTGGGAAGGGATCGATTTTATGTATTCGAACTTTCTATGTATTCGAGTCTGAAAAACTTCATTTCTCTGGCATTGACAAGTTTGAACCCTTGCCGAAGATTAACATGAATTTTCACATAAAAATTATTCTTCTAATTAGTGCATTTTTTCCTAGCAACAGAAGCAATTTTCTCTAGTCACTTAATCTCTCTATATATTTAAACTGAACAACCATACCATTTAACGCATGGTATATGTCTTGTTTTGATTCTTCTGAGAGGCGAATGACAAGTGTTGACACACATGACCGACATTCAGTAGACATATGTTATATGTCAATTAAAATGTCAAGTGCCTCTGAAATAACGCATTTAAGGTCGTGAATACAACACGAGAAACCACTGTATAAAGAAAGAGGTTTTAAAATGCACGTCATATTAAAGGAATATCTTGGTATAATTTTGATTGATTTGTTCAACAAATTAAAATTTCTTTCCTCTCATTTGATGTCGATAAGGAAAAAATCCCTGATAGAATAACGAAATTGAAAGAGGGAAATGTAGAGTTCTTAAAAAGGATTTAATTGGTATTTAATACGGCTATATTTTCCTGCTACTATACTATTTGTCAAACGTAATTTAAATAGGTCATAACAGAGTATATATTTGAAGCTTTTTAGTTTTCTGTAAGGAATTCCTTTAAATGGAAAGCAATATCTCTGTTTAGCTTAAGAAATTATTCCTGTCACTTTTTTGAAATTAATATGAAATAAAAAAAACTGTGCTAATTGTTTCCATGTATATAGTTTAAACTTTTTCTACTCAGCTAATTAAAGATGAAAAGATTTATTTAACTTGAAATTAATTTATTTTTCTGTATTTTATGACAAAATGTCTTTTTAAAAGAAAGTTCAAGCATTTTCAGTTTATTGACTTAGTTACAATTATCTTAGACTATTACTGACGATTTTTGTCAACTGTTATACTATTTGAGGGTAAATGAATTTTTTAAATATTTTCATCTTGTATGGATTTTAGCTTCATTTTATAAAGATATTTGTTTTTCAAAACTGCAGTTTTTTTCCTTTATAAAAATATGTAAATTTGGAAATTTTACTTTAGACTTTCTACTCTCTAATTTAAACTGCAAACGTATAAGGACCTTTTAGGCCTTCCTTCATCCAAAAATGCTTGGAGATTAATTGTATCATATACGTGATGTGCGACAATTATCTGTTAGAATATTATGTTCTTCGTTTGCCATCTCGAACGAATAATAAATTAGTAGAAGAGAGGATGATTATACATCGTTATGAAGCCATTAAAAAGCAAGCTGGTAATATCCTATTTTTTTTAATAGTGAAATCTTAAATCGAATTCCTATTTTTCTCATTGTTATTCTTGCTGTTTAATGTCTGTGGAGTTATAGGAGATGTTGATATGTCAGAAAAATTCAATTTTATGTTTTATGTTGATATGTCACACTTAAAATTGATTCTTTAATGTGGCAAAATCTGATAGTGGAATTATGAAAAAATACTAAGTTATTCTTATTGGCAAATGCTGTTATGTAAAAAAGAGGTAATATTTGGTACCGAATTGAATATTTTATTCCCTAACTGAAAATTTTCATTGAAAACTAGCCATATGCTTGAGGTTGAATATGAGTATTAACTAAAGAATATTGGACTGAAAAACTTAATTGATCGATTTTCTATTTCACAACAAAAGTTACTTTTTTAATTTGCCGAAAACATGAAAAATTGACATATAATCATCTGCCATAAAGACACAGATGTATGCTTTAACCCTTTCAGGGCAAATAACCTCCATCGTCTGCACGGTGCAGATTTTTTCTCGATTTTTTTTTTAACCTAAAGAATCTTGAAAATTTTTCCATTAAAAAGCTGCAAAAGGTTTTTACTTCTTTAAACTGATTTCAGATGGCAGTACTAACCGTTTTTCTGCTCATTTAACTAGAATACATTGAATGCAAGTGAAAAAAGACTAAATTTAGGCATTTGCACTGTGCATACGGCGCCCCTCAAAGGGTTAAGGAATAAAAGTATGAAAATTTCTTATATTTACTCTTCAAACATATCAGCATTTTTAAATAATACTGATATTTCCATGGGCCATTTTCTTTTGTGGGAATATTAAATAAATATTAAATAATTTCTGTTGTAACAGCAGCATGTATTTCATTTAATGCTGATAACGATAAATATTTCTTTTTTTTAGCAACAAAAATGCTTCAGCCATTATTATACTAATACCGTTTATGTCATAATATTTTATACGCTTCAAAAAGACACTCATGATAATGACTAATTATTTTTCCACTAATGACTTATTGTTTTTCTAACATTCCTGGAAATAAAATAGAGGCGGAAATTTGTATTTAAGTATGTTAGAAAAATAAGCTTATGTTCAATTAGACTGGAATAGAGTTCTTGCAGGAAGGAGGAATTGTCTCTACATGTTTATTTTTAAATTGAAGTTATCCACATTTTCATGTACACGTTTTTTTTTTTAGAACTAATAGAAAAGTAAAACTTCTCGAGAAGCGTACTTCTGCATATTGATTAAGACATATTTTATTGGTAGCTCTTAACTAGTTCTGTTTTTATTTAAATTCTTTATTTCATGAGAAAAAATAGGTTGAAAAATTAATCTTGAAATTGAGTAGATTACTCATTTCAGATAAATGTTTCCATTGTTGAGTACGTTAGAGCAGTGACATGCAATTGTAGGTCACGACCTACAAAGGGGTCATGGATAGTTTGAAGTAAATTTATGTGATTGAATTATTTAATTAAATAAATGCTTTAAATTTTCTATAATTACATTTTTTTAATATTTTTTATTTTAAAAAATTTATATGTTAAAAATATATAGGATATAATATTGTTATACAAGGTGTCAAACAGTCTTGCTAGGCTGTAATTGCATTGCATATATTCTCTTCTAATTAGCTGCTATAAAAATCATACAGCGCTTAAGTCTTAACACAGAAGGTGATATGAGAGTAGTACTTTCAAATATTTCAACAAATATTGATAAAATATTATTCGAGGTCTAGGCTCTCCCTTCTTATTCACTTTTATTTTATTTTAGTTTTATATATATAAATGAAGTTTATAATTTTCGATATTTTAGTATGAAGCTGATAATTTCGAAACCTTGCTAATTTTTTAAATTTTGATTTTTGTTAGTTTTTACCTATATGAAATACAAATACATATTAATCTTTCAATATGAAGTTTTGATCGCATGAGATTTGTCAAATACCAGAGTAGAAGTTAAGCAAAACTTTTTTTTGTGGTTATTATGCAAAGTTAATATATACCCACAATCTACAATTCCTTTAAAAACTGATTTAAAAAACAGTTTGTCATAATTTGCTTATTTTCGTAATTAAAAAAAAATTTATTCTACTGCCAAAAATGTTCATTAGGAGTCGAGTGAATTTTTATTTATAGAAAGTGTGTCGCGGTCCAAAATGTTTGCGCACCACTGAATTAGAGTATTACATGATATTCTTTTGCCAGTATTATAATAAAAATTTGAATTTACTCTGTTGCCACAAAGAATAAATACATTTCTCTCCAATACATCGCTGTTTATGCTAGATTCCTGTGGCAGTAAATTGTATAGTGGTTAGTTTTAGTACATTTTTTCGCTTTTATGATGTCACGAAACCCTCAGGTTCGAAATCTGGTCATGGCACCACAATGTGGCAGTAAATTGTATAGTGGTTAGTTTTAGTACATTTTTGCTCTTTTATGATGTCGCGAAACCCTGCGACAATTCCTCTCATAATTCATTCAGTGTATACCATCTAATGCCAGGGTCTCCAAACCTTTCAGCCTAAGGGCCACAGTGACTCCTCTACTAATTCCCAAGGGCCAATACCTAGCTAGCTAGCTCATCATACCAACATACTGTAGTTTTGAATTACGCGAAAATTTTTGTTTCGGGATTAGCCAGCGAGTGAGATATCTATGGCGCATTATAATGTCTAATTTCATTACGTTAATTACCTATGTATATCACTTATTGTAAGTTTTAGGATAAATCTCATCTATATATTTAAGTTGCTAAGTGGACTTGTTGGGCAGTCCGTGAGAGAAAACTAATACATCAGTTTACTTCATTTTGGTCTTAAACGAAAGATTGCAATCTGTAGATTTGTCAAATTTGGTTTTTGTAAACGCAATGTCTATTAATTAGCGATAATTTACAATTAAAAATAGATTTCTGCGCATGCTGAGGGACACGTTTTAATGATAAACACATTTATTCCGAGGAGTCTCTCTAAATCTCTCTCTGCTATTTTTATTTTTATGATAATTATGTTTGTGAAATATAAGATTAAACCTAAGGAAATTGTATATTTCGTGCTGTTTAATTAGAGATAATTTACAATTTAAAAAATTGCTTTCGGTGCATGCTCAGTGACATTTTTAAATCTGGCTTTAGATACTCACTAAGCACGAGGTCGCTTAAACACATTAATTCGTTCCTGCGCATTATTATGATTTTCAACATTTGGCAATGATGTGTTGAGTATATTTTGTATATTAGTACATTTATTTACTATCTAGCCGTCATGATTTGACGGGTCCAATTAGTATCATTAATTACAGTTTAAATGTTCAATTTCATTATGCATGTCAGTTATTGTGTTTCTTGATTGGTCGTTAAATAAAAACATCTGATGACTATTTTGTCTGATTTACCTACATTGTAAATTTTACAATGTAATCAAAATAAACTATGGCGGACCGGATACCAGGCATACCGCGGGCCGGATTAATGGTACTCGCGGGCCGTAGTTTGCAGACCCCAGATTTAGAGTAAAATAACCATTTAATATTCAAAGGCTATTAAAGGATAAAATTGTTTCCTTATTCGTTTCTATGTTAAAACTCATTTAGTATCCTAAACTACATCTGTGTGGAAAACGAAATGAAGAGATGTAAAAAAAGAACATGCTTCTAAATGCGTTCATAATGCTACTTTTACTTATCTGGTCCTCGCATCGATACGTTTTTCATTAGCAGCTATTCTATGCGAATTTTATTTGCTAGAATTATTCCTTCATTTTCTACCCTGAAAAGTATCATTTTCTTTTGGATGACAAAAGAACATTTTAACATGTTGGATAAGTCTGATTATTTTCTCCGAAAATATATAATTAAGGGTTTTTTTATTTAGAGATTTTGAAATTTTATAATAAAATGCTCTGAAAGTAATAATTAGCAATTTATTTGTTTATAAGTCAAATATTTTACACTTGAAATATTTTACACTTGAATATTTTACACTTGATGAAAATATTTTAGAAAGATTTAAAATCGCATATACGGTATTTCAGTAATTCTAGAGCCGTGCTAGTGGTAATGTCTGGGAGGTAAGAAAACACATGACTTTTCGATCTCTTTTTGACAAAATAAATTGAGAATGAGTAAAATGGTTTGAAATATAAACCCACGAATTTTTTCCCCTTTGATTGCCTTAAAAACTTGCCAAAGCGGATTCGAGGTAGCCTAGTGGTAGAGCGTCGGCTTTCGGTGGTAAGGGTGCTCTCATCAAATCCTGGCAAGCACCGTTAAATACCTCCGTGTCTTGGCCAGATATGGGCATGGGAAATCCGTAGATCGTAAAGTACCTTTATGAGGTTAGAGAGGGTTTGAGAGGGTACGATCTCCCAGATGTCACCCAGCCGCACCCCTCAGCACGATAGCCCATATAGACCTGGTCTTGAATAAATGCCGACCAGGGTTCCTTATAACAACAACAACAACATGCCAGAGGGTTATGTTTTATTTTCAAGCATAGCAATTTTCTTCATTTGGAAATTTTTTTATTCTTATAGCCGCGCTGAATAACTTATATATATATATATATATATATATATATATATATATATATATATATATATATATATATATATATATATATATCTTTTTCCGAACTAATCAAAACAATTTGAGAGTGTTTTCATGATCAGTTTTTTTTAATTACTTTTAAATTTGTAGTCAAAACCAAACGTGCCTTCCAATCAAAAGTTTGTAAAAACTTTTGTTTCCAAACAAAAGTTTGTAAAAACTTTTGTTTTACAAACAAAAGTTTGTAAAAAGTTTGTAAAAACGGTTCTAGAATTACTGAAATACCGTATATGCGATTTTAAATCTTTCTAAAATATTTTCATCCGTAAGTGTAAAATATTTGACTTATAAACAAAAAAATTGCTAATTATTACTTTCAGAGCATTTTATTATAAAATTTCAAAATCTCTAAATAAAAAAAACCCTTAACTGAATGTGAAAAATTGTCAGAGCTGGAAATGTTATGACTATGGATGCAATGTCGGAAAGGAAAATTAACTGCACCTATTTTCTAACACTGACATATAATTCATAATCATTGAAATTCGTTGAACTACCACAGCAAAGTCCCACGCAACAAACATAATTAACTGAATTATTAAACTGGACGTGCGTAGGAAAATCTTTGAATTAATCATTCAAAACAACTCCATTCTGCCAACTGCTGTAACGTGGTCTGTCAAAATTGGCTCATCCAATCCCAAAATTTCAGCATCCTTTTCCAATTTAACCACAGACTGTAATCCACTCGCGTAGGCAGCAACGTTTGAAATATCATGCACAAAAGCTAATGATATGAACTCAGCCTAGCGTGTAAATGCTCTTGTATGCTGGAATTACAGTAAATTAGAACTCCTACATTTCGATTACGATTATGATTAAATTTAGCTCCTCGTCCTTTGTTATTCGGATAGCGAGTCCTAGAGACAGGAAAGGGAAAATGGAGCTTTAAATGTAAATCATCCATCTACGAATTCATGCAAATGTTGTAAAGAGAAGACATAATTTTTCAAGGAAAATAATTTTGAATATTTTAGTACGGCTTTAAAAGTACGATTTTGCTACATACGAAGCGCCTTCTTTAAGGGAAGGGTGAACGTTTAAATATATATTTTTTTACTTTTTACCATAGCGATATGAAATTTTGTACGTATATACATTTCACCATAAGTATATAGAATTCGATTACGATTTCGATTATGATTAAATTTAGCTATTTAAAGAATTTTCTAGTCTTATTATAAATTTAAGATTTTCTAAAAAATTTAAAATCTGTAAACAAAGTTTTAAAATTCTCCTTGCGACTGCATTTTTGACGTATTTTGTCGATTTTGCATTTTAATCACTTAAAACGGTATTACAAACAAATCTGGGTAACAATTATTTAATCCCTTGAATAGTTAATTTTTGAGAGTTTTTTTTTCTGACATCCCTCCCGATTTTCATCAAATTTTTGCCTTTTAGTAAGTTATAAATGAAATTTAATTACCTAATGCAGTCGAATAGTAAAATGCATTTCTAGTTTCTTTATAAACAGTATCGAGATTCTTCAATAAAAATTTCATGAATTTTGAACAAAAATTAAGGCGCATGGAGCATTTAAAAAAATCTAAAAACCTTGAAAAATCTGTTTTGAGAAAAGCATATTTAAAGTTTATTACTACACTTACTTTTTTACTTCGTAGATGCTTCATAAAGGATTTTTTACTTGAAAAGTACAATTTTGGTACATTTATCCTACAGAAATATTATTTTTTTACAATAACATAATCAATATTACAATAAAAAAGATTTGCTCAAATAAAGATCCACGGTCCCCTTATTTAATAAGCTTGAATTATACCATGGTAGAATTTAATAAGGTATTAAACTATGATTAATTTAAATGAGACTGAATAACTTTAAGAAGTGAGTTTGGGTCTGATCATCAGGTCATCCATCGTCAATAGATGCTATTTAAAATTAGAGGGCCTGCTACAAGAAATCACACTGTCGCTGTGATTGCTTCAAACCAATGTGTGGTTTCGTACCGTAAAACTGTAAGAGAGGAAACCTACGATTGGTGTCTCCCTGGCTTTGCCATCGATAACTGATCGCAATTATTTTAATACTTAAGGATCGCGTAGAGAACTTTTTCTAGCAGATACACATTGCCATGCACTTAATGTACGCAGTCCTTTCGTAGATTCCAAAGATTTCACAGATATTAATTCATAATATTAAAAAATTATTAATATAATAAGATTTTTAAATTATGTGTTTTGTTGCATTACATTAAAAACGTATTAAAATTATAACTTTTAATGTAATGTATCAGTTTTTTTATATACTCAATTTATCGTCAATGTAATGTACAATTTTCTTTAAGCATCTTAATTATTAAAGCAAGCCTATTGGTTTTCAGTGATCCATTAAAATTAGTTGATTAATGTATGAAAGTGGATGTGGAGAAATCAAGGATTCTAATGAAAATTTCGCATTCAGTGGTATCATGAAGTAATAAGTATATGGCATATTAAAAACACACAAAAGAGTAATTGTACATATTTATTGAAATCAGTAATGTGAATACATTAATATGCATATATATTTATTTCTTTATGTTGATTTAGCAAGTATTGTATAAAATGAAAGAAAATTTAAAGACGGGGAAAAGTTCAAAGTGGAAATAAATATTTTTTCAATAAAATTCTCTACTTTTAATATCATTTATTTTGCCATTATGTAGATTCAAGACATTTAAAAAGAAACAGGAGTCAAAAAATATTTTTAAATCTTTTCCACACGCTACAAGAAATTTTTAAATTGTTTGTATTTTATTTTTTTTGTTTTCATTTTTGAAATGAGAACAAAAAAATATTATATATTTTTTAAATGGATGAAAATCAAAACCAGTATCATATGATGATTTTTTAACGCTTTCGAAATTTTAGTTTGCAGGGATACATTTAAACATTTCACTGCATACTTTGAAGTTTGAAAAAATCAGTTTTAAAATTTGCCAGTTATATATTCTTCCCGCGTGCCAATTTTTCGAAGAAAACAAGTTTTTTCCTCGCGTCTTTGTTCGGATTTCACTTTAAATTACTCCCGTGTGCTTCATTTATATTTCTACAACTTTTATTTCTTATTATTTTAAATTGCCTTTTTCACAAAAGTTCTGAATACTGCTTCCAGTGGAAAAACCTTTTTTAATGAACGAAAAATGATCCATCGTGATTGAAATTGCAGGGTAAGTTTGAGAATAATCTATTTTGGAATTGCTTGGAGAAGTTGAGAGTAATGCTCTGCAAGCTTGGAACAATAGAATAAGAATAAATAACCAATTATTGAAATTTACTACAAGATTCTGATCTCAAAAGCCATCAGAATTATATTGGCCGAGTTGTATATAGGAAATGTTTTCAAGATAAATATCTTTATAATTAAATCTGGCTATCCTCTGAAGTTTTTTCATTTGCAAATGCTATAGAAATATGAATATTACATTAATGCGTGCCCTGAAATTTAAAAAAAATTGAATCAAAATCAAAGTATTCAACTAATTTACTATAGTTAAAAATGCTACTAATGTGCTGATCTTTCTGTTGTAGATAAATAAATGTAAGGGGAACGTTCTTCAATATTTCATTTCTTATTTTACGTTATGAGTATTATTTAAACTCAACGTTTTTACATATTGAGGGACAAATGATATGAGCTAAAACTTAAAACTTGCAGCATTCGTTTTCAAGGATTTATAAAAGAGATTTTTCAATCTTACGTATTGTTCCGTTTTCCTGGTTTCGTTAGGATTTAATAAGAATCTCTTCAGAAAGTTCACGCAAAATAAATTTATTATTTTGTAAAGTCTTTAGACGTATACACAAATTCAAGCATAAAAGACGTAACAACTGTCTCCTATACAACAGAAAATTCTAAAAACACAAGTCAGGATACCAGAATTTTCAATACAATACACGCCAATTAACGCAGTTACAACACATTCAATTTTCACTACGAAAATGAACTGAATTTAAATGCCAATGTCAGGTATATTTATAGATTTCGAAAGCGCCCTCTATACGTTAGTTACAGCTAGATATTTCTAAAAGCTTCCAGAAAGGTTTAGTCGGCAAGTTGGCGAAATGTCGCCAAATTTGGCATCCAAAATAAGTCTCAAAATCCATCGCCAATTTGGTGATAACTCTCATATTTGGCGAGATTCCCATAGACTCCTATGTTAAATACATAGCTATAGGAGCTCTTCCGTAGACGCCATTTTAACGAAACAAAATGCAATATTTACAAAATTCGTAACAGTATTATTTCGCATTACTGCGATAATGTTTGTAAGTTTGGCTGCCAGTTGCAATTTTAACTAAAACTAGAATACCTTTCCATTTTTAGCAGTTTTTAAAACGTGTATGTAGTTTCCTCATCATAAGTACACTATACTTTTTATTAAAACTTGCATATTAAGAAAAATAATCATTTTTAAAAGTGAGATTTTTAACATTTTAAGATAACATGTTTACATGCTATTTTTTATTTTACTTATTCAACTATCGTTTGATATATATTGTTGTGAAGGATCCACAATTTGGACATTTTGAACTCCTTCCAACGTTATAGCCATTTTGTTCTTCCAACACGATTACGGGGCATAAAACGGCCATATTGGAACTGCACCAATTTTCCAAGAAACATCACCCCTCCTGAATTCCTCAGGACGCGGGAAAGAAATTCCAGGAAATTCAACGGACTTCCAATTTTCTTGGAAATAAGCGTACCACGTGGGTCAACCATGGGAATGTCAGAGCATCCTGCCCTCGAATAAAAAACTCGAAGAGGCAATAAATTTACGTGAATAACTAACCTGGGGAGGGGTTATAATGAAGAATGTAGGAGACCCGAGTGTGGGAGAAAACGACGTTCGGAGAGGGAGCGAGGGAGCGATTGGAGGTAGCGAGCTGCAAGAGAGCCTGGGAAGGAAAGACGCCCCCGTAAAATGGCGAGATACCCGTCTTCAACCGCCAGCACCGAATCCTGTTGCTTCCGCCAGTGAAGAGCCACATGAATTTCTACCCGATGCCTAAATCCTCCTCCTGTAGAAGTACCTCAACGAAGCCATGCTGTTTTCATCAAATCTCCCCAGGTTGGTCATAAATTCCCCCTCTAAATAGTGCTCATGCCTTCTGAGAGATTACGAGACTTTTATTTCACTCGACCCATAATGGTTATGCCGCAGGAAGCGGATGAAGTATGCCCTAATTCGGTTAAAAATATGTATAGCCAAGATCTTAAATATAATATGTAAACCCGACCTTTTCTTGTAAAATATTGTATAATAAATGTTGTTATTTTTATTTATAAACGCATAGTTACCTTTGGAGTTCACCTCCCTAAATTTACACAACGCAAAGGGGTATCTCTGGTACCCCTCATAACATATATATATATAGTCAATATTCCAGAATTTCAGGTATAAGCAACTGTTTTTCCTCCAAAAGCTAATATAAGTAAGCAAGAGTCAGCAATATTTTATTTCTCACGTATTCACATCTGTCTGCCGTAGGGATTTATTGAGATTTAGAGGGATTTGAGATCTCATTTGAAGTTGAGGCAACTTTCTTTAACTATGTCAGTTCCCGTAAACTGTTCATCAGAGGGTTGAAAAACATCAACTTTTATTCTCGCTGCAAGTCTAATCTTGCATTCAAAGAGAGAATGGAGTTTCCTACAAAAGTTTTCTTTTTATTTCTTTGATAATGATGCGATGCGAGTTTCTCTACCTTTTATCTTCGTCATAAAATGCCATTTGTTTAATGCGAAAGCTATCTCTATAAAGCCATAGCGTAATGAGAACTTACTATGCTAATTATCTTTAGCATATTTTATTAAATACTTTTTCCTCCTCTAAAAGTCTACTTAATTTAAACTTTGTTTCTGCTCTATAGAGAAAGAAATATTAAATCTATTTCAATATGATTTAGTTTTGAAAGCATTTAAAATATTGCCTTATGGAGCATACAATTAAAAACTTATTTGATTCTGGTTTTTATTACTAATTTCCTATGAAAATTGGATCGCTCAACTATTTTGTAATCTTCTTTCAATTCAAGCCGATTTCAATCACATTTCTGAAGGTAAGGAGTTTTTGTGAGTTGTGTACGTGTGTAAATGTTTTGGTTGTAGACAATTTTTAATACCACAATAAGAAAAATATTGAAATCGTTTATTCAAATATTGTAATCAACCATTTAAGCAAAACTTTAGCTTTAGAATGAAAAAATTCATTGAAATAAAAATGCATTGTCAAGAAAAATAAGTACATTTTGAAGGCTAGTTTTCAATATTTTTATTAAAATTATTTTATTTTACATTTAACCAGTCTTTTTCATTCAGGCAATTCTTAGCTCATACTTTTTCTCGATAGAAGGTGTTATTTAGAGCTTGTTTGCTGATCGTAGCACTTGGAAATGGAAGTATTTAATAATCATACTGTTGTAGTTTTTATCACACCTTTCAACCATTTATTGTTAGCTTTTTTCATCAAAATCATAGATTCTTAAGGAAATGCTAAAAATATCACATCAGTACAAACGGACATGGCACGGAAGCCACGAAGATAATAAATTATAGATAATTTCATGATATTGGTGCGGTAAAGCTTTAAACATTAATCTGGCACTGTCAGCAGAGAAAGAATCAAAGGAACGTAAATAAATAAAAAATAAGACATGGCATTATTGTAAAAAAATTAAGAGAAAAATGATAACTAAAAATAGCAAACGTTTTATTTTTTAAATTGTTAGTTTTTTTAGGGCCTTTTATAACAATGCTTTGGATTAAAGTAGGGCATTTTTATTTTCTAAAATCTGTTTTCTTTATATGGAGGTCTGAGATTCGCATTTTATATAATGAAAGATTTGTTTGAACTTCCTTCAGGTCATAGTAAAGGTCATAGGTGCTATAATAATTGTTTACTTTAGGAATTTTATAAATTGAACCAGAAATTTAACTCCTAAATTGTCTTGAACATTTGTGTGTAAAAACACGAGTTTGTGCGGGATGTTATACAGGCTGAATTCAAAGAAAAATGTATGAGGATTTATCGAGGTCGTGTAATTTGCGTTACATTTAAATTGAACCTTTTTTGTAATGAAGTTGGTTATGTTTGATTTTTAGTGACTAGTCTTATCTTTGCTAACCTTCTTTTTTTAGGCTTTCGAGTATTTTGTTGCAGTTGACTACCGGTGGCAATATACTATTAAAACATACATGGCAAAATCTCTCTGAAAACTAGTGAAATTTCCGCTGCATTTTCTATTTCTAAGATGGGATTTCAACTATTAAAAACACATTCTATTACGAGCTTTTGATCAGATTCTACCAGCTACTACATGATTATTTTCTAATGATATATTTGGGATGCGGTATTTCTAATGAATGAAATGAGAAGGACAAATAATATGAATGTATCGTGCATTACCTGAATGTAATATTATATAACATTTTAAACGAAAATTTAATATCTTTATAAAATAAATGCTTAAAAAGGTTACTTCTGAAATCCTTTTTAATAAGAATTTTATATTTTACCCATTTAACCATTTACAAAGGCTATAATATGATACCCTATTCATGTTGTATATATTATAGAAAATTGAAAATAACAATTGTTTTTAAAGTAAAAGAACTTATGAAATAAAGAGTTGATTGTATTATATGCAGAACTATCAATATATTTAATAAATTTCCAGATTCTCATATCTTTAACATTATATTTTACTGCTTGACTGGCATAATCTTTTCAATAAGGCGAGGTATTGTGATATGCAAATTAAGTTTATATTAGGGAATACATAAAGGGGTGGCAATTTAAGTCACAGACGAAAATTAAATAATGTATCTCATGAACAGAATTAAGAAAATTATTTTTGTTATCGCTGTGGAAATGATTTTTTCCCGTGCATTTGAATTATGGAAAAAATTATTCAGCAATATGATATAATTCGACTAATGCTTTTGTCATCTATAACGGGATTAATTTATTTTTAGTTTATTTACAGTGCTGTATACTTTGTTTTCATCGAAATTAAAACTATGTGAAACAAAATTATCCATTTATAAATGGCACTCAAAGAATCAGAAGATACTCTGAAATAGCGCTTTATACATTTTCTCAACTTTATCGTAAGCATTCATGATATATTTACGTAGTGTTTTAATTTCATACACTAAACTCCGGAGGAATTTGTTTAAAAGAGCATTATGGAAAATGATTAATTACCATGATTTTCAAACATTTAAAAATTATTTTTCTCCTTAAAAGCAAGTTCACACTATAAAACGGAGATAGTGCCTTATTTCAGATTTATTTTTAGTTGAAATTTAAATGAAATTGAAAACATATGGAAGAAAATTATTCAATGATGTATGTATTTTTAAAACTGAAAACATGCTGTAATGGTGTGATCTATTAATCGTTCTTTATATCTTGCTTTATGTTTTTCAAGATTCCAATTTTTCTTGGTGTAATTAATAGAGGTTACCACTCTACTTCATACTTTATTGTGGCATTTATAGAAAAACAACAGGGTTCCCATTTCATGATTTTATTTTATTTCAGTTTTAAATTTAAAAGAATATATTTTTCTAAACTCTTAGTGCTCGAAATTCTTTTATCTTTAAATATTAAAAGAAAAAAAATATTCTGTCGCCTCACATAGAAAAACATTTGATATTTAAAGAAAAGACATATTAGAAAATATTTTAATCGCTTACCCTGTATTTATCTAAATTTTTCTACAAATTTTATGCAATATGTTCACCACTTGATACGATATCGGACAAATATATGCATTTATTTTATGTGCCGAAATAAAAACGAATGTTTGCTTGATTAGCACTAATGATGTATGATGAAAACAAACAAACAACAACAACAAAAAAGTAAAACTGCCTTCGAGCTTTTAAGCAAAATCTTGGTTATAAAATTCTTTTCAGAAATATCTCTTCAGCAAAATGCCTGATTTGCATATCCTTTGACATTTCTAATTCTAAATATGTAATGAAAATAATTTACATAGATTCCGAAACTTCTACAATCTGCCCGAACAATTAATTCTGATTTTTTGACAAAATGTGCAGATTTCATTAGAGAATTTGTCATAATGAAATTTCTGCCCCAGGCACAGGAATGGTTCATGCATTTTTTAGACTATAATAACCATGTTTAGTAATTAGACGCTTTCCTAAGAAAGTTTCATTAAAGCTTTATTATCATTAGACTAATTATTGTTTCACTGCTAAATATGTAATAAGGATTTTTGCAAAAAATATTGTTATAGCTACATTTTAGTAGATTAACGGAAGGAATCTTTTGTATTAGAATTATTTTATATTTTTAGAATGCATATTTCGTATAAGTTGCTTAATTAAAAATTTTTATAAACTCAATTTTCTTATAAAATTGAGTTTTGGTTAGAAACGCATTTTCTAATTTTTTTTATTATAATCCAAATGCTTTTATGCCCAACAAGCAAAACATCTGCTTAAAATCTGCAGTGACAATTTGCTTCAAGCTAGCAAGATTATATCCAACAGACCGAGAATAAATAGGTATGATTGTCTTTATGAAGTATCTCGCATTTTTTACTGCGGATTTTAATAAGCTGTGTGTTCCTCTTGTGCGTTTTCCCATGTAAGTAACACTTCTAAGCCTTTTAGAACAATTTCAATAAGTAAAATGTTGTTCTAGCAACGTTTTAGTAGATTAACGGAAAAAATTTTTAGTATTCGAATTCTTTTATATTTTTGAGAGTACATATTTCGTATAAGCTACTTAATTCTGCGGTGTTATGGCAGATGTTTGTATGTCCAAAAAATTCAATTTTATGTTTTAAGTTGATATGTCACACTTAAAATTGGTTTTTTAATGTGCCAAAAGCTGATAGCGGAATTATGGAAAAATGCTAAGTTATTCATATTTGCAAATGATGCTCTGTATAAAAGAGGAAATAATGGTGTCTAATTGAATATTTTTGTCCCTAATTGAAAAGTTTCATTAAAGACCAGCCGTATGATTGAGGTTGAATATGAGTATTAACTAAAGAATATTTGGATTGAAAAACTGAATTGAGTGATTTTATATTTCACAATAAAAGTTACTTTTTTAATTTGCCATAAACATGAAAAAATGACATATCAACATCTGACGTAATGCCACAGAATTACAAATTTTAATAAATTTAATTTTATCAAAATTTAATTCTTGTTAGAAACGCATTCTCCCAGTTTTTGTTAAAGTTCAATTGCTTTTATGCATAACAAGAAAACAACTTCTTAAAATCCGTAGTGACAATTAATTAGCTATGTTGAATTGCTAACTTTCAGAATTCGGACAAAATGTATTTGATTGGCTTATTTGAGAAAACATTACATAGCTTAGTAGTGTTGTGGTCCGTTGAAAGCGCCACAGTCATCTTTTTCAACAAGAAAGATTAAACTCAACCGGACATACATTTTTAAGCCGATTCCGAACGGCTGCAGACCTCCACACAACGCAGTTTTTTAACGCAGGCCTCGAATCCAAGAATCTCTATCTTCGAATACTAGCATCCAAGCCGCTCTGAAGAAAATGAATTTTTTTTGGGGGGGAATAGTCTACTAATAAAAAATAATTGGTTTTTTTTGTAAAGGTAATACGAAATTCATATCTTCAAAAATGCATAAGATATAGTTTTTGCTCTTTACCGGTAAAACAAAGATGTCTGATGTAGATTGCTATTTTTGATTCTAGACTACTCGATAAGTCTTAGGGATTGTTCATGCATAATCCGTAAGCGTTAGCGTTACTCGTATTGACATACTTTAAACCAATCACAGGCCATAACAATTTCGTTGTTAATCGTTTGGAGGTTTGTAATTGGTTAAATAGTATACAGGAACACTGACGCTGACGGATTCTATGTGAACAGGTACTCACTCTCCGAAAGGTAGGAAGTCCTATTTCAATCCCCGATTCAGCCTACGTGATATAAACTGAAAGAAAATGTGAGTGAAAATGTGAAACAGAGATGTGACAACTATCAGTTTAAAAAGTGAGGGGATTTCAACAGTGTGTATGTGTGTGTGTGAGAGAGAGAGGGGGGTGGGGTAGGGTCAAGAGGTGTGCAAACTATCTCCTTATTCAGGGGAAAATATGAGTCTTATTAGAGAAAGTAATGACTTTGCCTTGGATGTAAAGATCCCCAATTCTTATCGATTAGCAGAAAGTTTCAAATTAGATTCTCAGATTAACCTGCTATGCTTTAAGAAAAGGAAGGACTAATTAATGTCAGAATGTCTGGAAAAGTGATCTTTATATGTTGTTTGAATAACATTTTTATGAAAATGGCTTCTAAACGGAATAGAAAGGGTTAAAAATACTCTCATAAAAGTCTCATTTTATAACTATATTGACTCATTTACTAATTGTATTCAATCACATAACTGCATTTGAGTGCGTTTAACAACTGCATTCTTATAACTAAGTAATCATCTAGTTCAAATGACCTAATCTAAACCTAATAATAATTTTATTTTCACTCGGAAGAGTTCTGGTGATGGTACAGACAAGTTGCAATTTGATATCTGAAATTAGCTAGCGTATATTTCGGCTTCGAATAGTCAATATTTCATACGATATAAAATATAATTTTCTGTTTTCTCATGAAGAATTGCAATTTTATTTTTGTGGATAAAATACGAAATTTTATCTCATGTGAATATGAAATTCTTACTTTCTTACTCGATAATTGTGTTTTTCCGTTAAATTACTGAAATTATACAAATTATTTTCAACAAAATATTTCTGTACTAAATCTATTTTGCTTAAATTACCATATCTAAGAAATATTTAATATTTAATTAACTTGAGTGTTAAAATCCATATAAAGGCGTTTACTTCCATAAAGGGTAATTTAATTTGTGAATATAATAGTCTATCAGCTGATGACTTCCGATCCTTCTGTCTATGATTAATAGAGGTACGGTACGCCCTCTTTAGCGCTAATTGAAACTACCACAATAACTATTGCTTTAGTGATTGATAATTAATCAAGCATTTCTGTGATATCTCTTTATGACAGGATAATGAATTGATCTATTTTCTCTAATCTGGAATCTATTGGGGTCTTTATTGATTTCCGTGAATTGAAACAGACAAGCGCCTCTGATGAATATTCATTTGTAGCCTTCTCTATCAATCAAAAAGTAATTTATTTCCCATTGGAGGACACATTTTGACAGCTAAAAACATTATAAATGAATATAAATGCATTTAAGATTTTGACAATTTTTTTGAGAGATTTTGTAGCGTTTGCTTTCCAACTTAGTTACCTTCCTTCATTCATTTATTCATTTTTTTGAGAGGTGGGTTGTAGAATAAGACAAGATTGGAAGTCGCAGGCCAAATTTTATGACCTAGAAAGTTTATTATATTTGTTAATAAATATTTGAGGAGAATTTCAAATTCCTTTTAAAATGAAAAATGGAAGCTTCTCTCTAAGGTAATCCAATATGGTAGGTTGAAAATAAAAATGTACTTGTGAATTTGTTTAGTTCTCAAAATAAGTTGGCATAATAATATGGATTAGCTGTGATTCAAATTGAATTTATTTCAATTCAGTTCATTGTGTAACAGCTACCAGAAACTCTTTAATACTATGAAATCAGTTTATTTTCTTTTTTTTGAGGAAGGGGGGAGAATTAGACTAATGATTTTAATCAATAAGTTTGATTACAATTGTCTGATCTGTTTGGTCTTAATATTCTAAGATTAAATATCTTCTCTCAAATTTTCATGGTCTTTTAAACAGTACACCGAGGGTGTTCAAGTTGTTAAAACCATAGGCATAGACTGCTTCGAACTATTTTTGGGGGTGGGTGGGTGGGTGGTACGAATTGAATTCAGTTAGGGCCCTCAGCGCACTGACTACCGGACGGTCCTTAAAATATGAAATATTATAATTTTTTGAAATTGAATAACAATAGAATTGATGTTTGAGTAGTATTCAAAAGTTATACAATTACAAAAATAAATATAATATAAATAAAATGAGAAAAAATATATAGTATCAAATTTTGGTTATGGATCATATCATTATTACAAACTATGTTAAGGCTAAAGACATAATCGGAATCTTCAGTTTCACAGTTCGAAAAGATGGAAAAACCCAACTTTCTTAAAAGTTTTCTCTACAATTTTCTGATTTTAAATGAACTTCTATTAATGATTTAATTTATTCGTAGTTAAGTTGGGGGGTCCCCCCTCCGACGCTACGCGTATGGTTAAAACTGTTGTATCCTAAAGCACGCAGAAAGCTAATATTTCATGCATGGATATAAGAGGGAAACCCCTTTATCCGTTCAGAAACTAGTGTTCTGACTTTTAAATGAAGGGAGACCAGAAAAGATCCTAATCTTGCTTATCTCTACACATTTTGAAACAAAATGTAAGTCAGGGGATAAGATTTTATCCTAAATTCAATGGAAATTTAATAATATACACTCCCATATTAATTACTGCAGTTCTGAAGTATAAGCCATTAATTCTTCATAGGGAATAAATAATTATATCAATGCAATGGCTAAATTAATATAAAATCCAGAATTTAATTTTCTGCTAAAAAAATTATTAAACTTATATTTAGTCACTCACAGATAACAACCTCCTAAGATATTATGTACAACAAACAATAATAACATAATGTAATTATTGTTTTACCATTGTTCAAGAAATTCTTTTAAACTAAAAACTTTCCTAGTTTTAAAATACACCAATAACACTAATACAAAAATCAAGTATTTTGTCTTTCCTCTAATTGACTATTCCAAATAAACAGAAAATTTTTTTAATATATCGAATTTCGAAAAAAATGTAAAAATACCCCATTACATCCGTAATGGTGTTCGTAATTAAGAAAACCCTTAGGAATTGCAGGAATACCCTTAGCTTCTTTTTTCCATTTTTAGATCAGCAAAGAGAATTTCTTGCAAAACCTCCTATTTTGGGTTGTTCGGAGGTAGTTTAATAGGGTGTCTGGTGACACTACGTACAGTAATAAGAGACATGTGTGGTAGAACGGGCTGGGGTTGGAGAAAATAGGATTATCCATAATGCGCAGCACGGACACATGGGGTTTCAAAACTCACTATAATGCCATACAGAGTATCTGAAATAGTTTAAAGGGCGGCACACGATTCACAAAAACTTCACAAATGCCTCCGACCTTTTCGTTTCGTATTTTATATGGAGAGAACATATTGTGCATTTCATTGTTGCATTGTTGTCCTCTGTAACCGAGTGTGTATTTGCTACGACATCTCTAAAGAGCATTATTATCTGCGAATTGTACATCAAATCCCTATTAGTATCAGGAATGTTTGAATACGAAAATTGTATTGTTAAAGAACTGTATCTTGTTGTATTTGATCAATAAGTATTTGTTCCATGAATCCCCATTCAAACATTTGATTGAATATACATGAAGCCAGTATGATTAACTACACACGACATTACCCTCTCTCTCTCTATCACTCATACTTTTTCTTTTCAAGTTGTCGAATAGGATGAATTTCCCTTGTATTGATGAGGACATCGCATAAAACTCCTCGTGTTTTTAACTTGCTGGTTGGTTTGAATTTTTCTGCGTAAGGTCGAAATAGGACAAGATGTGCCAAACGCACGACAAAAGCAGAGCACCTTTGTATATAAAAACTGTAGAAAACAACGATGGTGATAAGAAGTATAAAGATGATAAAAGTATTGCAGTTTAAAAATATAGCAGTATATAAATTCAATAAAATATATAAGAAGCAATGGTTCATACAATATCTAAAAGTAGCAAACGTGATAAGAGTGGTAAAATGCACAAGAGGTTAAAAATAAAAGAGACAGAAACAGTTAAATAAAAAAGATTAGATGAAAGAGTAAAATCCAGTACAGTGTAGAAACTTGCATTGGTCTGTATAAAGTACTCATTTCAATGTGTCGGTATCCTTTCTTGGAGACTCAATTGTAGCCAAATCACAACACAAAGCGGCATTGAGGTTACAACTTATAGACATGCAATCATGAGTTGCAGATTAGTCCTGTGGATACCAAAAACACCCTGTAGATTTTCTCTATTTTATTTTGAGTTGTCTGGCACTTAAGATCCAATAACAATCATGCTTATACGTTGTCGGTTTTTTTATGTCTTTTGCTTAAAGTATGCTTGATATTATGTCACTCTTTCGAAACTCATTGTATGTCTTCTTTGCCATGTAATTGTTCAGGTTTGCTTTTTATTAGTTTTTATTCTCTTTTATTTTGGTAGCTATTGGATGTATTTATATTTAATTATTTCTTTCTCTGTGACATATCTTACCATATAACTTCTCATAATTATAGTCAACATATATTAACGTAGGATTACGTTCCTCTATAACGGCACTCCGGAAAGCAAAATTTCAGATGTCTTGCGTTGCGAGTTATAATTGTGGCAGTGCGTCAAACCCAGTCTGTATGACTTGGGCAGGCAGTAAACAGCTAAACAGAAAAGTACCTAATTGTGTCAAAATTTTGACATACATATATACATATACATACGTACATATATATAGATACATATATACATAACACATACATACATATATACATGTAAAAGAGGTAAGTAACGATAAGTAATACTACATTAATAACCCGCAGTAGTTTCGTTAGAAGAGACTACCTGAAATTTTTTTTTATTCCTTGCAGGTATTATAAACCTATTTAACTTCAAACTACTTTGATATGCAAACGATATTGCATGGTTTAAATTAATTTTCTAAAAGTAATGAAGCAATACGATCAATGACTTTATCAAACCTATGTAGAAAAAATGAAAGAAAATTCTACCGTATAGAGATTACTTTCTTTTAAACACTAAACAAATTGTCTTCCAACTAACAGTCCAACCTTTGAAAATATTGTTCCTCTGATAATATGACTAGACAGTTAGACAAAGGAGAAAACAATATAGTGTGCGTAAAAAGACTATATTTTGCTAAGGACGTAAATAATGCTAACTTTCCTCTTAAAATTACAATTACTATAATAGTGCATTAAATAAAATAAATGTTTCTGTTGAAATGATGCCTGGATGGTAACAACGAAGAAGAATTGCAAATTAACGGATATTTCAAAACACGGAGATTTCATAATTACGCTAGGCCTCTGAACAATGTGTTTGAGATCTATTTCACTGCTTAATATTGAATTTAAACGTATTTTTTAAATTATACACTAAGTAAAAAACTCAGTTTTATTTCCAGTATTTAGCAACGTATCAATTTTTCAGAAAGAGTGTTTTCAATTGCAAAGTATTATTGATATTCCAACAGTACGTCACTAATATGAACTGAAGTTTAGAAACATGAAATAGCCTGTAACATCACTTAACGGTATAGTGTGCATTTCATATTCATTATAATTCAAAATAATTTAGAACCTTCTATGCTCAATTTAACCTATCAAATAAACTTTCAAAAAATAGTAACAATTTGAGTTCAGAAAATATATTTTTTGAGCATAGTAATGAGTCGGTTATGAAAAACTAAAAGGATACTTTATTGAAAAATAACATAATTTTCATTGTTTGTGATTGCCCTTTGTTTTTAATTACACTTGTACATAAGGAAGTATGCCTAACTACTCTCCGACAACCTGTATTATTCCTAACGTTTCTATTATATTCTTAATTGCTAGCTAATATTTAATTCACCTACAAAATTAGTTAGGGCATATTCATTTCCCATCTTTCACCCGTAATTAGTTTTCACCTCACAATCCTTTTCTCTCATTCGCGCCTTTCGTTTTATACTAGCACTTTAATAATCGCTCAGAGCTGCTACGCATTCAACTAATAAGATGGTCGTAATATGTCGACAGGGAAGGACACATTGTTGACTTATTTTCTTTGTGATGCAAATTGTGTTGATGTTATTTTACTTGGATATTCTAGACAAGGATTTATCTCATGCAGAGTAAATTTTTATTTTATTCAAATCTGATGCATATAATTTTACCATTGCTATATACAGGTAGATTCCCTAGAAATAGGCCCCGAATATTCTGCATTTTTTAATTCAGATTTCTTCATCCTAGCGAGAGTTATTACAGAATATTCGGGAATTTTTTCCAGTAAATCCCCTTTTAGTTTGGACTATATACAGACGTATTCACTCGAAAGAGGCCCCGAATACTCTGTATTATATTTTTATTCAGATATCTTCATCCTAGCGAGAGTTATTATAGAATTTTCGGGAACTTTTTGCAGTGAATCCCCCTGTAGTTTGGACTGAATACAGGGGATTCACTCGACAGAGGCCCCGAATATCCTGTATTTTTTTTAATTCAGATTTCTTCATCCTAGCGAGAGTTATTACAGAATATTCGGGAACTTCTCCCAGTGAATCCCCCTGTAGATTCACATTTCTTTATCCTAGCGAGGGTTATTACAGAATATTCGGAGACTTTTTCCAGTGAATCCCCCTGTAGTGTGGACTATATACAGGGGAATTTACTCGAAAGAGGCCACGAATATTCTGCATTTTTTTATTCAGATTTCTTCATCCTAGCAGGAGTTATAGCAAAATATTCGAAAACTTTTTCCAGTGAATTCCCCTGTAGTTTGGACTATATACAGGGGGATTCACTCGAAAGAGGCCCCGAATATTCTGTATTTTTTAAATTCATATTTCTTCATCCTAGCAAGAGTTATAGCAAAATATTCGAAAACTTTTTCCAGTGAATTACCCTGTAGTTTGGACTATATACAGGGGGATTCACCCGAATAATGCCCCAAATATTCTGTTTTATTTTATTCAGATTTCTTCATCCTAGCGGGAGTTATTACAGAATATTCGGGAACTTTTTCGAGTGAATCCCCCTGTATTTTGGACTATGTTAAAACTTTTAAAAAATATAATTAGTGGGAAAGAAAAGTTGGGTTGAGCATTAGTGTATCTGATGCATGTATTGAGCTATGTTTTGGCTTTAAAAATTTCACTTGAAGATAATTTTTAAATTATACTGTGAATACTTTTATTCTATAAGAGCTCTCTGGAAAGTAGCTCACTGTGGCAACGTTACGTGCGAAAAAAAAATCATATAGATAGTAAATAAATATTCAATTAATTTTATAATTCAAACTGTAGTTTACGAAATTTTGTAAATTTGTGACATAAATTAACTTAAATTTGACTTAAATCAATGATTATGCATTTCCTTTTCAGCATCCAGTTGCCTCTGTCATACCTGGTCAGGTGTAACAAGCCCTAGAAGTCAGAATCTAGCAACTTCTGATGTTCACAGGTGGGCTATATTTTCGTTCACTAATTATATTTATTCATTTATTGATGTCAGTGTATTAATTTTTTTAAAGTAGCTGATTGTTATTTCTATTTTTGCCAATTTTTAGAGTCGCATAATTCGGAACGTACTAAAACTTTACCTATCATTTCTTAAATTTTTATACACAATAAATAGAATAAATATTTTTTACTTTATTTATTAACATTGTAAGTTTTATTATTATTTGTTACCAATTTATTATATATTATTCATTTTTCCTATTGTAAAGGCATTTATATTGCGAATGTGTTTACAATATAAAAATTTTAGTACATTAGCTATATATTGGGCAGGCATATTTTGATAATATAAGAACACGCATTTTAAATTAAACATTAGAACAGAAAATTTTCATTAGACATAAGAACACGCATTTAAAATTTTAAATTAAATATTAGAACGCATTTTAAATTGAACAGTAGAACAGAAAATTTTCATTAGACATAAGAACACGCATTTTAAATTCAAACTGTTCAGTTTTCCAAATTAAACTGTCTATTCTTTTGAAGAAGTATTTTCTTATCGTATAAATGAAATTTTTATGTGTTTATCTCGCTCGCCCGTGGAAAGTTTTTGAGGTATGTTTTTTTTTACGACTCTTCTCGAGAAAAGAATTTTCTATCTGTTTTCCCATTGCGCTACATGTGGGCTGAATGAAACCAAATATCATTTTTTCCCTGTCATTTATAATGCAAAAATGACCTAAAAGAAAGAGATAAAAATACGAAACTCCCTCCACCATTGTACGGAAGTCATTTAATTTACATTTTGCTACCCTGGAAACGTGATGTTGCTTTTCTTTGGGCAAACTGTCATTAGCGAGCAGTGTAATGACGCTATTTATCCAACACGCTCCGAAGCGCTTCAGTCCACATGCTTTCTTGTGTCATAGGAACAATGAATAGTTGGATTTTACGAAGATGATCCTCCCAAATGTGATAAAAATATTAACGCATTTTGTCTAGGAAGATCGTTAAAGAAATAAATTAGTAAACGTGTTTTGTAGCTGTCCTTTTTTATCACAGAATAATTATCGTTCTCTCAATTTTCATGCTTCCAAAAGAACTCTATTTTAGGTGCATTACGATCGTTCATTTAGTTGGCATTTCAAATTTACAGTCCCCTGTTAAGCCTCGCGAAATTTTCCTCTCAATATTTTTCTAATAACATAACTATAAGGTAATATAGTGTACTTAGCTAATCCAGAAAGTAAGTACCATTTGGGTATTAAAAAAAATTAGCAATTTGTTTTCATTTGTATTTTATTACAGAAAAATCTACACACCTTAAACTACTTTCCGACATATTCACCATGCGAATTGAGGCATGTGTCATATCCTGGAACTAATTGAAACGTACCCGCTTCGTAGAATTCGGCCGCCTGCGACCTGAGCCAGTTCTGGTGATTTACCTTGATCTCATTATTACTTGCAAAGTACTGGCCGGCAATAAATTGTTTGAGGTGAGAAAAAAAATGGAAGTCGGATGGAGCTAGGTCCGGACTATAAGGAGGGTGACACAATTGTTCCCAGCGAAATTAATCAACCAGCATTGTCATTACGCTTGCGGTATGCGGTCGCTCGCTATCATTCACGAACACAATACAAGTCAGTAGTCCAAGCCTTTTGTTCTGTATCGGGCGCCGTAACTTCTTCAGTGTCTCACAGTAAGCTGTAGAGTTGATTGCTGTGCCTCGTTCCATCCAGTCCACCAACAAAATTCCTTGCCAGTCCCAAGATAAATTTCACAAGGTCGAACATTTCTCGCATTCAAAAACTTTATAGCGGCTCTTATTTCACTGCTGGAGGGCCGATCGATTGTTTTAAACATGATTACCAACAAACAATGACTTCAAACGTTAACGTAATCAAACAAAATGGATAGGCTAATTCGTTCTCGAGTTGAAGTATGTAACTACGCATGGGCGACCTTCGTGCTGTCAGATGCACAGGAGATATGTGCAAACGGTACTTACTTTCTGGATGAGCTAAGTAAATGATTCAACAAAAAAAGTAAGATAGTAAATTACAGGAAGAAGGCACAAACAGCCAAAAAAAATTAACAGAAAACTGCGCTTAACGCTAAACGCAGTATAAAAGCAAGATTCTGTAGCAATTGTAGAAAATATAAAAACCAAAAGCTATGAAACAAGGCAATCGACCGGTCTCTTCATCAGGAGGCCTAACCGGGTCGGTTACCTCAAGGAGGAACTTTCTGAATAGGAAGCAGGTCTAGCCAAAAGACATCCAAAGCCTCTCTGGATCCATGTGGGGATCTCGGGGCGTTGGGATGTCTCTTGGCTAGACCTGCGTCCTATTCAGAAAGTTCTCCCTTGAGGTAACCGACCCGGTTAGGCCTCCTGATGAAGAGGCCGGTCGATTGCTTTGTTTTATTGCTTTTGGTTTTTATATTTTCAATTATATATAATAACATGTTATCTAATGCATACTTTTGAATTGGATTATTTTTAACGTAGGATTACGTTTCTCCATAACGGTCCTCCGGAAAGCAAAATTTCAGACGCCAAAACCATCCGTCCATCCATCTTCGTGAGTTATAATTTTGAAAGAGTGCCAAACCCAGTCTGTATCGCTTCGACAAGCAGTAAACAGTTTCACAAAAAAGTACCAAAATGCGTTAAAATTTTAACATACATATATGTATATATATACATACGTACATATATATAAATACGCATATACATAACACATACATACGTACATATATATATATAGATACATATATACATAACATATACGTACATATACACATACAAAAGAGGTAAGCAACGATAAGTAATCCTACGTTAATAACCGGCGGTAGTTTCGTTTGAAGAGACTATCTGATTTTTTTTTTGTATATCTAAGTAGTTAGTAACAGTTTAAATATAAAGCGCGCAGTGTTTCAAATTCAAAAATACGCAATTATACGCTTGTAATGAGCAGGAAAAAATACCTACAGGAAAACTACCCGTTGTTTAACATCCGAATCGAAGATCTCGGAAATCAACTGTTACACCACCTTAATTTATTACAGAAATGGGGTTATGTAAATCGTAGAATTTGCTTAAATACGTTTTAATGATTTTCCGCCGTACCCGGGAAATAAACTTGGATCTATTACATCTTTTGTGGTACCCTGACGTTGCAAGGTCGTTTAATTTAAAAGGTGTTTTTCCTCACAAGTTTAATTTTTTAAAGTGTTTAAGTAGATCTTCATACATGCATAACTTATAATTAATTGTGAAACCGGTTGAAGTAGGAAAGAAGCATAGAAAAAAAGTTTGTGGATGAGACGCAAAAATATTAGATACTTATATTAGATACTTGATACTCTAAAGCGCAGAGAAATTTTTTATAACTTTGCTTTCATTTTCGTCATTTTATGAAGAGGCAATACTTTCTTAGAAGATTAATTTATAAGCTGTTTTTTTTCTAAGAACTAATACTTTCGAAAGAAGCAATACCTATGCGACAGGAGCTGCACAATCATGCTTTTATAGTAAGATTCTGGGCAAATAGAGATCATATCTGAACTTTAATATAGTCCATGCGTACATACCGAAATTTGCGTTATTCGTTTAAAGAAAAAAGTTATAATTTTAAAATATATGCTTTAGATAGTAAATAAATTTGCTACACTGAAATTTCTTCGATTTTCCATGGCCCTAAAATGTTGTAAATAAATCGTTTTCTATAAAGTACATGTTTCAAGACACGTTTCAAGGGAGAATTTTTCTACGGATATCAAGAGTAGTTACGGACCAAAGAACAAGATAATGCAAAGAATTCAGAATCTAAGAATAAAATTATTTAACAAATGATCTTAGTCTAAGAATAAAATTGTTTAACAAATGTTCTTCATTTATCCTCTTTATTTAAGTTAATAAATAAATATTTCTTTACACGCTATTCATTTCTAAATATTAAGTATCTTTATTTTTTTAACATACTTCCTGTTAAATTATACTCCTTTAAAAATCCATTAAGTTTGCTGTTAGTGATTTCCCCTAAAAGTTATGAAGGAATTAAATTTGTAGAAGACAATGAATACTTGACACGGTGACAAGTTGCGTGCTATTGATCGGTCATTTTGTTAAAAGATAATGTGTTGGCCTTTTTTTATTTTCCTTGAAGTTTTTCCTGTTAAACACTAGTATTTTTCCCCCAAAGAGCTCATTTACTGAAAATAACAACTTTTGTTTTCATGAATCGAAAATTCTTTATTTTCGGTCTCACAGTTTTTTATCTAGTAGAATTACCTTTACCCATTCTTTCTTCTCAAAAGAATTTATGATCGTAAAAACAAATTTCCGTTACTCAAAATATCAGTTTATTCCAAATTTCTCTGTAATGTTTCATTTCAGTTTTAAGATTTAAATTTCTACAAGATACAGAAAAATATTTTTAATTTAATTTTTTTAATGAATTTTTTTTTAATATGTGCATATAATTTCTACTATGCATATAAATATTCTTTTATTTTTTTATTATCACATTTGTCACTTCATCACAATAAAAAAATAATATTCATACTTACACACACACAAACATATATATATATATATATATGTGTGTGTGTGTGTGTGTGTGTGTGTGTGTGTGTGTGAGTGTGTGTGTGTGTGTGTGTGTGTGTGTGTGTGTGTGTGTGTGAGTGTGTGTGTGCGTGTGTGGGAGTGTGTGTGTACATATGCATAGGAATTAATAGCTTAATTCAGTTTCAAATAACTGCACTTCCGGCAGCAACTCTAGGCTTTAATGCATAACAGTTTTAATTTTGTCTTTAACAGTTAATATAGTTTTGACTGTCACTTCCTAGCACATTATGGAATATAGCTTAAAACTGATTTTATATTAGTCACATAGCAAATATTTTCCTTCTATGCATTTCACTTTTGCTATGATTAATAGTTAATACCTTGAATCATGAATTTATTTTTTTGCTAATAACTTTTCAACAGTTGCATTTTGATGTGTTTTGATTATTATTCATTTCATTTGTGCTTGACCTTAAAACTTCTTATTTCGTCAATGTCACTTCCTTTTTATTTTATTGTTGTTGTTGTTTATAATGCCCCCTTGCCTGAAGTGTCAGACCAGGTCCATATACGCTTCTTGCTGAAGTGTGCGGTTCCGGTTTATATAGCACCACAAAGGCCGGAGTCCGTCTTAGCTAGTTGCCACCTCAATTTTGACCGCACATCCTCAGGGGCGACATCTGGGGGATCGTACCTTCTTCCACCCTCTCTGACCTCATGAAGGGACTTTCCGGTCTAGGGATTTAACGTGCCCATATCCGGCCTTGAAACGGAGGTATTTAATGTCACGTGACGGGATTCGATCCGTGAACACTCAGCACTGAATGCCGGTGTGCCATCACAAGGCTACGAGCCCATTTTAATCATTTAAAGGCGGTCCAAGACACAAAATTCTTCAAATTTTCGAACAAAAATGTATTGCACTAAAAATTTTTGTGTTCTTTTCTGCTTAAAATGACGTTTAAACCATGTTTCTATCTTAATTAGAACAGGAGATATTGATTTTTCTTTTGCAACATTCTAATAGGTAGCCAATCTTTGTTTAAACCTGGAAATGCGTTTTTCTGCGTGATGGTTTTTTTTGCACCATTTCTCGTCTTTAAATTGTTATATGTCAAGAACCATACATGATTCAAACTTGGAAAATGTCTTTTCCAATTATTTTACTTTGATTTTAATTCACAAAATTTGAAAAAATATTTACTTTTGAAAATATGATTTTTTAAATGTTACAATTGAAAATTTTTACTCGAAACATTTTTAATTTTTTTAAAATTAATATTTTAAGAAACACTAGATCCAAATTAAAACTTATATATTTTTGTTTAATTAAATGAAAAAATTTAGAAATTCGACAAATAATATTTCGAGTTATACCGATTTTAAATTACCCGACTTTTTTTTTTAAACTTTAATTTTAAAATTTTTTAAAAACCTTTATGAGAAGTTTTATGATGTGATTTTGCTTACAAATTATATAGTTAACCATCACAAAAAATTCAAAATTTTAACTCAATAAATTTAAAAAAAATTTAAATATGTGTCCAGGGCCCCCTTTAACACCATAAATTGTTTTACCACTGAACTTTATATATAAATATACACAGTCCAGTCACATTAATGTGACCACCTATCAAAATTCAGAATAACCCCCTTTCGCAGAGCGGACCGCTGCGAGACGTGCAGGAAGAGAGTCAATTAGGTTCCAGAAGGTTCACTGGGATGTTGAGTCATGCCTACTCCAGTGCCGTGGCCAGCTGCGCTAGGTTACGCGGGTGAGGATCCATGGTGCGATCAACCCGATCGAGTTGGTCCAACAGATTCTCGATCGGGTTGAAGTCCGGGGAATTTGCTGGCCAAGGGAGAACGGTAAACTCATCCTGGTGCTCTTCGAACCACGCACGTACACTGCGAGCTTTATGACACGTCGCATTGTCCTGCTGGTAGATGCCATCATCCTGAGGAAAAACAATTCGCATGTAGGGGTGAACATGGTCCGTAAGGATAGATGCATACTTGTGTTGATCCATCGTGCCTTCCACAATGATGAGTGAACCCATAGAATACCACGAACACATTCCCCAGACCATAATGATCCCTCCTCCAGCATGGACCCTTCCGGCAATTGTTGCAGGGTGTTTGCTTTCAGACGTGTCACACTGTATACGCCAACGTGCATCTGTCCGATGGAGCATAAAACGTGATTCATCGGAAAAAGCCACCTGTCTCCACTCAGTACAAGTCCAGTTGCGGTACTGGCGTGCAAATTCCAGCCTTCGTCGCCAATGAACAGCAGTCCGCATAGGTGCATTAACCAGGCGTCTGCTGCGGAAGCCCATACGCAGCAACGTTCGATGAACCGTCGTTGTGGAGACACTGTTGGTAGCTCCTTGGTTCATCTGGACGGTCAGTACGTCTATTCGCCCGAACGCATCTTCGCAGTCGTCGTTCACTTCTGCCATCTATGGTGCACCACATTTGCCATGTCGCTGATTTTGGATAGTGCCATTTTGCCATGCACGGTATACTTTTACCACGGGGGCCCACGAACAGTTTTCAAAATTGGCCGTTTCGGAAATGCTTCAACCCTTGGCCCGAAAGCCAATGATCATGCCCTTTTGGACGTCGGGTAAATCGCTCCGTTTCTGCATGACTGCAAGAACTGAAATGTTTTCCGAATGCCTACAACACACTTTATATATCCACCAACTTTCTGATGACACGTGCCTTCTGCGATTGGTTATTTAACGTTGACGTCAAAAGTAGGCGGCGGTCACATTAATATGACTGGACTGTGTGTGTGTATATATATATATATATATATATATTCTTATTAATAATACTCTTTCTCTTTCATCTAGAAATGGTCTTGAATGCATCTCCTTGCAGTAATTTTTTGTTACTAATTAAAATTATTCCTTACATTTGAATGCATTTTTTATTAAATATTGTTTTTTGCATATCTTACTGTTTCCCCTTTTTCCTCTGTTCTTTCTCATTAGGATCCTAATAAAGTTATTTCATTAACTCCATAGTTCTATTTCGATTTTTCACTGCATGATAGTGCTAATGCGCGAATTCTGATTACAATACGTATTCTCAAAGTTTAGAATACGTTTCTGAATGACTCATTCGTTGTTCAGGAGTGTAATTAAATGATGCAAAATGAATGCAGAATATCCTGTACATCGTCTCGTTTAATAGAGTCAACGAATTTCATTTCCCGCTGAAATTTCCCATAATATATTATTAACCTTTAGGAAATAATTCCGTTCACGCCAGGGAAGAATGATTTGTGAATAATATGCAGGTCGGGTTTTCTCTCGTAATCTGCGAAAAGGACTGTTATTAGATCATGAAATCATAAGAAGTGCTATAAATTTCAATTTAGTGTTGAAATAGGCAATTTCATGCAAAGAAGCCATATTTCAATTTTGTGTGATATTGTAAATGTTATTCCACATTTCCTCCAATTTCATGGTTAGTGACGTAAAAATAAAGATGAAAATCCAAAAGAATTTTCTCTAAATTTTTGCTTCCCTTCACTAGAGGTTGCTTATAAAAGACTTCAAGCTCTGTTTTGTCTGTGTTGTCGTTAATTATAGGTTTCTCGTACTATTGTTCATTTGCATTGTTTGAAAAAGGGTAAATGTATACCGTGCATGGCAAAATGGCAATATCGAATTTTTTTTGTTGGTTATAGTTGAGTAAAATTATTCATTTTTCCCTCATGTTAAGGTATGATAATAAAAAGATTTTTTCCCCGAATTTTTATCGTTTGTGTTGGAGATATAGTTCACAACAATTATGTAGGGAATTTACAGACCAAGAAGTATGCAATTCTTTATTCCTATACTAGAGCAACACGCATGTTTGAAAATTAATATTGTCATGACTATATCGCTCACTCGACGTCCATCCATACACTTTTCCTTATTGAAAACTAACTATGAACGGGCAGGAATCCATCATCTTCGGCTGACATTTCAAACTTTAAATTTCAATAACATGTCACTGATTAACATTACTCTTTCCTGAAAGAAAGAACAAGGGTGTCTCTTTAGAGATACTTTTGTCAGAGCTACTTTTGTCAGAAACAGGCTTTTGCACGAAACTACTTTGGTCAAAAATCGCTCCAACTTCCACTGGGTGCATCTCATAGGACTACAGTCGCACACACTATTTATATTTATATGATTTTTTTTATTAAAAATGAACTGTTTCTGAATTAATAATCATAAGCGGCATCTTAGGAATCACGGAACGATGGTGTAACCACTGAGCTACCGTGTAGTATCGATTTCACCGTTACAGTATAAAAATACCGTATTTTCTGGCGTATAACGCGCACTTTTAACATAAAAAATAAGATCGAAATATAAAAATTATAGATTCAAAAAAGTAAAAGATTAAGATACATTTTTTTCTACATGTACCTAACTGCTGTTTGTTTAAAAGAAATCACATACCTTATGAACTTTAAAATTTTAATTATCAGATAACACGAATAGTTCGTCATACTCGTCTTCCGTTATATTTTCAGGCACATCATCGAATTCTGTCTCCAAAGAGGGAGTTCTGAAAGAGAAACATCTGACTTCTAATTCCAGGAATTCATTCGGGTCAGAAGTGCATTCTTACCCCCTGTTTGCAGAATTATTTACTCCCTCAAGCATTTCCCTTACACACACATTTGTGTGTGACGGAACAATATTGTTCCGTCACACACGCTTGTCAACTCAGTATACCATTGTTCGAAAGCCTGGGAAAATCCTTCGAATGCATGACTTCAAAAGATACAGAATCGTACATGTTCATTTGAGGTTTAGTCGCGTGATACTGGAAGGGTTATGCGGAGTGCGTGTTATACGGAGAATATATCTAAAACTTAAAAATGTAGTTTAAAATTATAGGTACCCGTTATACGTAAAATACGGTATGTGAATTTTAAATATAGCATAAGAGTTATAGGAAAATACGGCAATAAACTTACATCTTTAGGATACTGTACTAACTGATCAATGACAATTCACACATACAAGTGAGCTGAAATGTTTGTTTGATTTTGTTCAAAATCTAGTTGGTTTTAAATAGCGAAAGTGAGCACATTTTTTTATGTCGATTTATTTTACTTCCTTTCGAAGATGTTTTACATTTTCGTTCTTTTAGTATAACAGACAGATGTGTAATTATCATTTTTCCTTACCATAGTAAAAGATTTTCCTCTTTCGCATCAAGATGCAAATATTTCAAACTCGCATTTTAAATTTCGATTCACTGTGATGCAAGGATGACGTTGAAAAAGTTACAAAACAACCAGAATGTTGAGCCTGATTTATAAATGTTGTTTCTAGAAAAATATTTTCCTCGTGCACACTGAAAAATTCTAGGCATATTTTTCTACCGAAATAAATTTGCTATAGAATTCTTTACTTATTTTCTTATCATACAAAATATCTTTTATTCGAGACACCGGAGATAGTTTAATGTTTTTTTTTACAAGTTGCGCAATTGTTACATTATATGATAAAATTTCATCTAAAAAATAAACATGGTAACTAATCTGAGTTTTTTAACCCAATTTTTTTATCTTGTATGAATTCTGTGATGGAAAATATTTTATCTATTATTTTTAAGTCATTTTATCAAAACGCAAACTGCGTCGGAGGATCATAGAAAAGCATCTTTCCTCTAATATTTCAAATACAGTTTTTATATTACGTGAATAAAAACACGTAATATAATCACTTTTATATTACGTGAAATGGTTAATGCCTAAACAAGCCAAAGTACGATGATGGTCGTGTAACAATATAGCAACATGGTGCTTAAAGTAGTAAAACTAAAATTTTAGATTATGGATTGATATAGATGAATACTTTTCGCTTCTTTAATTACATACTGTATACTATTACGATACTAAATCTTTATTGACTAGAGATTCTGTGCTGAAAATAAAAAATCACAATGTAATATAATATATTACATATATAACGCATTAGCTGATAATATTCCGCAGTGTAGGTCATTGTATACTATTAATAGGTTTGTTTTGAATAAGTCATTATGAGTTCTACGGAGAACCTTTTTGACACACAGAAAGACGCTAAAAATTATACTTCAGTTATTTACTTTTCTTTTTTAATATTATTATATACATTTTAATAATACAATCACATATACCAGCCCCTAAAAGGAATGGAATAGGATGTGTATGGTATTGCGTATACTATAGAAAGCATTTTTGTTGGAAGAGAAAGCAATGAACAACGTATATATATATATATATATATATATATATATATATAAATATATATATATATATATATATATATATATATATATTTATATATATACAGGTGGTTATCAAAATAATGGAAACACTAAGAGACATCATTAAACCTTTTATTAATAGGTAGCAGGATCACCTTTGTCATGTAACACCACCTAATTCACCTTGGAATTGGATTATACAAGTCATGAATAGTGGTTAAGAATATATTATACCATTCTTCAGGGGAAAATCCTGAAAGTTCCTGTAGAGATGCTGTGGTGGATATCGATACCTGGCTCTATCCTCTTACACAGATCACAGTGGTTGGATGATATATAGTCGGGGGGGATTATACAGGGCAAGATAAGATATTTGACTTCTTTTTCATGCTCTTCAAACCAATACTTGATAGATTTATCTGCATGTATAGGGGGATTATCATCCTGGAGAACGCCATCTCCTGTAAGAAACAATGTTTGCACCATAGGATGGACTAGTAAGCTAAAATTTCGACATAGACCTTCCCATTAAATCTCCCTTTTAGGGTTACAATAGAGCCTGAAGAAAACCATGAGATGCCATCCCAATCCCTGATAGATCTACCTCCATGATTGACAGTTGAGATGAGACAGCCAGAATCTTACACTTGTGAAGGTGTTCTTCAGGCATATGCACGTCCTTTTGCGAGGAACAATGTGAACAATGATTCGTCAGAACAAATGCCGTTATTCGACATATTACTTGACCAGGATTTGAACTCTTGGCACCATTATGGACGATAATTTGTAATCGCATCTATTAGAAGTGGCTTGAGAATAGCTACTCTTCCATAAATTATTTGTTTGTGAAGTTCCCTTCTACCTCTAATGGTTGATACCGACACATGCAAGATGCAGATTGAGCTCTTCGGTCATTTTGGTTGCAGTTGCTTTCTTTCTTCATGTCACAATCCGCTTCAATACCTCGTCTGTCTCTTTCAATCAGCTCTCCCTTTCGTCCCCTATTCTGTTTGGCAAAGGATGTTTTTCCATGCCCTCTGTATGCTACCATGACTTTCGATACCATAGCTGGAAAACGGCCATTAGCCCGGTGGTTTCAGTAACAGATACTCCAATTTAAACGCGTTCCAACAGTTTGCCCTTTTCGCCAGGTCTGCAAAGTTTGACATTTTACGCTGTTCCCCCCAAAAGCACGATGTCCTTAGCTTCATTACTGCTACATGACAGTAGGATAATACATACACTAAATTATAAAAAAATACCGGTGGCTATACTTGTTTTTTAAGGAATACGAAGCACATTTATAAACACCATTAATATTGGTGGGTTTTTCTATTATTTTGATAACCACCTATATCTATATATATATATATAAAAGCGTTGATCTAACTCGTCCGACAAATGTTCTATGGGGTTTAGGTCGGGACTCTGAAAAGGCCAAAGAAGACGTTTTACATCCATATCTTGATACCACTGTTTGACAGAGGCTGCAACATGACATGGAGCGTTGTCGTCCTGGAAGTAACATTCGTCCATTCCATAAAATACCAGGAACAACATGAAAAAGTCCCAGGCCATACCACGAAAAACACCCCCAAACAAGTACACCACTACCACACCGAACTTGAGGAGTTGGAACAATTCACTCGGTTAACAGACGCCTGGCATTCGCCAAAGCCAAGCACGCCCATCCGATTGGAAGAGCGTGTAGCGTGACACGTAGCTCTATAAAATAGTTTTCCAGTGGTGCACAGTCCAGTTGCGATGTTGCAAACACCAAGTGAGTCTGCCGGTTTATTGGATGTTGTAATGTTTGGTTTGTGTGCGCAACACATCTGTGGATAGTGATGGATTGCAGTTCTTTCCATAAAGTAACGGGGTGCACCGTAACCCCGCTGTCTGTTGAAACTCACTGTTGTTGATTTTGAGTGGTTTCTTGCGGGTCTTACGAGCCTCACGCTTTAGGACGCGCCGATCCTCTTCGGTCTGTTTACGGGGATGACCAACGTTTGCAGTTCGTGTCCCAACTCCCGTAGTCTTCCACTTCTTCAGGACTTCACAAACAGTTGACCGTAGCTGTGATAATTCTACCGCAATTGCGCGCATAGACTTGCCACTAATTTGACAACCAACTATAACACCTGTTTCAATGTCTTTAAGTTCCTTTCGTTTCGACATACTGTCACAATTTCACATAGAACTAACGACGTGACCACTTCGCGTATCGTATTTTACCTTTACAGGTCACGTACAAGAACTGGATTTGCATAAAATCCGACATGCAGTCGGATTTTATGCAAATCCGCTGGCGTCCAGTTCATTATTGTAGGATAGTATATATATATATATATATATATTATATATATATATATATACACATCAACAACATTGTACTTTACTTACACGCACACTGATCATTACACATTATACTTTAAACAATGAAAAATTAAAGATTTAAAGGAAGCAATCGTGTTAGCAGTAAGAATGAAAGCAGTGTTTCAAAACACAAAAATAATCTATTCAGAAGTTTTTTAATTTTCAATTTTTTTTTGTTATTAAAATGTAAGAATCAAAAATTTATGCTTGTTTTAACGAACTGCCCCATTTTATACATGAAAAATATTTTGTGAAAAGAGCATGAGCATTTCCTTTATGCAGAGATATGGAATGCTATCAGAGTTTTTCTAAAATTGTAAGAGACTATCCTTAAGTATTTCTCTTCTTGCACATTTACTCGCTTGGAATCACATTTTCGGGAGATTTTATTCAATTTTTTCCTATGATACATTTTAAACCACATACATCATATTTACAAACCTTTTTCTTTCTCTTATCTTATTCTCTTCCTATCTAAGCGAAAATATTCTCCCTAGCGTGTAGTATGAAATATATTTGAACGCTCTCTCATTGATTTTTCAGGGAAAAGAGGAAAAGTAAAACCTAAAATAAAGCAGATGCTTTGTCCATACACTCTACATAATTTAATACCTGTCCGAATTTTTTTTAAGTCTGATATAAACTTTAATGCAAATTTAATCGTATTGTTACGTATTAGGGATTCAAATACAGAGGCCTAAGTGACGCTCATGCAATTAAAACATTTATTGGTAAGCTCGATAGGACGTCATATGCATAATATTCTTACAATTAAGCAATCATTCAGTCTTGTGCAATTAAAACCCACCTGGTCAGAAGAAGTTCAGAGCAACGTGTCTCTGTCTTTTTTGTTAACTAGCTTTTTACTAATTGCCTTTGATGGAGAAATTGTAGCAATTCGTATTGCTCTGAACCAACGTTTATGTCGGATGAATAAGTTTTCTAAAGTGGTCAACCTTAGCGACTCTAAGGCAGCTCTTTACGCTATCGGCTTCTGCGGTGTCCTCAAGTCATCTGAAGTATATAGGTGCCAAATGCTATTGGACAAACTACACAATAACGGTAGGTAGATTGCCCTGCAGTAGATACCAGGCCATCGCGGCATCCAGAGCAACGAGCTGGTTGACGCCCTGGCTAAAAGGTCTGTACTAAAAACATCCAATAATGGGCCTCCTACAATTCGCTAAAGTTGCTTGTAAGATAGAATTTTAGGAACTCCCTCTCAGAAGAACTGTTGTCGAGAAGTTCAAATGAGATATGGTGGAGCAAAATTGCTAAAGTCCCAGAATGGCCAAGGCAGAAAGCAGTCACCTTGTTTCGACAAGCGACGGGTCATGATTGCCTATTGAAACATCTCTGCCATATAAATATCGTTTCAGAACCCTTTTGCAAGCTCTGTAATCGACAAGAGGACATGGACTTTACCCATATACTGACTTGCCCCGCTCTACCTCCAACTCCAGTGTGGGAAAGATATTGGATAGCTGGGAGACTTTTGGGTTCAAGGACGTTTTAGTTCTCTTTTGTTTGTTCTTGTTTTTATTTTTATATAGTCTTGTGACCCGCCATGGGAAATAAACAAAAAGTGTTCTATTTTGTTTTCGAAAGGGAGCCCAGAGGGGATCACAGCACTCCCTGGACTCGGAGAAATAGGGAATGTTGGTCAGAGAAGCACACGTTTTCTAGACTAATGCAAAAGGCATTCCCTAACATCCCGCTCCAATCAACATCCCATTCTATACCAGATAAGAGGAATAAGAGAGTTACTCGTGTTTGATAGGGAATGGAATAAATACCCCCTACCCCCCAATCCGACACATACACATCTTAGAGATGACTGCAGTGATCATCAAGCAAAAAATAATTTCCTGAAGTGTGAAAAAACGCAGACTAGATCTAGAAATGCTGGGTAGGAATTCGAACTGCATTCGAAAGTTTCCTGGAAACAAAATTCGACTGTCACATGTGCAATGTTTTAAAAAAAAAGTCTTCTTAAACGTCGGGGTACTTTTGCACTGGTAAATGATTAAAAAGAAATCTGGAGAACTTCTTTTCAGTCTCTAGTTATGGGAAAATATTGAATAATGCCGTTGCTAAGGCAACTTTAACAGCCTTGATTTTACGCTGCATTAATTTACTGATGCTATGCCATTAATGCCATTAAGCGTGACATAAGTCAATAATCCATACTGATTACAAGCTTTTCACGAATGCTGTCATCTTAAAATATGTACTCCAAGTTTTGAATGAGCATTCAGAGACTGCTTGTTGGAAGCATAATATTAGTGAACAGATTCTATTGAATCCATAAACCATGAAGGAACTTGAAATCCGTAATATAGACACGATATTAGTCCTTTTGAGTACGTCGTGTGGTTTATTAAATTATTAGCATGTCAAAAAAAATGAACCAAGTTGCTGTTTGCATGTATGGAGAGAATGCTTAAAGATCTTGCTCTTTATAAATGCATTTCATTTGGGATACGTCTCTAAATGTGAATTTCAATAGATTAGATGCCTGTTCTTGGTTATATAATTAGTTAATTTTTATGATTCATGTTATAAAGACCTTTGAAAATAAGGATAAGTTATGGCGTACGAAGAATATTAATTCTATTTGGTTGCTTTACAAGGAAAAATTGAAACTATCGTTTGGCTCAGTGAGATGCAGCTCACTGTGTGTGTTTGGAAACATAATGGCTGATTTATTAGCCCCCCCCCCTCCAAAAAAAAAGTAAGTTATATACTGGAATTCCCACAGAATTAAATTCCGTATACCTCTATCATGCAAAATGTGAAAAGTATCCGGAAGACTATTTCGAACTGTAGGTAAGCAGGGAAAATTTAACATAAGAAAATGATGGTTATACTTCATAAGATCTGATCTACCCCCTAGACATGCCTTTGCAGCTCTCTGTCTGGAGGCAGGATATGATCGCCTTACCAGATACTTCTACCGATTTAAAATCTTTTCAAACCCAAATTGTGTCATGCGTGGGAGCGAACCTGAATTGGACATTTTACATCTCAACTGAACAACTTTGCTGCTAGGAAACTTTTTTTAAAATTTCCAATGGCAAACAATAAATAAAAACAACATGATAAAAAGTGTAAGAAAACAGACAACAATAAGAAAAAATGTAAAACGAAGAAAGAAACGTATCAATTTCTCAATGCTCTTGGTTCCTACTTTCGGCTACAGAGATCTCGAGTCGACAGTGCCTCACAGGTCTGGATTTTGGTAATGTCCATAACTTGTGATTTATAACAAATAGTGCAGAAAGGACTCTCTAGAAATCTCAAGCGGCTCAGATGTTTAGCTAAGCAGTCATGAATATTTCAAAGTCAGATTGTGGCTACCAATTCCTTCCATGGAAAATTTGGAATGAATGTGTGGCGGCTTTGCTGTGAAGAAAACTTTCCCATTTTTCATATGTTAAACCAATGCCAGTGTTATGCGCAGGTGCAGCCAGTTGGAGAATGAATAAAAAGGAATAACCTAATTTTCTACCTATCTCATTTTATCTCATTTTTTGAATACGTTTGCCAGTTATTTTAGTAGCCGCACGTGTTGTGCGAGTGTTTTTATCTTGAGTAGAGATTGCTTTTAATTGTGAAATTTAGTGTTTTAAAAGTTTTATGGTCATTGAAGGTTGTTAAGTTTTAACCTCGTATCAATGTATTCACAGCCAAGCACCTATCTCAGGTAGACACTCGAACATTAAGTCTATCATATGCAAAATTGGAAAGGTTTTCTTCTCAGCGAAGCCGCTACACATTCCTTCCAGATTTTCCATGGAAGGCTTCTGTAGCTGTAATCCAACTTTTAACTAGTCATGACTACTTAGCTAAACATCTTAGCCGCTAGAGAATTCTAGACACCTTACGTAAGGGAATAAGATGGCATGTGGCAGTAGAAGGCCTTCAATTCAGTAGGTACCATCAGCCTTATTCCAAGCCTTAAATGGACTAGTAACAACTCATAACTTATTAGAATTTCTGTCAATTAATTCTTGATAAAATAAGTCATCCAATTTCTTCCGGGTAGTTACCCCTATAGAAATAATTACATGCGATCAACTTACACGGGATCTGCATAACTGCAGTACCTCTCTGATATTGGTTCTTAGGGTTATATATATATATATATATATATATATATATATATATATATATATATATATATATATATATATATATAAGAAATAAACATCGTCTCATTTAACTCATTTAGTATTAGGTCTACGATTATATAATTTTAGGCTATGAAAAAAAATACGCGCTTTTTTTTTTTTTTTTTTTTTTTTTTTTTTTTTTTTTTTTGGGGGGGGGGGGGGGTCGGGCAATTGCCCCAACTGCTCTTCCCTTGGAGCCGCCATTGGATTTATTCTATATTCTTTATGACTATGTGCGGTGTGTTTACACTCCAGGGGATGAATATAATTCATGTGCTGCTGATAAAAATATAAGTTATGATGTAAATAATTCACAGTATTCTCTACGCACAACATAGATGCGAAGAATGTACAGCTGGAACTCAAAATTTTTGCGACCAGTGCTATTATAACAAAAGGAAAGAAATTCTAACACTTTCTGAAAACACAATAGGAACGCAGTGCATTGTTCAAATCCCTTTCTAAATGACTTCATTTTCTGGAGCACTAGAGCATAGAATTTAATTAAAGTTCAGATTGGATATGTTGTGAAATAATTCTTGGTTCAAACAATCAGTTATTTTGCATGCAGCACGTACGTACAGCCAAAAACCGTCTCTGATAGGAATTTAGCACAAACATAAAATTACAGAATGATTTTGATAAGAATTTTAATAGTACACAAAAGAGGGCATTTCATGTTTTGTAAAATTAATTTTGCAAGTTGTTTGAAAAGTAATTATAAGTTTTCAAACAAATGTAATTGTGCTTTTTTAAAATGACTCTTTCCATAAGTTGAATTCTACAGCCTTGTGTAACTGCATATAGAGTAAATATAGCATTTTCAATTTATTTTTATTATGTCAGTTTAACAGATAATGTACATAGCTGTCACAATTCCGGCCGCATCTGTAAAGGATGACATACTAAAAGAGATTGACTCTGAAAATTAAAATCATGTAGTTTTGTTTTTTCAAGAATTTTATTAGTCTGTTGTAAGCATAAGATTTGTTATTTTTTATTAGAATTAAAAGAAGAAATATTATAACACTCGAGAAGGCGAGATGAAGATATTTTCTTATCTGTAAGATGGCAAGATGATTTAATTCCTCATTAAATTCTTATTAAATGGTTTGTACGACTTTGCAAATTTGAAACGTTAAGAACATGTCAAATGGATTTATTGAATGATTTTAGCCATTGAAGCATTTAAGCTGCTTCTACATCGATTCAAATTTTACAATTCATTATCCCCATCGCCAATTTTTTCAGAACGAAAATAAATATATCGCTGTGTATCACTTTTATTATAGCCATGTTGATGCAATTATTTTCAGATGTGAGATATGTATGAAGAAATATATGTTATTGGATGAAAAGCATCTCACTTTAAAAAATATTTGCCATTTTTTATGATTAACTGACGAAGGTTATTTTGGGAAATTTTGTGCACAATTCTATTCAAATAAGTTTAAGTTTATTTTAATGTGAATCTGAATGTGGATGATAAAGAAATTTAATGAGTTTAACACTAGGATTAACAGCGATGATTGGAAAAATAAACTAATAGCGAAATGAACGGAAACCCCACAAATGAACATACTCTGAAAATGAGATTCATTAAACATGTTATGATTTCGTAATTCAATTCAAATATAAGACGATAGTGAAATGCATGTTTGTGCCTGGGGAAATATGCCTAATCGAAGAATTAAAAGCGAAAAATTTTCTTTATTATCTTTAATAAAAAGATATACATATCTCGAACTGTAGAACGAAAGATATTCTAAAAGCTTTTAACTAAAGCAATTGTTAATACATATGGTTTAATTTTTTAAAGATACACGGATCTTTTCTCTTTTACTTAATTTACATATCATAAAATAATATAATTAAACAAGAAGATTTTTTATGGGAATAAACATTGAGGAACTTAATATAGAAAGAAGCAAATATTGTAAGTTTATATTTTAGTTTTTAATATAATTTATTTTTATTATGTTAACGGGAGTATCTTTTATAACTTTAGGGATCGCTTATCTTTTAACTTTCCGGTTAATCAGTTCATGCAAAAAAATAAATTCATTTATACAGTGTAATTCCTTTATATTTTCATTTTTCAAAATTTTCTATTTCTTTTACAGCTAGAGACATCCCCAATTCTATTAAATAGGTATTTTGTTAAATTGACTATATATAAAAGAATCAAACCATCTTTTAAATATCTGCTGAAGTTTAACGATTTTTTACACATCGACAATTAAAAAAAAACAGCAAAAACGAAAAAAATCCTTTTTAACAGAACTCGCATAAAAAATAAAAACCTCTAGCACTACACTTAAAATTTTCAAATCACCTCAAAAAATCTTTACGCTATACAAGAGATGAAAGACTAAAATTGAAAATATTGGGAAAGTTTTATTTAAGGGGATGAGTTGCTTCATTTGAAGATAACTAAAATATCGATGTTTTCACTTTTCCGTCAAATGAAGGGGGACTGACTTTCCTCAAACAAAGCTAAGTAAAGAAGCATTTCACTATGCAAATATGTATGCAAAGTGAAGCATGCTCCGTAGCACAAATTGGGCTACCAAGTAACAAAATTTTTTCAGGGCTTATTGATTTACTATCTGTGGAAAGTTTTCAACCCGTACATCTGATTTCTACATTCTTATATATTTTTTTAAAACTTAGAAGTCATGCTGCTTTTTCCCCAAAATTATCCATTGTAAAGATTAAGCAATGGATGTTTATTTAAGTAATTAATGCTGTCCGTGGCAGAAAATTTTCAGCTAATTCAAAAAACACTCTAATTTAAACGATAGAAGGCTTTTCAATTTAGATTTCAAATATTTATTTTATCAATTTATTCGTCTGAATAAGGAACTTTAATGCAAGATAAAAATGTTTGATAATTTAATAAGCAGACTAAAAAAACATTTTCGCTTCTATTAATGTCATTATGGGTGACTTTAAATGCATTTGATGGAAGATTATTTTATCTTTACAAAATTGAATTTTGCAGTTTTTCTTATTTACTAAATTTATAAAAGTATTAGCTTTGTATTTTGTTAAGCTCTGTCACAAAAAAGATTAGAACTTCAATTTCTTCTAAACTATCCTTGGACTTGTCCAAAGTTTTTATTGTCGTTTAATCATATAAAATTTTTTTCTATTGCTTTGTAATTTCATTTGCAGTTGATTTGAAATCAAAAAGATTTCTGTCACAATACTTCTGCTTTATTGTAAATAATATAATTCAGCTTTATTTTCATTGGGATGAGCTGATAAATAATTGATAAATGCTTGTTGAATTTTTATGTGATTCAACCTGCAGGTTTTCTATGACAAATAAGCAAATATTTGAGATCCTTTTAACAATTTTAACTAAAATAATTTTTTCGTTTACAATTACTCAATAGCAATTCAGTATTACCCTAGCATTAACAGCTTTTTCAAATTTAATAATTACTATTACAATTGGTATTAATTAGCTACGCGATATCCTAAGTGCACGGGTTACATATCTATACCAACATATCAGCTGGGGGAGGTTTTAGAAATGCAGGTGCTAGTGTTTACACCACCGCGTTTCAATTCTGCTCTACAGTTGGCAAATTCCTTGATAAATTGCTGCGGTCTCCATGGCAATTGAAGAGACCGAGCTAGATAAAATAGTGATTTCAATCGACTAACAGGCAGTTATTACTTCCTTAACAGAATGAAAATAAAAATATAATTTTTTTCAAGAACTGATTAAAAAAAAGTTAAACACCTTGTTCAGCAGTTGATACTAAGCCATTGTGGTATCCTTGGGAATGATGGGCTGATGGTTTGGCTAAGAAGGGATTAAAGTTTTCTCACCCTTATATTGCTATCTCTCTCTTCGTAATGCTATGTGATTGATTCATTATGCAAATAAAAAACGAAGGCAGTTTAAACATAGGAATGAGGCTTCCAAGAGACCCTGAGACTGTTTATTATATCCAAAGACACCGAATCCCAGGATGTACCTAAAGGCATTGGTGTTGCATGCTCTTGTTTGGCCACAGGGCGGGATTATCCTCAGAGACACATACAAATAATTGGCGTGGTAGAAACTGCTATTTGTCCTTGATGTAATCTAGACCAGTGGAGTGCAATTTTTTTTCGACCGCGACCCTCTTTACTTTAATTAAAATGACACGACCACATGAACATTTTTGGTAGTTGCATTTTAAAAAAAAGGGAAAATGTTAGTAAAAAAATAGAATAATAAAATACGGAAGTTTCGACAAGCTATTTTAAAAATCAATTATCTGTAGATTTCAGGCTTTTATTTATTTTGCCTAATAACAATAAAAAATGTGTCGCTCACCTTCTGCACATGATTCGGCCACGTAGCTAAAAATTCATATTCAAATATTAATATGTATTTGCAATTCATTTAGGTAAAAATTAACGAAAATTAAAAAAGAGCGTGATTTCAAAATTTTAAGCTTCATTTATTTGTATAAAAATAAAATACTTAGGTTATTTTTATTAAATACTAGTTAAAGTTCACATTTGGATTGAATTATTGGGTCTGAAAAGGTCATACATTTAGAATAAAAATTCAGTCATAGCCCTCTATATGTTAGTCCAAAAAGAGAAAATAATTTTTTGCTGGTGGAGTTGCCCCTGTAAGACTGTTTGACATCTTATTTAATCTATATATATAAAACAGTTCCGTAACTGACTGACTGACTGACTGACTCACTGACATACAACGCATAGACAAAAAAATGTTTTTCTTTTCTTGCTAATGCGGCAGACGATTGGACATTATCTAAAAAAATATTAAAATGCAGTAAAAGAAATGTTTCTCAAACTGTACTATATTAACTGTACTATGTCCTATGAGATTTAATTTGAATATTTTCTTCTACATTATTTTGTCCATTAAATATCTCTTACGATTTTTTTATAAATGCATTTTTTTACATCAATTGTATACACTGATGGTCGTATTTATTATATATATATATATATATATATATATATATATATATATATATATATATATATATATATATATATATTTATTTATTTATTTAATTTTTTTGGCATTAATTGCATATATTGACCGTTGTATTTAATTTGAATGTACTCCGTAGCGAAGTGCGGGTTTTCAGCTAGGAATATCATATAATGAATTTTTTAACGCACAAAAGATATCTTAAATATGTAATTATAAAAAAATTTAAAGCATATATTTTAGTTAAATGATTCAGTATGATATAAATTGACGTCAAACTCTCCGCGACTCCCCTTTGGTTGCGAACCACAGTTTGCACTCCACTGATCTAGACGATGTGACTAGAAAGCGCCTTAGAATCAGTCTGTTTTTAGTGACTCCTTCTATGGATCACCATCTTTAACAACTCTTTTTAGCCTCCATTTTATACTGGGATATACCCATCGCTGTATGGCGGAGACTTGAGACAATCGAAAGGAAAAAAAAACGGTGTAAATGCATTAATATATCTTTGGATTTTAGGTGTATGTTAGCATTGATAAAAAACACACAAAAATCTTTTGACTGGTATAAAAGGCTCAGGTTTATCAATTTTGTATACAAAATTACACTGCTATGTACAAAAGACTCAAGTCGAAATTACAGTTCTGCGATTGGTATAAAAGCCACAAGTCAAGTATAAAGGCGCTGAATGTTATAATTCACCGTGGTGTGTGGTCGAGAGACGGCCAAGAACAAAACTCTTATAAAAACTTCAGAGGAAAAAAAATAAAGTCTTGTACACTAAGAGGACGTAAAAAAAAGCTGTCTGTGTGGCCATTGACAGCGATCAAAAGAATATAAATATTGCAAGATAGATGGACGTTATTTTATGGCCCACAATAAAACTTTCAGCAGATAGTGGTCAAAGTTGTATTTTAAATGAAAATTATGGTGGGGAGGTACTTCGTAGACTATGAACAGGAGCGGTATAATAAGGGACCAATTGGGGCAGTAACTGCTGGTAAAAATACAGCCCACTGCCCAATGAGAGAAAAAGTGGCTGGCCAAAATGGCCCCGGTAAACGGAAAGCAGCCCCTCCAATAAAAAAAAATACGAAAAACGGTCCAGAGATTGCGGTGGCTGTCTTCCTAGAGTTCGGACGATACAGAGTCCTGATTGAACTGCCTCGGAGTCCAGCGGTAATGCCGGTAACCCGACATGATGTTCCTGAATATGACTTGATATGGGCCCCTGTCATCGAAGCCATTTCATCGCTGTAATCTTCAACAGTAGTAAGTGCCTCCCGATAGATTCTAAAAATAATTACTTTGACCAAATAGTTTGCCTCTGCTTTCGATTCCTCATGTGCTAAATGTTAATGTGAAGGGGAATATTATTCTGTTATTAATTACACTATAAATGAATTTTGAGTTTTGTCAAATAAATGTATGGGAGGCCAATTCTCTATGTTTCCTTGCTTGCCCCAACACATGCACGCATCCAATCTTTTAAGGTTATTTGATTACCTATATCTAGTTATACCTTTATGATTCCTTGATATCATTTTACACGAGAGTAAATAAGCTTGGTATAAATTTTACACAAATTTTTCGACTTGAGTCTTTTGTACAAAGAAATGTAATTTTGTATACAAAATTGATAGACATAAGCCTTTTATACCAATCGAAAGATTTTTGTTTTTTTATCAATACTAACAAACATCTAAAAATCGCTGATTTTAACTTAAGACCTTTATACCGGGCTTCAAAGATATACAGTCCGATGATGCATGAATAATTTGCATTCTTAAACTGTTTTCACGCTTTATTTTGTGTTGAAAATAAGTAATATTGTAGTAATGTAAAATCTTTATCTTATTTTTGTTGGTAGCTCTGTTAATGACAATTTTTATTTCGCTGGAAGTCTACATACCATTTAATAGTGATACTTAAATAATGTCGAATTTATGTTATGTCATTTTATCTACTATGTTCTGTATTTTATTTGTGCTGTGTCAGCCAACATATAATTGTTTATTCCTAAAGCCGCCATCTTCAAAGTGACTGCAGTTGTTTTTTCTGAGGTAAAGGACCTCAGTTCATTTTATTTATTTATTTTCTGTTTATCGTTGGATATAAAAAAAACTTTTTATCAAGCGCTATAGAGAGAGATGTTTTATGACAAACTTTTATTTCTTCTCCGCATTTTACACATCGTAACTGTCGAAGCTTCATCGTGTTTTTGCTGCAGTTTTATATATTATTTCCTTTCCTTGATAAAAAAAATCTTTATAGATTTGTTGGCTTTTCCATGCTTTCATTCCCCTCTTTAATGAGTAATACTTCTTTCCCTTGGGCTCTAGTTTATTTACTGCAGAATTATGATAAATTACTTCCGCAGATAAAATCTTTTGAATAATCATTTATGTTTTAATTTCAATTATTAATTTACAAGACGCAACAGTTCATTTTATATCCCTTTCTCATTTACTTTTAGGAAAAATGCGCTGAACTCCCGACAATACTTTATAAATATTCCACGGGTGAGCCCGGATTATCCAAAATTATCTCTCATGCTAAAAAAACTCAACGATTTTATATATATATATATATATATATATGCCTAAAACCATGGGTCATGAACTGGAAACATTTATTTCATTGCCCTGCATTGACTAAACGATCTCTTGAGGACCGTTTTGAAGCCAGGAGACATCTGGAATCATAGACTATTTGCTGCAGCTTTTTTCGTTTTTGTGATTCTTGTGTTATGCTTTTCTCTAGCTGTAGTAGTCTTTTAATCTGTGCCACTGGAATTATATATATATATATATATATATATATATATATATATATATATATATATATATATATATATATATATATATATATATATATATATATATATATATAATATATATATTATATATATATATATATAATATATATATATATATATACATATATATATATATATATATATATATATATATATATATATATATATATACATATACATATATATATATATATATATATATATATATATATATATATATATATATATATATATATATATATATATATATATATATATATATATATATATATATATATATATATATATATATATTATTTCAGACAGGGTTTTATTCAATTACCCTACACTTGCAGATATACTCTTTGCTTCTCAATAAAGAATGTCATGTTCCTATGTTTACGAGACATGTTGTCGTAATTTTGGATAATTTATCTTGCACAAAATATGTTATCAAATAAAATTTGCAAGAATCAGATTTTCGACGATTATTTATTCGGTGTAGAGATGAACATTATTGACGAGCCAACTTCTCATACTCTAACGGCTTTTCACGGTTTTCAGTTTGAAATTGCACGGAAGTTTTTACTCTGCGGATTTATTTACGTTTTCCTCAGATAACATTAATATGTGAAAAAGGAAAAGTGCATTTATAATTTGCTGGTAATATAATGCATTTACAATACTAGCAAATTATACGTGCAGCAGTGCCACTTTTCTATGAAAACATTCAAACAAAGAGCAAGAACTCACTTAACCCCTTCACGTGAAACTGATAATTGATGAATGAGGAGGAGAGAGACGAATGTGCTTGGCTGGCTTTTCATCATGGATTTTTCTAACTGAAACGTACAAAACAGCCGTGGAAAATCTAGGAGATAAGTGTTTCAATTATATTTGTATTTGAAAAACTTTCAAATTTCGTGACTTATTCTAAAAATGCTACTACGAATAGCATAAAGTAAAGTAAGTTAATAAACGTACTTTTTCATTTATCGAAAGCAACTTTTCATAGGATTTAGTGAAGACCTGGCCGTCATGAATGTGACTTCATAATTTAATTCTTTAATGATTATTTACATAAAAGCAACTAAATTCTAGTGATAAATTCAAGTAGCAGCAGCCTCCTGTAATAAATATTTGGTTTTTTATGTGCTGTAATATTAACTCAAAATGAACTGGTGTAGGATAAAATCCTTGTATTTATTTGTAAAAAATATTAAAAATCTATATATTTAAGTTGCTAAGCCGACTTTTTGGGCAGTCCGTGAGAGAAAACTACTCCATCAATTTACTTAATTTTGTGTCTTAAACGAAAGATTATAATCTGTATATTTGTCATATTTGGTTTTTGTAACCGCAATTTCTGTTAATCAGTGATAATTTACAATTAATAATTGATTTCTGAGCATTCTCAATGGCATGTTTAAATCTGGCTTTAGAAACTCACTGTGTCTGCGCATGTTTTAGTGATAAAAACGTGTATTCGGAGAAGTCTCTCTAGATCTCTCTCTGCCATTTTTATTTTTGTGATAATTATGTTTGAGCAATATAAGATTAAACCTGATGGAAATTGTTTATTTCGCGCTGTTTAATTAGCGATAATTTACAATTAAATAATTGCTTCTGCGCATGCTCAGTGACATTAGTAAATCTGCCTTTAGATATTCACTATGCACGAGGCCGTTTAAACACATTAATTTGTTTCTGCAGACTATTATGATTTTCAACATTTGGCTATGATGTGTTGAGTATAATTTGCGTATTAGTGCCTTTATTTACTTAGCAGTTATGTTTTGAACGGTGCCAACTAGTGTATAAGAAGGAAAGATACCCTCAAAGTTTTCTTCAGTATTTTCTATAGCATTGTGGTTTATGATCACATGGAACGACCTACATACATATTTATGCCTGCATCAGTTAAGATTCTTTTTGTTTTCAAAATCGTAAGTTATGTTTTATTGCACTCACTGAAATAGAAAAATAGAGTGGAAGAAATTTATTCGTTTGATGTCAGCAGTATTTCATGTTTTAGATTTTCCAGATATTTTTTTTAAATACAATCTAAAAAATATTTAAACCTGTTTTGCTAAACACGATGGAAGAAAGAGAAGCAAATTCATATTCCTGATTTATTCAAAAAGATTTTGAAAACGTGGAGAGGCTGATTTACAAAATCTGATATCAACGAACAGAATGCTTCATGCCTTCTGTCATGTTTTGCATATATTTTACCTTATTTCTCGTATTTGGAATTTTTCAATCTGCAGTTTTTAATAATTGTAATACATAGAATAATACATAGAATATTTTTAAATTCAAATTTATAAACTTCTTTTTTCTTTTACTAACCAGTGATGACATGCACCGAAACCTTATGTCGTTTATTCATATTTTCCTGAATCAAGGTTAAAATGAAGGTTCATTTTTAACTCATAAGAATAGAAATTGTAAGTGAGAATGGATTATTCTTCAAATATTAGTGCAAAACAATTAACTTTTAATGAGCAAAGAAATTGCTTCTGTTCTGTAAAAAAAATTATATTAAAAAATTAATATCATGTCATCAAATGGTTAAAAAATATTTTGATGCGCAAAAATTAATTTTGTATATTTTCACCTTGTTTTAAAGCAGGAACATGTTTTTTCCGATATACAAAAAAAAGTCTTAACTAGTTAGCGAAGTAAAAAAAAAAAGAAAAAAGATCGATATGAGCATACTCTGTTTAACTTCTTTTTAAAAGAATTTCTGAAAGGTTGAATTCTTTTTCCACCACCTAGGCATTTTTGAGGGATTCAGAAATAATTGTCTCTCTTGAGGCAAAAGAATCCATCTTTCTGTCTGCTGAATATAGAGTTGACAGTATTTAAGAATTACAGTAATTTATTTTCAACCAAAGAGTTAATAAAAAGTACTTTCTTGGTATACTTTTTTTCTACATACCTCTATATTATATTCCGATGACTGTTAAAGTATGCTTAAATGAACACAAATGCAATAATTCACACTTGTACACTTTCCAACCTTGTTTTCACTTTAAAGAATTTTCAGGTTTCCTCTCTCCCCTTTACCTACTTGTAGGTTTAAATTTTACTACATTCACGCCTAAAGATATAAGTACTTTTTATTTTTTAAATAATTTTGGAAATTTTTGAAATGGCTGAATATTTAAAGACTATCTCTCTCACGATACATATATATATATATATATATATATATATATATATATATATATATATATATATATTTTGCCCTCAGAATCGGTCTAGAACCATGATATGTGTCATAGTTGTTAGGTCTTCTCTACATAGTACCCGCTCAACGCCAAACAATTTCCCTCGCAAAGTGTCAAGTTCTACAAGCCATTATTGTAGTAGTCCTCGTTTTTACTTGAAAACCGTTCTTCCACAGTCGAAATGACAGCAGCATTCGAAGAGAAACGTTTACCACGTAGATATTCCTTTATTATGTGTAAGAGGAAGAATTTTGAAGGACCTGTGAATGTCTGGTGAATAAGGTGACTATGGCAGCAAGGTGTAACCACACTGCATCGAGAATTCAAGTCTTAGTTACGTTGAGAGCTAGAACATTGTGAGCTAATAGAATCCCCCCTACGGATAGTTTGCCTCGTGTATATTCTCCAAAGACTCGCGTTACAGGTGATTCCTGTAGCACTTCCCAGAAAAGCTATGCCTATAGGTTTGGTAATCAGTCAGAATAAGTCTTCTTGAGTCCCCAAAAACTGATACAAGCATCAACTTCTTGGAATTTTGCACCCTTGTCTTTTGGTGGGGAGAGGAATGAATAATGCCTCACCTCTACTCATCACACGCTTCACTTTGTTCCAACTAAAGAAAGGGACAGTAAAGTAGGAACCCATCGAGAAGATGCATTTTACAGTAATCAAATAGTATGGTGGAAACTGATGAATAATTAATACCAATTATGCAACTAATGGCGATCTTTTCTTCCTGAGAACACCTTCTGTCTCTCTTTCTCAACCATGTGGCCATCAATGGCTGTACAGGGCCCGCCATCCCTTGGCTCATCCTTGTCGCTTATTCGTTCACATAAGAAATGTCTTTTCCAGGTTTTCTCACTGCTATAGGTTGGACTACTATCACGATGTACTTTCATTTCTTCTTAGATCTGTGTAACAGTTTTACCAAGTAAATTTCTAAATGCAAAATCTTCATCCCTCTCCTTTACTCGATTTTCATCGGGATGTCACTTTTAGTTCATAATAATATTATGGACATCAAAATAACCTGAAAGACAAATAAACAAGTTATATAGCCATGTACTATAAATAGCAAGTATCATTACTCGAGACCAAAGTTTCCGCTATTGGTACCCCTTCGTAAATAAAGTTAAAATTGGAGATCAAGACATTAAAGTAAAACAGAACAATGCCAGAAATAAACAGTTGAATGGTAACATCTTTTTTGCTAACAGTACCGACATCATTACTAAACATAACAACCTTCATTTAATGATAATATCAGCGCCGTTGAAATGAGATATTATATAGTATAAAATGTTTGTCTAGTCTTATTTCGATATAACATCTACTCTTGATTTTCAGTTTCAACTTTTTTATATTTTTCGTGTAATATAGGAAAGGGCTGCGATTTTCACCTTAGTATGTACGTATTTATATTAAACTTGAATTATTAATTTTTTTCAAGGGATATTTTTTAGACAAACTTTACTAATATATAAGTATGTATGTGTATATATATATATATATATATATATATATTCATAAACATCTGAAAACTAAAAAGTAGTAGCATTAGATAATATTATTGTTTTTCATTCATTACTCTTAATGACTTTATTATTTATAGATCAATTGCGAACATTTCCTATTATATCGATTTCCGTTGTTTTCAAGGTATGGGTGACGGATGTTATCGAATTTCCTAGACTGCTTATTTGTCACTGAGTGCACGTGTTTATGACGAATTAGTTTGTCAGCCCTGACCTGGTTATTCTAAATTCCAAGCTTTGACAACATTCATTCAACTGGTTTTAATTTTTTTTAAAGTAACAATACTTAAAATAAAATATCTATTTCTTTATAACGAATATTTTTTTCGAATAGTGAAAATGATTTATGTCGGCCATATATAGATATATTATTCCACGTGCTCTTTAATCTGGATCCTCTGAAACTGTAACGGTATAACTTTGCCTCGAAAACCACAAGCATGAAAATTGTAACACATTTTCGCCTTTTCTCTCCAAGGACATCATCTAGGGAAAAAAATGCATTAGAGGCTAGAAAAATGGACAAATTTTGAATCATGAGGGTAATAAAATGAATTTGGAATAGCGGAATTTTCCCTATCATGTCAACAACTCACTTTATATCCCCCAGTAATGGCTTTTGTTCAGTCGTAAAAGCACACTAAAATAGCTTATCGATAGATTTATATAACCTCCTTATATAAATGCCTCCTTAGTGTTGAAGGGATTGGAAGATCAAGAATAATCCAAGAGAAATGATTTATGTGTATAAACACGCTGCATTCTCCATTTGCTTTTAAGAAACGGTAATAATTAACAGCCATAAATACATATTCCAGAATGAGTTACACATTTTATAATTTTATAGACCAGGCGCAGTCCAAATAATCCTTCAATTTTATTATAACTAACGTAATATTAACGATAACTATAAAAGTAAGTTACATAAATAATAAATTAATAACAAGGCATATTCAGTGTGATGATTAATGGACTAAAAGCTAGTAAACTGAGCTAGTATAAAATGCAGTAGTTCTCTCTCGCAAGATAAAATTTAAGGAATAGGAGATTAGTTTAAGGTAATTTTGTTTAAACGGGCGCAAATTCAATTCCTTATTCTTGCATGTGTATAGGTGTTTGAAATTTAACACTTGAAAGACGGCAGCCGTCATTTTGAGGGTTTGTGGACATACTATTGAGTGCAAGGTCTGTATTTATGTCCTCAGGCTTCTGAAATTTTATGACTTTTTCTTATTTTATGCGAAATAGGCAAATACATTTACAAAATTATATTCGATAGTAAAGAGGGGGAGAAAATGTGTTGTATACCTACTAAGACTGAAAGCCGTCGATTTGACGGCAATATAGAAAACAGGCAGAAATCTTTAAAATAATACGGAAAAATGTTAGTTACTTTTCGTCTCTTCCACCTTTTGCAAATAACAGAAATATTGTCTCTTCGGAAATATTAGTGTCGAAAAATAAGGACTGAACAAACCATGCGTATGTTTTTACGGATAAACCCTACCAGGTTGTCAGCTCGGCATACCTGCATAAAAATATATCTAAATATATACTAATTTATTATATACTAGCTGAAAACACACACTTCACTACGGAGAACATTCAAATTAAATACAACTGTCAATGTAGGCAATTAATGCAAAAAGTAAATTCATATATATATATATATATATTTATAATAATTACGACGATCAATGTATACATTGATGTAAAAAAAAAAAAAAATATATCTATAAAAAAATCGTAAGGGATATTTTATATACAAAATAATGTAGAAGAAAATATTAAAATTAAATGTAATAGGACATACTAAAGAATTACAGTACAGTTAATATAGTACAGTTCTAGGAACATAATATCTTTTATTGTATTTTAATATTTTTTTGGATAATGTTCAATCGTCTGCCGCATTAGCAAGAAAAAAATATTTTTTTCTCTATTTAGTTATCATGTCCTTTTAAAATGTTTAAAATGACTTTTTTAATGTTTATTACACTAAATAGGGGGCGCAGTTGCCCGGGCGGCAAAGGCAACGAGCCAGTGATATGAACGTCCATGGTTCGATGCCGGTCGCTGATAAATCCACTGCCATGTACGCTAGCGGCGGCTGGTGCACGAACAGTCTGTCGTGGCTGCAATGTTCTCCAAGTTCTTAAATTTGCCATCTGAAGGTGCGGGGTCAAGTGTTTCCTGTCTCGTCACTCGACACGGGTCAAAATTACGGGACCAGTTCATACTGGCGAAGCTAAGCCACCTATATGGTGCCCCTATAATAAAGAGGCCAGCAATATCGCTGGAATAAAAGGCGAATGTAAGGACAAGGCCTTCGCATTGGGAAAAATTATACTAATTAAACATATATGCGAAATATGTTTGTCGAAATTCACTTATTTCTTTTTTATATTTTTTCGTTAACATTTTCCTAGTTAAAAAAACATTGCTATTACCAAAAAATGTTTATTAGTGTTAAGTGATTTTTTATTTAATTAATGAAACTGGGTCGCGAACGAAAAAATTAGCGCACCATATATTGCATATAATAAATATAATTGTATAATATAATTGTATACTATTCTAACACGTGTAAATAAAAAATTTTTATTCTTTGCGATAACATTATGATAATGTAACTAGTCTGGGCATATTTTTAATGCAAAATCTGTGAAGAAACGAATTCTTTTATTTCACTCGTTAAGACAGAACTTGTAGCATATTAAATTTTTTTATGTCGGAAACGAACAGTATTTGATTTATTCTTTCCTGTGTATCTTTCATTATCTTCTGTTTGCGTACCTCCTGATGTTAGTTTTGAGGACTTTATTACATGAAATATTGACATTGCTCCTGACTGGAAAATAACATTATTTTTTAAATTCACGAAAGTTATAAAACTACACGACAATATTTGTTATGTAATCATTTTCAAGAGATACGTAATTTCTTTGTAAGAAATTAATAATCTTTTTGGTAATGCTCAAAATGTAATACGTTTAAATTTTTTAAAAATACTAACAGAATAAATAATTAATGAAAAATAATGAAATAAATAGTAAATTAAGAATTTTGTACTAATGAAGTACTTTTTTTAACCAAACAATATTTTTTTAAATAAAAGAAATATTCTTAGTCTAAATGCTGACCAATTTAGAGATATGAAAAAAATATGAACCCATAGTGCAAAATCTGAGGCAATTTAAAAGGGTAAAATCTCTTATTTACTCGAATAGAAATTTTGTTAGTTAACTTTTTAAAATTAGAGAATATAAACATAGCACCGTATATTATTTTATCTAATATATATTATTTAGGTAAACATGTTAATTTTTTACTAAAGTATGCATTTGATTTTTCAGATTCGGTACTTTGTACAGCGAGAAAAACGATACATTATGTGTTCCTAAATATCCGCCCTCTAAGTCCTCCTCTAAAGTACACGAAGCCACTCAAGCTCTACAAATAGATCTAGAAGACTGCAAAAATTATGGCAGCATTAACAATAGAACAGAGAATTCAAAGGAGTCTTCACTTAATCAAAGGCATGAGCACCTGAATCATAACAGTGAAAACCATTCACTGCCAACAGCAGAAACTATTTCTGTGTCAGCCGAATGTCCTTATTCTGAGATTGTAAGTGATAAAGATATTCGCAACGATTCTAAAATTGCATCCAATATTCCTGATTTCATTTGCTCATCAAACAGTTCTTGTTCCGAGTTGGAAAATTCACAAGTAAAATTTTGTGCGCAGCAGGAGTCGAAAAGGCTCCCTTCCGATTTGTCCAGCAGTGAGACAGCAAGCGCCATAAATCGTTCACCAGTACAAACTTCAGTTCAAAGTCCTCCTGTAGCATCCGTTGATGTAAATTCCCAAAACACTGAAAGTGACAGCAGTCAAACTAAGAGTAGTTGCGATGACTGTTGCATGTCATCCTCCGTGCCAAATGTCACAAGTGTTTGCAACTTCGTAACTCATGAACCTCATACCTTAATCACACAACAGCATGGAGCTGTTCCTAAAGCCTCAAGAGATCCCCATTTTTGTACGAAAGAAACTAGAAGTTCTTCTTTTGACCAAACGTCATCTTTTGTTAAAGATTCTACGAGGCATCTGTCTGATAAAGTATCTTCGTTAACTGTGGACTGTGCATCTCGAAAAGCATCTTTACCTCTCGCTGTTTCTGAACCCGAAGTTTCTGCTTCTAATCCCGAACTTTGGATGTTAAGTGGACCTATCAGAACTTTTGCTAGATGTGGTCGAAACTCCGTGCCTAGAATAACTTATAGCAAATCACGCGATACGCATACCATTTCAGCTGTTGGAGACGGCAGACCCATATACCCTTCTTTGCCTTTCTCGCCGTACTGTTCTCCATGTTCATCACCGAGGTTGCCAAGGCATCAGCACAAAGATAGCCATAAAATTGTACTAGAATCTCATTCTGATTATGAACAGTTAAACCATTACAGGCTTAAAGGTGAAATAGGACAGGTAAGTGCTATCTTTTTACATCTATAGTAAATCTGTAGCAAGCATTGATTCTATTGTTTTTAAAATTATGTTGCATGTACTGAAAATACATTTCTATTATACAGAATTTTGTGATTATAGTGTATGCACTATCTATATATTTAAGTTGCTAAGCCGATTCTTTGGGCAGTCCGTCAGAGAAAACTACTGCATGGATTTACTTCATTTTGATCTTAAACGAAAGATTTTAATCTATACATGTGTCAAATTTGGTTTTTGTAACCGCAATTTCTATTAATTAGTGATAATTTACAATTAAAAATTCCTTTCTGTGCATGCTCAGTGACATGTTTAAAACTGGCTTTCGATACTCACTAAGAACGAGGCCGCATAAACACATTAATTTGTTTCTGTGTATGCTCCGTGACTGTTTAAATCTGGCTTTAGATACTTACAAAACACGAGGCTGCATAAACACGTTAATTTGTTTATTCCGAGGAATCTCTCTAGCTCTCTTTCTGCCAATTTTATTTTTAACTATGTTTGTGAGATATAGAATTCAACCTGACGGAGTTTTTTTTATTTCGAGCTGTTGAGTAACCCTATTTCTTTTTATTGGGTTCAATAGTAATATTTTAAAGTGTATTTCTCTGTTTTTAATATTATGATTTTTAACATTTAGCAATAATATTTTGAGTATTTGTGTATTACTACGTTTATTTACTATCCAGCCGTCATGTTTTGACTGGTACCAACTAGATTTATTCTTAAATGTCAAAAGCAGTTTGAAGAGCTTTAGCAGTTAAACATACAGAAAATCACTCTCTAAACTTCTAATGAAATACACGTGGTTTACATAAAAGAAAGACATAAAATTATTTCATTTCTGACATATTTTGCATTCATATCTTGTTATTTATTTAAATTTTTGAGCTTTTTCTTTAAAAGAATAAGCTAGCTCGTGATCTTGTGATTATTGCTTCTTGAGTATTTAAGTAATTGAGTATTAAAACCGAATTAAAAAGAACGTGCGATTAAATGTAATTACTCTCATAAAAGTTAAAAATTAAAGAAAATTATCTTCAAAATTATTAATAAGTGATTACACTTATCCTTTTTTTTCAGAGCAAAAAACAGCTTCTTTTCAAGCTTAGTGCTGTTATCAACATCTTTCAGAAAAAAATATATTCTCAAAGGAGGCTTTTTCTTCTCTAATATAATTAATACTTCAAAGTGTTTTAGCCTCGTGTTGTATTAAATTAAACATTTAATTCTAATACCAGTGTTATCAATTTCAAAAAATATAATTCGTATATGTTTCAATCACTCCTAATTTTGTAAAGCACTAAGTTTAAATGAAACAAATTAAAGTAACATTTTTATCCTTTTGAAATTTAATTGTTGTATACAAGATACAGTTATAACATTAAATGACATTTAATTGGGAAATGTATGTATAAATGTAAAATCATAAGGCATGAAGCACCTTTTTTATATTATTTGAAATAAAAAGAAGTTTTGCAGTGTTTCGTAGCGTGCTATGAAAACAATTTTATTTAGAAAATGACTTTAAGTATGTAATTTAATTTCTATCATACACACGAGGATAAGTTTTATTTCAGTGCGTTCATAAAATATGAGTAGAGAGGCCTTGTATTGTGTTGCATTCTGTCATAAGTTTTGACGAGTTTTATGCTTCTTAAATGCTTTGAGGGACAGATAGTTACTTGAGGATTAGGAAAGGATCTGGTCTTAAACTGAGGTATTATATGTCGAAGAGTAATACTATTGCGAAATAATATGATAAATAAAGATGATATAAAGTATTAAGATGATAAAAATGTGGGAAATACGCCTTAGTAAAGGGGGGGGGGACTCTTTCCTTCAGATTTTTTTTCTAATGCGAAGACGCTTGTCCCGGGACATTCACACAGATCAGAGGGAATTGCTGACTAATTTTTCTTTTGAAGCACCATATAGGTGAGTCAACATTGCTCCATTGGCGTCACCTCAATTTTGGTAAAGCACTCCCAGGGCTGACATCTGGAGGGCTCGCACCTTCTTCCACAAACTGACTTCGTGGAAGGACTTATTCAGAATAGTTATGCCATTTATTCTGTGAAAGTTGAATAATATGAACTGTATAATAACATTTATATCTTGCAACACTTCCCTCTTCTATTTTCTGTCATAAAAACAATGTAATCCGGATTTGGATGTAGAATGAAAACACTCCCATTGTCGAACAGATGTGCTACGACATACCACTACCTGGCCACATTGTAATCTTCTCTAAAGGAAATTTAGGTGGATTTTATGAGGAAGTAGAATGGGAAAGCTTAATCTCAATTCCCGCAAAATTTTCGATATAACAATAGGATTTATTTATGTTTAAGCTTAACATAATCCTTAAAAAAATTTCTTTGATTAAAAAAATTGTGTGATATAAAGTCCTTTATTTTTTTTTTGTCTAATTTCCTGGCAATTTATTTTGTGATCTAATTTGATAAAATACGCTCCCCAGTGTAAAGGTAGAGCCGATTTTCAAGTGGGAGCGAAATTTCAGCAACAAATATTTGTTGCAGTTTATGGAGAGGAATTATGTATAAACCTTCTAATAAAATTATAATAAAATTATGAAAACCTTATAATAAATTATGTATAAACCTTCTATTTATGAATTCTAATATTATCTAATTTAATTGCATTTACTTACAGAAATGTTCCTAAATGTTCTGCCTTTAACCATCTCGTCGTATTCACACCAATCTCCTTATGTTTCAATATTGTTTACCGAGAAAATATAGCTAAAATTTTCAGAATTTAGGGAATCAGTAATTAAATACCCTCTAGAAAAATCTAGGCTATGCTTTAAAATCATTATTTAAAATCAAACAATGCTTAAATTTTAACTTTTAGTTTCTATTTTTGTATACTGAGCATATATCATAGTCTAGTCAGAATTTTAAATTATAATCCATATGTCCTATTTATTTACTTCCATTTTTTTTCATATTTACGAAATTTTTCTGGTTGTACTATTGATTCCAGGTCAGCCATTCGCTAGAATAGAAAGGTATAACTAGAACAGACATTCTTAGGGTGATCGACCTCTAAAACACCCTCCACATACTTTACTGAACTCAAAAAAAGTTGAATCCCTCACAAGAAATTCTTTGTTGATATTAGGTACAACAACTGGTTGTTGAAAACAAAAGATACTCTAGGTTTCCATTATTAAGTTTCTAGCTATGCTTATTACGTAAAATAACTTCATTAACATTAAGAAGTACTTAAATAGTTTCAGAAAACTTTTCCCTCTTTATGTATACCAGTCAGACCTACTTTATGCAGTGTGTGAGATGAAATTTACTTACATATACCACCTTTAATAATATAGAGTTTTATGAAGCATTTACAATTTTAAAATAATACGCATTTCAGTTCATAACAGAATTAGTTTCCAAAACTAGTGTGAAGCAATCCAGGAACTCTAAACTCCACCGATTTTTTTGTATAACAATCAGAGTTTATTGTATTTTAATTAAAAATGTTTTATAGTCAACAGATGTTTTCAGATATGTAACTATTAGGTAATGAAATGAATATAACTGATTAAATTTCGAATTACTGCTGGAGCCTTGTAATTCAACTTATTTATTAGTACAATTATTATGCCTTAGAAGGCATAATTTCAGTTCCCTCTTTGCAAATACTTCTGAACGTGCTGACGGAGCATTCGGAGAGAGCCTCAAACAAGTTATGCAAGTCTTAAATATTAGTATCGCTTGTTGAATGTGAAAAGGATTAGTTTAATATATTCAATTTGAACATTTATAGATATTTTATCAGATTAAAGCTGACATTTAAATGCCTAATTTTAAATTGTTACTCTAAGATATTTGTGAATGTACAGCTACATAATTCAGAAACACATACGGAAGGTTATGTTTTCTTAAATAGCATGTATTATTAATTTTATTTTCAGACTCAATAAACATATGATGCTATACAATTTTCATATATATAAATATATATACATATACAGAAAGTCCTTCGCACTTTATGGAAATGATTTTGATAGTTAAGTTATATGTATGTATAAATGCCGTATTATGTGCGGTGATTTGCATCTATCTGATAGCCATGGTTCTTGACAATAGCTCTAGCTCGTATTTTCCATGAAATTAAATTTTTGCTTAGTTCTGTTATGTCAGTTTTACCTCATTCCTCTTAGACCGTTTTCCAAAGTCCCGTCAGTGTTCTTAGATGCCGTTTTCCTAAGGCTCGTATTAAATAATCGAAATCGTAAAAGCCCATTGGAGAAGAGTCAGGTAATTTTACACGTATTTTCTTAAATGGGATACATTTTATTCCTGTTTCTGATTCTTTCTTTGCTAAATAAGCGTCAGTTGATTTAGACGTGTGACTAGAAGCTTTGTCCATATGAAGATCAACTTTATCAATGTCCTTTCCATATAAGGCTGGAATTTCTTCTTCAAAAATTGGTTCTAAAATATTCTGCTGATAGTAGAATGAATTAATTTTGGCTTTACTTCAGACTTTTTAAATTTTTAATTTTCCGTTGTAACAAAAACCTGCTACTATCATGAACTCCTTTGAGAACTTTTCTGTACACTGACTTAGCCATTTCGTACGGTCATTCCCGTCAGTTGAGTAATAGAAAATTAAACTTTTTTATTACAGTCACTTAAATACACCCATGCCCCATCGAGTGTAACCACAAATTTGCATTTTTCAGCAGTTAGGTGTTTTTCATATAATTTTCCACAATTTGTTTTTCTTTCAGCAATATTCTTTGGCAAAATCAGATGAGCTTTAGGTTTAAACATTTTTTTCAACTTTATAAATGATTTTACTTACAGTGCCAGAAGACATTCCTAGTTTCTATGCAATGGATCTATGAGTCGCCGTCTTTTCTTTTTGGATCAGAGACTTCCATTTCTTGATATTTACCTGCGTTCGAATAGTCTTAAGAGGAAGTTTAGTGGTCATGTTTTCATTTTTACTTTCAGTTAGACGTTTTTTCTCTTTCAAATTTAATAAATTATAAATACCTATTTTTTAAATGCCATAACCGAAATTTTTACACCGCTTTATAATTTGTTGATACGAATATTTCTCCCCGGAAAGTGCAGTTACGTAACCTTCGAGCCATCTATCAATTTTAGGAGCCATTTTCAAAATAAATCTTTTATTTTACATTCCAATCTAACTGGATCAACTTGTCCCCAGACACCTTTATAATAAGGTGGTTATCCTATCTGACTCCAAGGCTGCCATTCAGGCTATCAGAGCTAGGGAAATACCCATCTCTAAAAATATCCTAGATTGTCGGGTTCTTCTGGATAAGTTGAAGGCAGAGGGACGACAAATAACACTCCAATGGATTCCAGGACACTGTGATATTTATGGCAATGAACAGGCAGATATATTGGCTAAGAAGGGCACTCAAATATTACAACAGCCAAATACTTTTAACTCTTTCCATTCCATAAAACTTTATATCAAAAATCTAATGAGACAAAACTGGAAAGCATTGCTCACTTCTCGCATTTCTTCAAGAAGTTGGAGGAATAGCTTGGGTCAAAACATTTCAGATAAGCCCCGTGAAAAGGCTGTTGCGGAATTCAGACTTACGGTGGGCCATGACTGTCTGGCGAACCACCGTCACCGAATTGGCACTTTTGCGAGTCCTAATTGCCCACTTTGTGGGAAAGATGAAATCATGGACATGAACCATTTGTTGGGATGCTCGGCTCTGCGTGGAGACTCCGAGGTAAAGCGATATTGGAGAGCACATCTGCTGATGGGACATTGACTTTTTTCTCTTACTGTTCCTTTTTTTTATTTCGTGTTCCTTGTTAATCTTGTTAACTTGTAAGAGTTTGTCATTTTCCTTTGCCATTGGAAATAAAAAAATATAAAAAAAAACATTCCAATCGAAGCAAAACAATAGCAGACGATTATTCTGAATTACCAAATTTTTATCTCAAAATGCAAACTACAAAAACAAATTTCAAAATCGTTTCCTTAAAGTGCGAACGACCTTCTTTATATATTGTATATATATATATATATGCTGTCGTGCCTGGTGCCCTTTTTCAGAGAAGGGATCGACACTGAAGGAATTGTTTTGATTGTTTTGAGAGGGATCCCCCATCTTCCGTGAGACTCGCCCACGGAAGTTGGTTTGTTTTCAATGGGAGACTCGTGCGGGGGAGTATAAGCCAGAAGGTGCACTGGATCCTGTTTCAGTCAGTGCTAGATGAGTGCAAATATGAACTCCTGTAAATATTGTTAATAACTTTCTCTTTGGGCATTGTGTTTTACCTTTGATTCACCCAAATAAAATATTTTGAATATTCGCTCAAGTGGCATTGAAATGGTTCCTGATAAAGTCGTCCATCGAAGAGAGATCGAGGTGACATATATTTAAGGAATTTCTCTGGCAGACATTATAACAATATTCGGAAACAGAAGAATGCGAATTTACGGCTGGCGATGGCATTTTGAACGAGGAAAGTTGTAGTCGGGTTGAACTGCACCAAAATCAATCAGGCAGTCCAGTCGATGAGATTAATAAATTTATTAGCACATTATTGATATTTAGTTGGTTAACATAGATGAGGTGTATAAAGAGGAAACCTATTTACATTTTATAATGAATATAGGAGATAGTGCTTAGTGTCCTATCTACCCCGTATCCAAACGCTAAGTGAGTGCGCATTTTGACTTTCACACTAGAACAAACATGCCCCATGACAGTTAGCACCGCACAGAAACAGAAGTAATTACACAAGGGAAAGAAAAATTCTAGATGTCACAAAATGCGTAACTCATTAGTTGCTATGGGCATTCAACAATGATGTATTAAAAAAAGATAAAATCTATAAAAATGATCATTAATGAATTAAATCGACTGAAATCGATTACATTAAACTGCCACAATACCAATTAAATTACGTACAATAGGAAAACGGCTGGACCAAAATTTTCGTTCGTTATATCCGTGAGTTCATTATATACCGAGTTTCTAATAACGGGGTTCGACTGTGTATATATATATATATATATATATATATATATATATATATATATATATATATATATATATATATATATAAGTGTGTGTGTATCTAGTAATGGCTTGTGTCCCTTTAAGATTTAGAGTGTCATTTCTTTTAACATCTACAAAAGACCAAGAGGATTATTATCGAACCAACGTCAGTTTCCTTGTAGTTAGAATTAAATGGTATAGTCGTTGAATCCATGTACAATGCTAATTTTATTTATGACTTAGCACACGTTCTTATATCGTCCTTTTCTTATGACCTTAGATATTTTACCCCTTTTATTGGCATAACTTTTTTATCATTCCCTTTTTTAATAAAAATCTTCTTTTCGATAAATTAATATTTTTTTGGTAGTTTGACTTAATTATTTTCCATCTCTCCCACCGAAACTCAAAATTTTAATTTTTTTTTGTTTGTCTTTTTTTCCGGGAGTTCGGATAATTTCTGACCTAATAATATACTGAATTTTTCACCTTTTTTTTCAATGACGTATTATGGATGAAAGCGTTAGGGCATTTATTATCCTCTTTTAACATCGGTAATGCAGACAAAAATAAAGGTCTATTAAAACTTCAGTTTAGTTTATAGGGAGAAAAATGTTTGGCTTTTTCAATTATTTTAGAAATATCTTACGAGGATGGTCGAATTTTTTATCTTTATGTCGGTTAAAAATTATACGCAATTTTTTCATTGTTTAAAATATTGTCATTCAACTAGTAAAAATGTCGTACTAGAAAATTATTGATTAAAACTAAATCTGTAATTTAATGCTTACTGTATAACTTCTGCAAACCACCTAGAAATCGTATTTTTACATAATCACAATGCAATACTTACTCCTGGTTTGTCCATAAATCGTGTGAAACATATCTAGCGGTCGGTTTTTTTTTTTTTTTTGAAGCACTGCGGCCATTTTTTTTTACACTAAGGTTGAATCATCCACACGAACTAGTGGTGCCATTGTCCAGATTACCTGTCCTTTAAGCTAAATTTTCGATTCTTGACAAAGTCATGTTATTTTGACGGTGTTTAGAAAGCTAAACTTGAAAATTTAATTAGAGGGCTTCAATTCATGCCTCACTATTCTGAATTCCAGTTTCTATTCACATCTAAGACGACCCCATTGTAATTTTCTATCGCAATCTAACCAATTTTTACCTTTTAATGTCGGTTAAAAATTATACGTCATTTTTTCATTGTTTAAATGATTCTCATTCAATTAATAAAAATGATATGCTGGAAAATTATTGAGGAGAACTAAACATGTAATTTTGTGCTTACTGCGTAACTTCTGCAAACCACCAAGAAATCGGGTTTTTATATACTCACAATGCAATATTTTTCTCCTGGTTGGTCCATAAATAGTGTGCTGTGTGAACTGAAGTCATAACATAATCTGTCGGTTGGTTGTTTTTTTTTAGCACTGCGGCCATTTTTTGTTATACCAAGAATAAATAATCCACACGAACTAGTGGTGCCATTTTCCAGATTACCTGTCCTGGAAACTAAATTTTGGATTCCCGACTAAGTCGTTTTATTTTGATAGTGTTTAGAAAGCAGGACTTGAAAATTTAGTTGGAGGGCTTCAATAAATGCGTCAGTATTATGAATTCCTATTTCTCTTCACATCGAAGACTAGGGCTTAAATAACCCACGCGAACTAGTCGTGTTATTTTCTAGATTATCTGTCCTGGAAGCTAAACTTTCGATTCCTGACTAAGTCGTGTTATTTTGACGGTGTTTAGAAAGCGAGACTTGAAAATTTATTTAGAGGATTTCAATAAATGCCTCAATATTGTGAATTCCTATTTTTCTTCACATCTAAGATGACTCCATAGTAATTTTATATCGCAATCTAACCAAATAATTTGTAACGCAATGGAAATACCTTTATATTCACTAGAAATCAAATATTTGCACCACTATCTGCAATTCATATCATAATGGAATATAAAGAAATATATTTATATACTCTAGAAATCAAACATATACTTCTCTGTCCATAATTCAAATCCAATCTAACGCTTCTTTTAAACGTCAACATAAAAGCTTCAATTAAAATTATGTTTCGCTGATTTCCGTTTCTGACAACACAACACTATTTTTAATAAGAACACAAATTTATTCTTTCACTCTTTTGCATATTTGCTAAACGTATGAATAATATACCAGTGTGTTTTCAATAACTTCGGAAACCGATGATTATGAGTAAATCTGCAGCGTTTGCATTATTTTGAATTATGCTACCCTCGTTGTTTAGAGAGATGCAAAGGAATTATTGAATTTCTGGAAATGGCAGACAACGACCTCCTGTCAGAAAACTCTGATTAATGTTTCGCCCAGTTAAACGGATTTGAGTTATTGAAACAATTCTTCAAGATAATTTATGGGACTCAGGTTGAACCAGATTTATACAAAGATTGAAGACTTTATGTGTCTGAAATGTGGAGAATTAATTTTATTCTTTTAATGAGATACAACGTATAACAGGTATAAAATATTTTTATGCATGATATATGTTATTATTTTATAAAATGTGAAGATTGCCTTTGGACTTTTAATTGAAAAATATTTTTAGTAATATAACTGCAAAAACTCTACTTAATAATCTCCATCATTTTTTTTTTGCTTTCACCCCAAAGTAACTCTACTGCATAGGAAGTCAAACTAGGGCCCTTCTTTTTTTCCAAATAATGAACTAAATTATACGCTACCAACGGCTCTAGGTAGCCTAGTAGTAGCTCTTCAGCGTTCGGTGTTGAAGGTGCTCGGATCGAATCCCGACAAGCGCCATTAAATACATCCATGTCTAGGCCGCATATGGGTTACATAAAATCCGTAGACCGGAAAGTCACTTTATGTGTCAGAGAGGGTGGTAGAAGGTACTATCCCCCCTAGATGTCGTCCCTGGGGGTGCTAAGTTGAGATGGCACCTGGTAAAATAGGAATCTGATCCTTCTGGTGTCATTATAAACCGGAGCTGCACCCCTCAGACTGCTAACTTATACGGACCTGGTCTGGAATTACTTCCTGCCAGGGGGAGAATAGAAACGACAACAACAGCCATACGCCAACAAGCCATGTAGTTTTATTGGTTCATATTTTATTTTTATTTAAATCGCAAACCCCGATTTAGGGTTAATACAGTTAACATAAACAGCTCGTGACCTGGAGACATGATAACATACAGACAATAAAGACAATAAAGTATCAACTGTACACCTTTTGTGGCGGTGACAACACTGCAAAATTAGCTTACGAGAGTAAAGAAAAATACTGTAAACTCGTAATTAAAAAGTTGCGTTAAATAATATCCTTTCAAGAGGAATGCCGATAAATGACGCAGTCCTTATGCAAAAACAGATTTCCTTTCGTGTGGTCTGTTGTCACAACACTTTTGATTGACATCATATTCCTCGATTCCTAAGATATATCAGGAAGCTTTGAATTCCAGTCTAAATAACTTCTATTATTTTATTCTTTAGCCTCTATGTAGGCGACTAAGCCTACATAGGCCAAATTATTATGACCACCCCCTCAATACAATGTTGGACCACCTTTTGCCCTTAATACTGCATGAATTCTTCTTGGCACGGATTTTATGAGATGTTGGTAGGTGGTGTGAGGAATTTTAACCTTATCCGATGAACTGAGCTTACCAATTCCTTAAGATTTTATGGTACTGGTTCCAGCTGCCTGATGCTCCGTTCGATCTCCTCCAACAAATTCTCAATTGGATTGAGATCTGGTGATTGTGCAGGCCAACGAAGCAAGGTGAATTCTCAGTGATGCTCTTCGAACCATCTGTGAACAATGCCAGCTTTATGGCAAGGAAGCATTGTCCTGCTGGAAGTATCCATCCCCGGCAAGGTACACCATTAACACAACAGCATGTACTTGATGTGCGATAACGCTTAAATACCCTTGGGCATTCAGACGTTGTTTCACAGGAATCAAAGGACCCATATGCCAAGAAAACATCCCCTAAACCATAATATTGCCTTCACCAGCTTGAAGTGTTGTGTCAGTGCAGTTGAGATCCATGCTTTCGTGCTGTTTTCTCCATATTCGCACCCTGTCATCTGCATGGTATAGTTGAAAACGCGATTCATTGGACCATATGTATCTTTTCCAGTCATCTACTGTCCAATCCTTGTGCTCCTTTGCGAACTGGAGACGTCTTCTCTTGTTCAAGGCAAACAGTAAAGGCTGTCGAACAGGTAGTTGGCTACCATAGCCTATACAGTGTAATGTGCGGCAAACAGTTCATTCAGAGACGTTCGCAGTTTGCTCTTGTGTTGGACTAGACAACTCTGGCAAGTCTCCTTTCAGATCGAGCATTCAGTCGCCTGTAACGACCACAAGTTTGACGTTGAGACCCGGTTTTCTGCATGGTAGTCCACTCTCTGTAAACATTAATAACTGCTGCTCTCGAACACTTTATAAGTGTAGCTGTTTTGTTGATACAGGTTCCAACGCTTCGAGCTCCTACAATCATTCTACGTTCAAACTCAGTTAAATCACGTTTTTTGGACATATCTTCGCAAGCAACACAGTGCAATTGATGGTTCACTTGTCCTGCTTTCCCTTTTTATAGCTATCTTGTCCTCTAGCGGCAACACTGTGAAGCAGTAGCTCATTTGCATAAAATTGTCAGGTGGTCATAATAAAATGGCTGCTCAGTGTATATATAATCTCGGACACTGAATGATTCCTGTGTTTCTGCGCTTTTGTACTTTGTGGTATGTTTTTAAGACCAAAAACTTTTTTTAGTTAAGTGTCTTCTGCGTTTGAAATTTAAAAATTCATGTCTTAAAATTAAAAAAGACCACAACAAAAATAAAAATTACTTACAGCAGTAACTAAAGCGTTCAATTATAGAAGAGTCATTTCCAAAATTTTCTACACCCTGAATTGGAAATAATCATAATTTTTGCAACCCTTATTTCTTCCATAACACTGAAGAATCGTTAATTCTTATCTTTGAAATTTTTTTATAAAAAATGCTTTCTACATAAAGTAAGAATTGCTTAATTTTTTTTATAAATCCCTGTAACTATTCCCATTTTTTTTTCAATATGGGGATTTGTTAGCCCAGAAATTTCCTTCAACTTCAAGGCCATGTAAAAATTTTGATTAATGGTTCCATTGTGAACTGAACAGAAAATTATGCGTTTCATGATATTAAATCAAAAATCCTATGATTGTTATTAGATATATTCTGATGTAATTTCGTTTTGCCTTGACAGATTGAAATATTTTTTAGAAAAATAAATGAAAACAGAAAATCCTATATGCTCGATGTCTTAAATCAGTAGTGATATATATATATATATATATATATATATATATATATATATATATATATATATATATATATATATATATATACCGGGTGACCATAATTAAACTGACAGTGCTCACAGTGTTCTGTAGCGCGATCTATTTGCAAGAATGACGCCACATTTTGTAGGAAGACTAAACAAGACGGGGGACGAAAGATTCCGCGAAAAAATAAATTAGTTCCAAAAGTCACCGCTAGGGGAATATTTGGCGCTGTGTAATAGAAAAGAGAGTGTTAACAAATGCAAATTAATACGGAATAAAATTACCTTATATTATGCACATTTTCTTATTTAGTTCAAGTGCAATATGGCAACACTTTTAGACAGCTCACAGTTCCATGCAGGTAAAAGTGGGCCTCGTCTCCCCATAAGATTTTCCACGGCCAAGCATCATCCACCTCCATTCTGGCAAGAAAGGTGAGAGCAAAAGTCAATCGCTTATCATGGTCGGAGTACAGTAACTCCTGTACACGGCTGATCTTGTGCGGATAGAAGTTGATAATCTTTCGTAAGATTTTCTATACCGTACTGTAAGGCATATCCATATTCCGAGCTAATCCACAAGCGCTAGAGGTTGCAACAATATTGTCTGGTCCTCTGTCGACAATCGCCGTGGCAACTGCTTCGATTGTATCCTGTTGTACAGGTTTTCGTCCTTTGCCTGACTGAACCTTCAGAGAACCTGTTTTCTCAAACGTCGCAACCATTGCTTTTAGCCCATTAATTGACACAGGACCGTTACCTTTACGCATTTTTTTGTGCGTTCTAAAAGCACGAAGAGCGTCTGACGCGTTGCACTGGTTAAGTTAAAAGAATTTGACCAGTAACGCACGCTCGACTAAAGAAGGAGACATTGCACATAAACTTTCAATCCGATTGATTCGAAACGTAACACATTGCCTTTTAAAACCCAAGCAGCTGGCACTGTGCCAATGGATGTAACGTGAAATTTGAATAAAGAACTTCTTCTGCTCAGCGTACGTGATATTGCAGATCACGAGACTTTATCGGTGTTTATGTAGATTTTACGCTTTTTTAAAAGTGTTGCCATATTGCACTTGAACTAAATAAGAAAATGTGCATAATAAAAGGTAATTTTATTCCGTATTAATTTGCATTTGTTAACACTCTATTTTCTATTACACAGCGCCAAATATTCCCCTAGCGGTGACTTTTGGAACTAATTTATTTTTTCGCGGAATCCTTCGTCCCCCGTCTTGTTTAATCTTCCTACAAAATGTGGCGTCATTCTCGCAAATAGATCGCGCTACAGAACACTGTGAGCACTGTCAGTTTAATTATGGCCACCCGGTATATATATATATATATATATATATATATATATATATATATATATATTTACAGTGGAATCTCGATCCATCGTTTTCGGATCCATCTTTTTTCCGTATGTGCCGTTCATTTTATCCAGTCCCAACGATCATATTGCTTTGTTATGTTTCTGCATCTATCGTTTTCCCGCATTTATCGTTCAATTCACTCGGTCCCTTGAAAAACGATAGATCGAGATTCCACTGTATATATATATATATATATATATATAGCGTGGCTTAAGTCCTCTTAAACTGTAGAGTAATCTATTAGACAGTCAGTTAAAAAAAACTTTGTATTTTTAATGCTTGATAAAGCTTCTGAAGTTGACATTCAACATTTGTCAAATTTAAAAGTCTTACAGTTGATAGTCTGCTTAGGCATGGTCTTTTATCTCGTCGTTGTAAAATTTGTATTGAGTCACGATAAAATTTCTATACACCAATCAGCTCGAAAATATGAATAAGTTTATCCGAATAAAATAGAAGTATTATATTTTTTCTACAAGTATAACGAATATTATTTTAAGACACAATACCTAATTTTCAATATTCTCTGAATTCAAAAGCTGAATTTTTAAAATGCCTACTCTAAATTCGAAAGCATAAGAATTGTGATAAAGATGTTTTTATAGAGTTTTCAGCCTTAAGCAAATTGAATAAAAACACTTTTAAAATGTTTCCATTTTTAGTAAAAGTTTTTTTTTTCAATCTAAAAAAGGTTGGGAGTTTTATTTTAGCGCTTTATGGTATGTAGAAAATTCATCTTAAATATGCAACCTCAGTTTTAGTAATACGAAAGGATATAAAAATAAACTATTTGCAATGAGAAGAAAATAATTTTCCCCGAAATATAACTATTTTTTTATATACATCAAATTAATGTTCTTTATTGCTTTGAAATTTTTAAGAGAGAAATAGAAAGATTTTAAAGAGTAAATTTTAAAATCAAGCTCTGCGTTACATTATTACAGGACAATGAATTTGAAAGATTGGGAAAAGATATTTGTATATACATAATCTCAAAATAATCATCAAATCTAAAAAAGGGATTGTTTAACTTACGGGCACAACTATCTTTATGATTATCTAACTTCAGGCCGGGTGCTCTATCATTTAACATTCATGGCATGAAAAACACATAAAGAAATTTACAAGATAAAACGAACTTTTTATATACCATGTTTTTAAATTTTCTGTTGAATCATATAAACTTGACAATTCTAGGCATTAAAAAATACTTTTCTAAATTTTTTTGATGAATTATCCCATCAACTTGAAAGAAAATGAAGTTAATTGGAAGTTAACTTGCATTTAACTTTTCGTTCCCGTTCCGGCCAATAGATGGCTCCCAAGTCTACAAAACAAAATTAACTGAAAATAACTGAAAATTAATTTAATTCTGCTTAAAGATGGCTAAAAGTATTTAAAAAATGCATTGTCATCGTGTTTTGAGCTATTTTAAAAGTTTCAAATGTCTAGCTAGTCAGGAAATTAGTTAAAAATCGATTGCAAAATTTGTGCTTGACAAACACACAAACACAAAAGAAAGAAAGTTAGTAAAAACATGGTAAGGAGAGAAGACTCATTCCTTAAAATGTATTATCTACATAACGTTCTTCATTTTTTATTGACAGGTTCCTTTTTCTACCAATGCGGAATACTTTTTTCACCATCAATGTACATCTTATGTATACACTGCCTTTAATTATTAAATGCTTTAATTTATTAAATGCTGATCACGTGATTTCTTTTTCTGGTACTTTCAATAAATTTATGTCACTTGCGTAACAACTAAATAGACAAAAAAAAATATTTTTTTCTCTTTCTAATGCAGCAGACGATTGGATATTGTCCAAAAAAAATGCATATCCCTTACGATTATTTTATAAATATATATATATAGATAGATATATATTTTACATCAATTGTATACATTGATCATCGCATTTATTATAAATATATATATTTATTTTTTGGCATAAATTGCATACGTTGACCGTTGTATTTAATTTGAATGTACTCCGTAGCGTGGGTTTTCAGCTAGTTACCTAATAATTGCATTCCTAAATGCCGTACTCCAACGTATTAACAACTACTTCATTAATATCTATACTTATATATAAAGAGAGAGAGCGATTTTGTACGTGGAGGGTAATCTCCAGAACCACTGCACCTATTTGAAAAATTCTTTCACTGTTTGAAAGGTACATTATTCCAGATGGACATAGGCTATATATTATGTATATCTAATCAGTAGAAATAAAGTTGGGGGCTTAATCCTAGCAATCTCCATTGTTACCGCTACTGTGCTCTACCGCTTTTTGTGCCGAAGTCTTCAACGATCCTTAGCGTGGTGCTATCTATACTTATATATAAAGAGAGAGCGATTTTGTACGTGGAGGGTAATCTTCAGAACCACTGTACCTATTTGAAAAATTCTTTCACTGTTTGAAAGGTACGGTATTCCAGATGGACATAGGCTATATATTATGTATATCTGATCAGTAGAAATAAAGTTAGGGGCTTAATCCTAACAATCTCCATTGTTTCCGCTACTGTCTTCTACCGCTTTTTTTTCCGAAGATTTCAACGATCCTTATCGTGGTGCTATCGCGGTGGGCTTCTGTTCTGAAGCTAGCGGTTCGAAACTAGCCGTTCTCCGGCACGCCTTTTTCTTTTAAAAAATTTATTTTAATTATTAACTAACATAAAATTTATTTAAGGTATTATTTAGGTTATTATTAAGGTAAAAAAAGATTTACAATTTATTGGCTATCAACTGGAAATTTATTGGTATAATATTTTGTTCAACCCGGGACAAAGTCGGGACGGGCCGCTAGTTAGTAATAAAATAAAAAGTGCATGAATAAAGGTGTAACAGCTACCGTAAAACAAACACCAAAAATATTGCACGTGCGCTAATATCATCGCTGCTTGATGTCGTTCCGGGGCCGATCTGTGTTGGAGCTTTTTATTTTTCCATCATGATGTTGCCAACAAACAAATGCAAAATTTTAAAAAAGTAGAATGATGATTTTATGCAAATTTATGCAGTCGAAGTGAATAGTAAAAATAAAATTCAAAGTGACAGTCCGGGCTCCACGAGTGCAAAAACTAAAACTTTATACAGCTGTATGCAGGTACTAAAATCTGTTTAATCGGGGAATAAGTCCAGAAATCTGAGTTTTTTTTTTATCCTGAAGATTTTTGTAACTTGAAGACCCTAGTTCCATTAAATTCTCAACTAATTTGTATTGGCTATCTGCAAAATTTTAATCCGAAAAATCCTTTCTAAACTGGTTTAAAAACTAAAGTAAGTATATATATATATATATATATATATATATATATATATATATATATATATATATATATATATATATATATATATTATATATATATATATATATATATATATATATATATATATATATATATATTTGTTTATGTGTGTGTAGGTAAGTAATCTTAAAGCCATTTCTTTGCTTTAAGATTTGTATTATTAATCAACTGTGTGTATTCACGTATTTTTTATCAATTTTATTTATTTACTATCTTAAAGAATTTCCGAATAGGTATACTGATCTATCAAGTAAGAAACTTTCGAAATTGTATCTATTAAGAATAGAAGAGAGGAATTTATTCCAGATCTTTATAACGAATTATTAAGAATTCAAATTCCGCAAAAGGTATAGAAATTTAAATTCCTTCTAGAGTTGAAAAATAACTTCTTTTTGTGTTCTCAGAAGTCGCTATTTATCTTTCTGAAGTTCTTTGTTAGTAAACGTGGAGGGAATGTGTTTACTCGTTAAGATATTCCCCAATTTTTGACCCTGAAGGCTAAAATTTCCGATTGAAATTTTCTGACTTTAATGAGATTCTAGCAGTGACATCGGGAATTTTAATAGCATTATTTCTCCAATGTTCTAAAAATAAAATTCTTTCTTATTTCCAGGGCTCTTTTGGCATTGTGAAGTTAGCGTACAATGAGCAAGATAACACGCACTATGTAAGTATGTTTTTTTTTCCTATTGCAATTATTTTGAGTTGAATGCAATATTCATTGCAAAAAAAGATTATCTTTCATTTTTTGTTACACAACGTAACTTAAAATTATTCTCGATATCGAATGTATTAAGCTTTCTGTAATTTAATGACTCTTCATTTCAATGTTAATATATTTCATTGTTAATATGTGTAGTTAATACGTTTGTTTGTTCTTTCATCTCTTTCTTCCTATGGTTGTTCATCTGCTAGTCCCCAAAATAGTTACAAACTCAAATGTAACGTACTTTTCCGCCATTTCTAAGTAGATTTACCTTTAATTTAAATGGGATCTGTCTATGTAGCGAATAAAATACTTAGCACTATTAAAGTGGGTCTTTATTCATCCATTTAATGTATCCAGTATTACTAAGTGCCTGCAAGGCAGATGCCATGACTCCCGAATTCAGGATTTGAACCTCGTGTGATGGTGTTTGCGTTGGTCTCTGTATTGCAAGAATTGAAAGAATTTTTGGTAGAAATAAAATATTTTTTTACTAATAACAGCCAGAAACCAATAGAATGAAAAAAGATTTCATTATCCCTTACCTTCAAACTTAACGAATTTCCGCATACAGCCAATCAACGTTCCGACTATCCCTTGGGAGGAAAGAACGCGCCATTTTGGATCTCTGTGTGTTTTGAGAGAACCATAAAGCAAGTATTATGTAAGTAGATATTTTCAGTTATCGCTCTCGATCCTCTAATCAGACCAAAACTAGTAGACTATCAGCTGAGGGCACTTTTCCTTGTAACAACAGCACAGGGCGACGTCCGGTGACGTAGTAGTTAAAAGCGTCAAGCCGCTATACCACAGGTCAGGGGTTTGACCCTGCGACTGGGCAGGGTTGACTCATGCCTATCATCCCTTAAGTGGGTCGATAAAATGAGGACTAATCATGCTTGGGAACTAACTCTGGTGGTCCCGCGTCAGGTTGAACACCTGATCGAGACATATGCTGTACGGCACGTCAAGCCCACGGTCATGAATGCGGAGATGGGCACCGCAGGCCTTGGTCCACAGTGCTGAAAAGCAATTCGGACTGTTGTGTTAGTTAATAGTACTGGGCCAGAGGTATCCTAGTGTTAGATTGTTGGATTTCGATACTAAGGGTGCTCAGTTCGAATCTAGACAGGCGCCTTTAAATACCTTCGTGTTTAGGCCGGATATGGACATGTTAAATCCGTAGACCAGAAAGTCCTTCTTTGAGGTCAGTGGGTGGGAAAGGTACGATCCCCCCCCCCCAGATGTCATTTTTAAATCAAAATTAAGGTGGTACCTGGCTAAGTCGGACTCCGACTTTTTGGGGCCGTTATAAACCGGAGCCGTACCTTTGGAATACATTCCGGCTAGGATGCATAAAAAATAGCAACAACAACACAATAGGACAATATGCAGCCGATTTTTCCGTTGCAGCAGTTTTAACCATAGATGATATGCAATTCGAGAATCTTCCTCCTGTATCGTAATCGGCAGACTTTACCCTTTGTGGTTACCATAGTTTTGGGCATACTCCAAAATATGAGAGGTAATAAAGACTTTGAGGTCAGATGACGAGGTGTAATAGATAATACGTTAGTAACTGCGAACGTTATAAAATACTTTTTTTAGAAGAAAGCTTACACTTTGCAAGTTCTGAAGGACGTGTATCATCGAATGCAATGTAAAAATATATAGCTTCTATAACTCTTACTCAACAAAATATAAAAATATTTAAACTTTTCATTTGATTCACTCTCGTATTTTGACGTGTTACAGGGATTAACAGTACCTAAATTATCGCAATGAAATTTCTTCAAACAACTCTTAAGGAAGAGAATAAACTGAAAGAAATATTTTATTAATTGAAAGGTTTTAAATTATATCAAAATCACTTAGATATATTACTTAGATTAATCACTTAGATTAATCACTTAGATTAATAACTTTTCCCTATCATTTTTATAATTTAAGAAGTATAATATCTTAAGTCATTTTTATAATTTAAGAAGTATATGTGAAATATAATTAAATTTTTGTTAAAGAGATACGTACGAGCCCGCTTAATGGAATAGCCAATTTGACACGAAAAAGTATTCTAATAAGCGGGATATTCCATTATCCGGGATCACATTGACATGCCCACATTGTTTCAAGTCACAGATAAACCAAGAAAGCATTAAAAATTACCTAAACGATAGGCATATTTAAACTATTATAATTAACAAACAATCTATTAATTAAAAGTTATGAGGTATTGAATCAAAATTAACCCCCTGGTTTAAATAAATCGCCGTTTGAAGAAGAAGGAGCGCCATATGCAAATCAGCGGCGCTTTTCTACTGGATGGGAATCCCCGTGGGTATCTTACATGCGGACAGTGAGAGAAAAAAAAAGACGACAAGGCGAAGTCGGACGGAGGTGAGCGGCGAACGAAAAATAATTGGAGTGAAGATCGCTTTCCCGTACAGCAGCCGGACATTATCAAGTTTATCGAAGGCGCTTTGAAGTTAGCTATCGCTCCAGCAACCTGATGATAAAGTGAAGACAGGAAGGTTAGTGTGGCGTATGTACAAGCAGTGGCGTGGCTGAATGCTGGTAGGGTTTCCGTAATATAACTACCGGGATTAACACGCGCGGTAAATAATTTTCCGCTGCCTGCTAGCAATTGAGTACGGTATTTATGTAGTCTAATTGTGTTGTAATAAATAGTTTAGTGTAGAAAACCTCATTGGATCTAGTTACTAGAGAGTTCATTATTTAGTGTATACATTACCTTCAGGGTAAAGGAAACAGTGAACTTCACAAAGTAAGAAACACTTTAACACTAAATTTAGAAATTTGATGAAAATTGAGCTAATTTTATTGTAGAATATACATATTTCCCTAAATTTTGGAAAGTAATTACAATGTTACTTACTTATTTGTTGCTAAAGAAGTCGGATATTTTCGACTGTTTACTGTTCTGTGAATGCAGCAAATCTGTTATTCGATTGTCTAGTTTGTAAAATAAATGAAAGCCTGAATTTGGCTTCGTTTCCAAGAAAGGTCTTATAATATCACAAGCGTTATGAACTTCAACATATGACGGAACCTTTTTAACTGTACATTCTTCATCAAATTTATCTTCATCGCTTTGATAAAGTTGAGGATCTGAAGTTTCCCTACATTCTTCCAAGTCAATGTCGAAGTTTACAAAATTGGAAAAATTTTCTTCTGTCATTCCTTCTGGTGGTAAATCATTTGCGTTTGATATTGATTCATCATTTAATTCATCATTTGTTACGTCTGTTGAAAATTTACATTTTACGAAACAATTTTTTATTGCTTTAGAGGAAATATTATTCCATGATTTGTTCTTCATATGAACAGCTGTAAGAATTGAAATATTTCTAATAATTTTACTAGTTGAACTATTTATAGAAAATCCACTAGTATCATCTATGCAGGCTATGATCTTTTTAAAGACTTCTTTTCTATAATTCCTCTAAAAAAGTGGTATAAATCTCTGGTCCATTGGCTGTAAAATAGCTGTAGTATTCGGAGGCAAAAAGTGAAGTGCTACATTTTCTAATCTTAAGTCGCATTTATGGGCTTGACAATTATCGATAAAAAGGACAGCTTTTCTTTCATCTTATTCATCTCATCGTCGAATGACACTAACCAGTTTTGAAAGAAATTAGCAGTCATCCAAACCTTTGAATTGTCTTCCGATTTAACTGCAAGAGATTTTACACCTCTAAAACATAGATGGGTTTTTGGATTTTCCGATTACAAAAAGAGGAATTTTATGACTGCCGTCAGCATTATTACAACATAAAACTGTCAGTCTGTGTTTCTGGATTTTTCGTCCAACAACGTTTTCGCCTTTTAAGCACAAAGTACCATCAGGCATTTCTCTATAATAAAATAATAAAGTGCTGTTTCGTTACAGTTATAGATACAAGAAGAGCTGTAGTCTTGTAATAAAGCAGGTAATACTACATTTTTCCAAGAGATGGCAGCGGCTTCATCAGCATAACTTGCTTCCCAGTGAATTTTTTTAAAGAATTTGGTTTCTTTCTTTTCATCTGCATAACCAAACATTTGTAGCTTTAAAATAAGTTATATTTAACTGTTGTGCTAAATTTTCAGCTTTCTGATTCAATAATAATCCATTAACAGAAACATTACAAGCTTGTTTTTCAGCAGACCACTGAAGAAGAGCATCTCCAACTTCAGATTCTTTTCCTGTACTTTTTAGGTTTTGATTAAGATTTTTGTTGCATTTCCAGTCGTTCAAGACTTTTTCTTTATTTTTAAACGATTTCGAAACTTGAGCTTGGGATATCTAAAACTTTTTTGAGAGTTGTAATTGCGTACACTTATTTACTTGTACAAACACAATAACTTTTCCTTTTCCTTTTAGAGTAAGATCGTTTCGTCTCGAAACATTGTAGTAAAAGCACAAGAGAGATGACTGATTTCATGAAAGCGAAGAGACACTGATTTCACGAAAGCGAAGAGACACTTATTTCATGAAAGGGAACTGTGGAACTAATCGCCGTAGAAAATGTACAGTTAAATGTTCAAGGCTAGAGACCCCCAGGGGTTCAATGTTGCGTTTCTCCGAAGAGATTCGTTACAGCTGGTAATTCCCGTCCCCTTCAAGATAAGGACCTGTTGATGTTTCACATTTCCTTCACACACACACTCTCTCTAGCTCTCATCTAGGGGTAAAGCTTATTGTTCATTCTCTGAATAGGGAAACGTAGGCTGAGCATCCGAGTAATACGGGCGGGTAGCAAAAGAAAACAATACTGAATGGCCCTTCATCTCCAAGAAATCACCCTTTCCTGCGACTGAACACTTTCTGCGAAGTGACGATATTGTCTTGAAAGACGTTCAGTTACTGCACATTCATTATTGTACTTTACAGAAAAAAATTCTGAAAAGAAATGTGGGAAATATAAAAATTCGATATCGTCATGGCTAAAAATTATTCCTTTAAGCCTTATAGCATCAAAACATGATATTCCATTAACCGGGAAATTTAACACAGAAACAAATTACTGCGGTTTGGTACATTGAAAATTTCTTACATTAAACGGGATATTCTTTTAACCGATATTCCATTGAGCGGGTTTGACTGCATTTGAAAGTTCACAACTATTTAACTAATATATTTCTAGTTTCTGTAATATCAATAGAGTCAAGAAGAGATGTTTGTAAAATACATTTCATATCACACCTGTGATTAGTAAAATACTTTTCAGATTTTCATAAAACGAAGAAAAATTTTGATTTAAATTATCTTTTTAATATATAACAGTAGGTAATACCAATTTTTTATGAAAATTGAAAAATACTTCCATGAAAAGTTTAAAGCAAGTTTAGAGTATTATTGAATATATTCTATGAAAGAGAGAAATTGTAACTCGCCGGCAAAAAAAAATTAGAAAGGGTCGAAAAATCTTAGTTAAAAAAATACCGAACTGAAGTTTTAATTAAGAAAACAATTTAGGTTTATTCCTGGAGGAAAAATCACTCGAGAACCTATTGTTAACAGGATTAATGATGCTTTACTTTAATTCCGTGTTCCTACGTACTCTAAATTCTTGTGTGCAGTCGACAGCTGAGGCCATTTTCATTATAATTTATTAAACTTTTCTCCTTGTTCCTTTCAATTTAGCATATTTTACGGTTATCATGATTTCTCTCTTGATATTCATTAGCAAAACGGACTAAAAATTAGCGGAAAATACAACTAGTGTTACATTTTTTCTAGGACATATGTTAATTTATTAAACGAGTTAACTATGTAAATTTAGCTGATTTCACGTGGATGACAACATATGTCATACACGTGAAATACAAGTCACGTGTATGACATAGGTTGTCACATACGCTGTTTTGAGAAACAGTATTGTTATTAAATAGGATCGCGGCTATGCAACAAATTTCTGGAAATTGGATGTGGGACAATCACTTTTAGAATATTCCTCAGACAGTATGAAGGAATTGGTGTTGTACTTTGATGCGGTAAGGTATACTGGAAATATGGCACTGATTACTTCTTATAAGGGGCATATATCAAGAGCTAACACGTAACAGTCTATATCTCACAGAGCTACTAGAAACATGTTACATGACATGGATTGAGTCTTGTACAAGAAGGCTTTAAGAAAACGCACATATTGAAACTAGTTTAACAAAAGCAATGGATTACATGTACCGTGGACTAACTCGTCTTGGCTGGCATTTCAATACCGGAGGGTGATTTGGCTTACCTTTTGTACATAAAAAGCTTAGATATGGGTTATTTAAAAGCCTAATAAAACGATAATGGTGTAAATAGTTCATTTAAGCGATTTAATTATATGAAAATAATCTTCTGTCTTGTAACAGTATCAAATCCCATGACAATTTTCTACCCCTTTTTACTGACAATTATTATTGTATTCTATAATTCTCTGAATGTCTTTATCATGTTTTGTCTCAGTTTTATATACTTCCGTTTTCTTACCTTCTACTAGCGTTTGAGCTAGACAATGAATCTCTTCAGTAGTTCGATATTTTTATTAAAACTAAGAAAATGAATTAAGCTTATTTTTATAACCAGCAGTGATAATTTTTAAAAAGAGTTCTTTCCATAATTATGTACTCTGAAAAGATAATTCTGACATTTCTGATTATGTGTATACTTAAATGTTTCATATGAGTACATTATAGCTGCATATAGAAGCTCTTTTAGAGTGTAAGTTTTTTTCATTACATGACTATCGGATACTATAATTTGTTTCAAGAAGCAAATTACACTCTGCAATTATTACAAAGTGGACAAGACACATTTAAATATGTAGCACATTTAACACTAAGCCACATCTGCGAAGTCCTTTACCACAAGACTGTAAATCTAAGGAAAAACACAGAAACTTTCAAATTATTCATCAAGTCAGGGAAACAAAAAACCTCAGTTGGGGAAACTACAATATATTTTGAGCTCAAAACATTTACTTGGAATAATAATTTGATCCCCACTATTCGTGCCTTAATTATTAATCTTGAGTTGGTGTAGTTTACATGAAAGCATAGCAATCTTCTCTCCTTAATGTCACATTCCTTTTATGATGATTTGTTGTTCATTTACTGTAAGTCATCCCAAATAAAGGGAAGATTCAGTGTTGGAAAAGAACTCAAGATTCAACACCCACTGTTTTAAAAATATTATTTAGTTTCCATATTTATTTCCTTCCCCAAATTATAACTCCTATAACTCCTCAACTATAAACTCCTTTTTACCACATGTTAGGATTTTTAAAAAATTCCAAAGCTATTCCTTAGGTAAAAACTTTAAATTACTAGTTTGGAAGTTTAATCTAAAAGATTAAAGAAAACTCAGGGGAAAATATTTTAAGAGTTATATTGAGCTCTGCCTGCGCATGTGCATTTTGCACAAAAACTTGACTTGTTTCATCTCGAAGAACTATTATTTTGTTTTCTTATTTATTGGAATAATTCGTAATTCGAGTAATTTAAAGCTTTGCTTCTCAACCATGTTTGCACATTTCCTACTTTATGTACTATATATGTAACATACATCTTGATATATATATATATATATATATATATATATATATATAGATAGATATATATATATATATATATATATATATATATATATATATATATATATATATATATATATATATATATATAGATTATAGATTATATATATATATATATATATATATATATATATATAGAGAGAGAGAGAGAGAGAATATATATCGTGTTACCCCGAAAATATGACCGGGTCTTTTATTAATTTTGCTCCAAATGACGCATTAGAGCTTATTTTCATAGGATGTCTTATTTTTTCGCAATACTTTATATTTTTCATTTACAGGAATATACATTTATTCATATATTTAGGTACACAAATTATAATTTATTCAAGTACAGTCATGTCATCTTCTTCTGGAACATCGTCATAAATCTGCAAACCCCAACTCTCGAAATCGATTTCTTTTAACAAATCAGATGAACCTAATTCCTTGAAGCTTTTACGAATGCTGTTCTTCTAGAGTAAAGCTCTCTCAATCATCGGTTCAGTCGAATTCCCACGTGTTTTGCGGTCTAAGATCAAATCAAGTTCATGATTGTATTCTTTTTTCACGTATGGTGGCAGAATATAACTTTATACTGTACAATTGATTTATGTTGCTATTGTTTATATTTTGTTGTTCAAAAGCATTATTTTGTTGTTTAAAAGGCCCGAGCTTAAATTTGAGCTTTAATGCTTTTTCATGAATTTTTAGAGATTTGCTCGGATAAAAAGTTATCCGAAATAACCGAATAACAAAAACAATTGTCTACGGTTTTCGGATTCAATTATTAAAGTTCAAAACTGTGATTTTCGGTTTCGGTTTGAACCGAAACCAAAACCTTACTGTCGATCTGAACTGGGGCTTATTTTTGGAGTAGGGCTTATTTTACGAGTACCCTGAAAAATCATGCTATAGCATATTTTCTGATTAGGTCTTATTTTCGGGGAAAAACTGTGTATATATATATATATACATATATTGTGACGAATTAAAATAATTCGCACAATTAAAATATACGCTGAACACGGCTGGAATTTGTAGCAGCTGACCGACACGCCCCCCCCCCCCCTTTAACGTATAGCAGGTGACGGCGAGCTGGAACGAAAGGAACACAAAGCGGTTGGAAAAACATGACATCTAGTTGGAACAGAAATTCGCCACGGTGCTCCAGAATAATGACGCAGGACCACCGGGAAGCCGGGAAATCACTAAAATTTCAGCTTGCCTGCCAGCAAATCGAAAAGTCTAAAAGTGACATCTCGATTAGCAGATCCAATAGGAGACGAGTTCTCTGGACGGAGCGAGAGAGTCCAAAATTGGACGGGCGAAAAAAAGTCAGTTAGCAATCTGCTAAGCTGTGGTAGACTCCTCCGACCATCCAGGGTCGAAAGAAAAGGCTATACGCGGACTTGCGTAGTCGGCGGCTTATTTCTCACGAAGAGAACTTTTAGCTTCGGCTAGGAAGCTTAGTTACATTTCGACGAGGTCTCAAGACGAGATCATCAAGTCCTGATCATCCTGATCCTATAAAGTGCCTCGCAGTCATCCGCCCTGCAGGGAGCGAAAATCGAGGGACTTGCTCTAATTTTAATGAACTATTCGATAATATTGAATTAGCGAAACTTCAGGTGGTAACTCCTCCTAACGGACTCAGTCGTCATCTTAGAGGACTATCATTAACTGTGTAACTGATCATCAATCTCCAAATTTTCTCTTCCGAATTGAAATAAATTCGTCGATTTTAATTTATTTGGCTGTGATTTTTTGTTGATTCGATTGCTACCTCGATCAACGTGTTACAATATATATATATATATATATATATATATATATATATATATATATATATATGACACGCTCGCTACTTACATCCTTCCCAGTACGTCGTCTTACATCCAAACTTACTCTTTCTTAATCTATCTTTACATATTTATTAAAGTTATAGCAGTCAATGAGTTAAAAGGCCAGTGGCAAAGAACTACAATTAATGTATCTAACATCGTTTATTTCCAAAATCTTAGCTACCTGATTCATTCTGATAATTTAAATCCAAGAATCATCAAGCTCCCGCGTGACGCGTCACCGTCTCAATTAAGAATTTCCCGCCGTCTCATTAAACGCTATTGCTTTTTGCCATCTAAAGCCATCGCGCATGCCCACAAGAGCTCTGTGACGCATGCACCGGAGATGAACCATGAGCGTGACCATAGATGTCAATCAATCCAAAGGGAATTTCCCCAATTTCTCTCCATGCATTTCGAACCTTGATATGAGAATAGTGGCGAATTACGCCACGACAATAAATTAATTAATATGCCCCCTTTAAATTTAGAGTAATCATTCTTTCCCCACTAAATCCTTGACATATATATATATGTGTGTGTGTGTGTGTGTGCATGTATATAAACACATATATATACATATAATATATATGTAATAAATATACACTATTTACCAATAAGTATTTGGATACCCATGCCAATTACGATATCTGCGGTTCTGATATACGTCCTACCCTCCGCCGTTAAATATCGTGTAGGAAACAACATTGGCATTTGACGCATTCAAGATTCCACGAAGTGCAGGGTTATCTGATTTCGTCGGGTGTCACAGAAATGACATATCTAGCGAGCTGAATTGCCTAAAGTCGACAGTGGTCTATGTGATTCAGAAGTGGAAGGTGAGCGTTGATTGTCGGAATGTGCCCCAAGTCGGCAGACCCATAAACTGGTAGATAGAGACCGACGGGTGCTGTCCAGAGAAATTCGGAACCGCAACCAACCGAAGGCCCACATACTCCAGGAGTTTCTACAGGCATCCGGGAGTGTTGTTTCGATGAACACCATCCGTAAGGAAGAACATCTGCTTGGTTTTCATAGTCGTGCTGCCGCGCATAAGCCATTGATCACAAAGTCCAACCGCACTGTTCGGTTAATGTGGTGAAATGCAGGTCGAAAGTGGACTGTAGATCAGTGGAAACGTGTATTCTGGAGCGAAGAATCAAGGTTCACCCTCTACCATTCGGATGGCAAGGTCTGGGTCTGACATCTACCTGGAGAACGCCTCTTGCCAGAATGCATTGTGCCCAGAGTAAAGTTCGGCGGAGGTGGAATTATGGTCTGGGGGTGTTTCTCCTGGTATGGAATGGGACCTGTGGTCTCATTTCATGGTAAGCTCAATTGCACTATTTTGGATAACAGTGTGCTTCCTTACGTTGTGGAAGTTTTACGGGTTGGACCCATGTTACTTCCAGGACGACAACGCCAGCTGTTATAATGCGAGTTCTACCATAAATTGGTATGGTGACAAAGGTGTTAACCGAGCTGTCTGATCAGGACTGGCCTGCAGGTCTGGTCAGGACTGGCCTGTCCAGAGTCCAGACCTGAACCCTATCGAGAACCTCTGGGACGAGTTGGATCGCCGAATTAAGGGATGCAACAACCGTCCAAAGTAACTTACATGTCTTCTCCAAGCCGAGTGGGGAAAAAATATCCCTAGCCATTATACAAGGACTTGTGGAAAGCATGCCCCAGATCGTTGAGGCTGTACCAACTATTGAATATGAATAAATTTTGTTTTTCTTTTCTATAACAGGTGTCCAAATACTTATTGGTACACACACACACACACACACACACATATATATATATATATATATATATATATATATATATATATACAGGATTTGTCTGTAAAGTAATGAGACTCGGTCTGGTAAAAAGAATTTATTGATCCGATCGGTACATATTGTTAAAAGTCTTCAAAATAGTCTCCTTGAGCGTCGATACACCAACGCGATTCCTACGCTGCATAAGCTCCCTGGAAGGCTGCTGCCGTAACCTCTTTCAGAGATTGTGTGACAGCCCGTTGGATGGCGGGAAAATCTTCGAAACGGTGACCTTTCAGGCTTTTCCTGAGCTTAGTGAACAGGAAAAGGGTCTGACGGGCGCACATCACGGCCGTACGGTGGCTGCAGCAAGGTTGCAACCCCTATCCGGACCAGGTAGGTGGTCACAACGAAGGCGATGTGGTCTGGAGCATTGTCGGGGTGGATCTTCCAGAGATCGGCAATGTCCGGTCGTTTATGTTTGACGGCTCTGTGCAGGCACGCAAGGACTTCTTCGTAGAAATGGGCGTTGACGGTTCATTCCGGAGGTACAAATTCTTTGTGGATCACCCCACGCTTGTCATAAAAGACAATAAACAGTCTTTCCCTTGGACTTCGACATTTTCGCTCTATTGGGGCGAGGGCGTTCGAGACGTGCCACTCAGAACTTTGGCCCTTGGTTTCGGGATCGTGTTGGAACACCCATGATTCTTCGCCTGTTATTACGTCGTCTAAAAAGTCCGGTTCACTTTCTAATTGCTCCAGCATCTCTCGGGAAACGTCAACTGGTCGTTGTTTTTGTTCATCATTCAACACTTTTGGCACTAATTTCGCACAAATCTTCCTCGTGTTCAAATTTTCAGAAATAATTTTGTGAACCGTTGTCTTGCACATGTTTATGTAATTCGGCGATTAATCTTACACTCAAGCAATGGTCGGAATCCAGGAGATTTTTTACTTTGGCCACATTTTCGTCCAAACCACATGCTGAAGGGCGTCCAGATAGCCCCATACCTTCAACGGTCTCCCGTCCATTCTTGAACTCACTGAACCACCGGAAAGCCTTAGCCCTTGACAGGGCGTTGTCTTTGTAAGCCTCCTTAACCAAGGCAAGCGTCTCGGAAGCGATTTTGCTCAGGTGAAAGCAAAATTGAATCGTGTAGCGTTGCTCCAGCGAAAGCTCCATTTTTGACGTTTTCTGCCGTGACAAAAACTCAAAAACAGCTTTTGCGCCACGCGTGATCCTCACTGCGTAGGAGCTCGGACGCGACTACCGTCCGGTACGTTGCTTAGAGCTTAGACCCCCCCCCATACCATCACCACCAAAAATCTCGCCTTCAGGGAACACGCTACTGGCGACTGGAGCTCCGCGTGGCGGCCAGTCTCATTTATTTACATATATATATATATATATATATTATATATATATATATATATATATATATATATATATATATATATATATACATACATATATACATACATATATATATATATATATGTATATATATGTATATATATATATATATAATATATATATATACATATATAATATATATATATATATGTATGTATGTATGTGTATGTACATGCGATTTAGAGAGATGGATTAATGACTTCGAGACGCTTGCCCAAGAAGAGTCTCTAGCTACAATATAGGTAAAAAAAAGTGTGTTAAGATCGATTTTTATCCCCCCCCCCAAGAACTATACTTCAATAATAAAAATATTTCAAGTACATATTTGCATTTAATTGGAATTTAAATTACTTTGTTTCTTGATACACCTGGCATTTTTGATGAATATGTTAATGCTTTCAAAATTAGTTATCTCCATATTGTTTACTCCACGATTCAAGTTACTTTTTAATACGAACTGACTGTTTTTCCATTCCTTCAACAAAGGAGAAAATAATGGAAACTTTTAAACGAGGCTTAAATTTTCCCACGACGTCTTAAATTTACAATAAAATTATTTCACTGATGAAATATTTTCAGGTAAGGATTTATCTTTGTTTACCACGCACATATTCCATAAAATGTTTCCGCCTTTTTAATATCTAAAAATCTTTTCTTTTCGGAATTTGAATTACACAATCGAGGCTTAAATTTAAATTAAAAGTGGGGTTTCAAAAATTAAAACTCTTCCGATTTTAAATAAGTATTTTCAAATTATGCTCGTAGTTTATTGAGACTTAAGAAGCTTAATAAACATTATTAATATTTCCTCTCTCCTGTGGGCAATTAGTTTTATTTAGGTCATTATAACCTTCAAAGTTTAATATTAGGAATATATCAAAAGTTTGGAAAAATAGTAAATAAAATTGTCTCTAAAGTATTTATCAAAAGACTCTTTGTAAGTTTAGAGCATTTTCTAATTCTATATGAAGGCCTTATTTGAATAGTCGGCCAACTCCATTTTTGTTCATTTTGAAATATAGAGCCTTAATGTCTAAGGAGTGCTGAGAAATTACTGCTAAAGTCTGATTTGTACTACCCTCTGTTGGCAGCAGAAATAAGCTGGATGTGTACCAGTTTTATAACAAGATAGAAATGACTTGTATGAACATGAAAGTGAGGCTTACTCCATTTTTTTTAAAACGTGGAGTTGGCTCACTATACAAATAAGGCCTTCATATTTAACCCTATTAGAAGATACTTTTGAAATATTTTTGCACAATAAATCTTACTTTCTACTCGTGATTAGGAAATAGTAAAGATAAACAAATTTTATGTACGTTAAAAACAACGGTTACTTTCATAAGAATTAAAACAAACTACTATGATTTATTTTGTCAAGCAAAAAATTGAGATTTTTTGGACAGCAATTAGAAATTACGTTAAAAAATTGTCATTCGTTATAATATGAACTATTATTGCTCAAAGTTTCACAAAGTATATATCGTAAGAAAAAATCAAATTTTCCTTCCATGAAGAAAAAGTGTGCAAATTTAATGTTAAATCCATCAACTTTTTTATTTTTTGCCGTTTGGTTATGCATCACATTTATAGGCAAGATACGAATGTATCTAATGCAATTTAAAATGATTTTTACTAGTTTTTTCATGTTGAGCAAGTATTACTAACCATCACCAGCTTAGGTAATTTTCATTATTGCGTGATCCGCAGGCAGTGAATTTGTGGGTCTGCTGCCATAGTTGGTATTATAAGGTGCATGATGTTAGGCTCTCAAGTGGGCAGTTGAAAAATTGGTTGGCTAGAAATGTTTTGCTTGTAATAGATTTTAAATATAATAAAAGCATATTTCACGATAATTTGAATTTATATTACTTTTCACTTAATACATTAGGCATAACCAATATCTGAATACGTATTCATGACGGGCGCAGTTGCCCAGTTGGCAAAAGCAGCGGTCCAGTGACCTGAACGTCTCTGGTTCGATGCTGGTCTCTAACAAATCCGCCGCCTTTGTACGCTAATGGAGGCTGGTGCACGTAAAATCTGTCGTGGCTGCAATATCCTCCAAGTTCTCAAATTTACTTCTGGGGGTGCTGGATCAAGTGTACCGGTCTCGTCACTTGACTCGATTCAAAATTACAGGACCGGATCCTTAGCCAAGTCGGACTACGACCCTTCCGGTGCTGAGTTAAAACCGGAGCCGCAACTTCGAGCCCAATAGCCTATAATGACCTTGATCTGATGCTGCTGTCGTATAAGGGGCATAAGCCACAACACAACACAACAACAACACGTATTGATGAAGTTATTTCTTTCATTGTTATACCAATCGTTCGATAAAGAAAGGACGTGAAGCACTAAAATGGCGTTTATAATAGGAATGAGTATAATATTATTTCCATGGATTTACAGTTGGCGGTAAACACTTGTACGCAGCTTCTTAAATCAACCTTAAAAATACAAATTAGCAACTGTTTCCAAACTAATAATCGCAGTTCTTCATCAGCCCGGGGAACATTTAGTTGTGATGGAAATTTGGACTCTATAGTTCGTAAGGGAATAAAAAAATATGTTCCAGATGAAATTAAGTGTGTGTTAAATGGAAGTGGGGACTTCAAAAGATTGTTTGTGCAGAAGGTCGTTCACACTTTTTGGAAACTATTATGTAATTTATTTTTGTCGCTTGAATTTTGAGATAAAAATTTGGCAACTTCATAATAACCGTCTGCTTCTGTTTTGTTTTCGTTGGAATGTAAAATAAAAGATTTATTTTGAAAATGGCTCCTAAAATCGATACATGGCTCGAAGGTTACGTAACTGCACTTTCTGAGGAGAAATATTCGTATCAACAAATTATAAAGCGGTGCAAAAATCGTCGTTTTCGTATTTCAAAAAAGGTATTTATAACATATTAAATTTGAAACGAAAACAAAACGTCTAATAGAAAGTAAAATTGAAAACATGACCGTGAAACCTCCTCCTAAGACTGTTTGAACGCAGGGAAATATCAAGAAAGTGAAGTCTCTGCTCCTAAAAGAAAATCCGCCGTCTCAAAAATCTATTGCATTGAAACTAGGAATTTCTTCTGTCACTGTAAGCAAAATCATTCATAAAGATTTGAGGTTAAAAAAGATATTTAAACCTAAAGTTCATCTGCTTTTGCAAAAGCATATTGCTGAAGAAAAACAAATTGTAGAAAATAATAGGAAAAACACCTAGCTGCTGAAAAATGGAAATTTGTGGTAACACTCGATGAGGCATGAGTGTATTTAAGTGACTGTAATAAAAAAAAGATCAACTTTCCATTGATCAACTGACGGGAAAGGCCGTACGAAATGGCTCCGTCGATGTACAGAAAAGTTCCCAAAGGGATTCATGACAGTTGCAGGATTTTTTTTTACACCGGAAAATTAAAAATCAAAAAAGTCTCAAATAAAGCCAAAATTAATTCACTCTACTATCAGCAGAATATTTTAGAACCAATTTTTGAAGAAGAAATTGAAGAGGAAGAATTGAAGAGGAATTGAATAGGAAGAGGATATTGATAATGTTGCACTTCATATGGACAAAACCTCTAGTCACACGGCTAAATCAACTGCCGCACGTCTAAATCAACTTGCCGAATTTAGCAAAAAAAGAATCAGAAGCAGGAATATAAAGTGTATCCCATTTAATGAAATACCTGTGAAATCCCCTGACGTTTCACCAATGGACTTTAATTTTTCGGTTTATCAGAACGAGCCTTAGGAAAATGGCATCCAAGAAAACTGAACGAACTTTGGAAAACAGTCCAATAGGAATGGGGGAAAATTGACAGGACAATACTAAGAGAAAGCTTACTTCAACGAAAAATACAAGCTGGAGCTATTGCCAAGAACCATGACTATCAGATAGGAGCAAATCTCCGCAAAAAATGCGGAATTTATACATAAAACTTAACTATCAAAATCGTTTCCATAAAGTGCGAACGACCTTCCGTATAGAGACATAGGAAGTAAAAATTCATGTTGAATCCCTCGCAAAAAGACTCGAATTTATATTACTTTTTTCTCTTAATACATTAGGCATATCTGATGTCTGAATATGTTCAAAATCTATTGCTCTCGTATTTCTTGCTCGATAATTATTATTATATATTGATGACGTTATTTCTTCAATTGTTATACCAATCCTTCGATAAAGAGAAAAAAAAGAGGATGCGAACCACTAAAACAGAGTTTAAAATAGAAATGAGTATAATATTATTTACTTGGATTTGTAGTTGGCGGTAAACAGTTATACGCAGCTACTTAAATCAACAGTAAAAATAACAATTAGCAACTTTTTTCAAACTACTTCATTAACCCGGGGAACTTTAGGTGTGGTGAAGATTTGAACTCTGTGGACTATACGTATATGGGAAGTTCGCAAGAGAATGCACAGTATGTTCCAGATGAACTTTAGGCTGCTGTGTACTAAGCCTGTTGGATTCTCTCACCTCAATGTTGACGTATAGAGAAAATTTGTCTACTATTTACAGATACATAAATGCTGATAATCCAATAAAAATGGTATTTTCAGATAGCCTGAACTTTTCTGCACCTTGCAACAGGATTCATTTTTTAAATTTCGGCGACCAAAAAAATTGACAAGAATTTAAAACACACTATTCCATATTTTTTTTCCGAATAATTTAGATTTTAAAATATTATTTGCATTTAAAAAAAATCGAAAAATGCCCCAAGGTGTAAAATTTCTTGCTCTATACAGAGTACAGTTTTAAAAAAATCTTTAAATCCAAGTCGACAATCCTTGGACACCTTTTCTCCATAGGTTAACATTCAGGTGATCGAATCCAATGGGATGAGTACACGGTGTGACGTCACACCTCTACGAGGGTGCGTTCTCACACCCCACGGACCAGCTGCATATTTTTCGAGGATTCCAATTCAAGTCCCCACCGAAATATTGAACACGTAGGGGATTAAAAAACTACCACATGCGAATTCTAACATTCCTGGTTTCTGCGGGCTAATCCTGCGGGTTTCATCTTTACCGACAAATCTGGCAGTTCTGCGGGGTAACAATCCTCAGCCGCTATTCCCCTCGTAAAGATGTCTCTTCAGGCTCGTTATTCAGAGTTGGCTGACGTATAGAAGCCATAAGTCGCCACAAACGTGCCACCAGGATCCCCGACTGTCATCTTGGTTAATCCCAGGGTCCCCCCACTTGAAAGCCGCGCATTTTCTTGGAAGAAGAAGCTCCCGTCAAAGGGAACGCAACGAGATATAGTCAGAGACTTGGTGTTTTTTAGGGAGATCCCCATGAAACGGCCGGTGAGGCGGTCGTGTTTTTTTAAGCTCCTGTGAGAGTCTGACCTAGTGTCGGAGCGTACTGTTAAATTACTCTGCACTTAAGTTAAAATTCTTTTCATTCGATTGTATTTGTTTAATGTTAATGATTTTAGGTTTCTTTGTTATTAAATTTTTGTTAAGTTTTCAAACTTTGGCCTTATCATTCACAACTAGGACTCTGATTTTCTTGGTCACGATTTTATCAATTTTAAAAAACCTCAGGGAAAAGCCTACTACGATGCCACAACGGCAGCCTTAAGTGTGTGTCAGACGGAAGAGGGGACTTCAAAGGCGGGCTTGTATTAGAGAGGCGGAGAGTAAAAATACATGCTATGAAGCCCTTGTAAAAAAACTCACCCGAAGATGAAGCAAAGAAAGATGGAGATCCTCATTTTTCCTAAATATTTAATAATAGTTATTCTGCCTCTTTAATTCCATTTTAAAACTTTGTCTTCTCAATTATTTTTTTTTCGCGTCTCCTCCCCATTTTGCTTACTTCGTTTATTTCGTATTCGGGTGTGTCCTTTTAAGCACTCTTCATGACATAATTTTTTCTCTATCCCACTGATAGACAAGTAATAATTTTCCATGTCATAATGTGTCTCAGTGAAACTGACATATGCTCCTAGAAAAAAAAAATATTTTTCAATCATGTTTTCTGAATTATACATAGTTCTCAAAAGAATATATGTGGAAGCATTTTGCATTCTTTTTAAAATCTAGTGTTGGAACAATCATAAATGATTCAAATTTTTCACATTTACAAGGAATAAAAAAATAAAATTTGATAATTTGTCAAGCAAAAAGCATGCGCCTTATTTAACAGATCGTTAAAACTAAGCGCAATTTTTAGTTTTTATTACTTTGCGTAATTGAATTATATTTTTTATTTTGTTATACGTAAAACAAATGACTGAATTGAAAATATTCCATATTTTTCATTTACGTTTTAATTATATTCTTTTCAGGTATTCAGCTTTTAAGATTTTGATGATCGAGATAGTTTATTTAAAGATTAGAAACACCTTCTCACATATAATATGCAAGTAAAAGCAACTAAGGACTGTGTGAAAAGACAATTTATTTTTAAAACGAAGAAAAATTTACTTTAGGGACCCTTAATGTTTTGATATTTTTTGTCTCTCATTAAAATAAAGTTTTATCTTACAAGCAACTTCATTTTTTATTTCTTTACAACTCTGTTACTTTATTATTATTACAGTATTTTTTCCCCAAAATATTTCCTATAGGATTCACTCTTTAAAGAGAAATTAAAAAAACCATTTAAAATATATTTACTTTTAAAAACATCATTTCTTAAAATATTTAAATATATATTTTTGTTTTTTCAGCATGTGAGTTGACATATATGCTTTTAAAATATTTTTCTCTACATATTTTCTATGCATATATTTTTATATAATCTTGCATATCGTTTTATGCCCATGTTGAAATTTTGGGTCGTTCGACTTTGTTAATAATGGACATTCAAAATATCTATATTTAAAGACATTAAAATTTTATTCGCAGTCTCATATAATAAGCTTATAGTTAATAATGCTTACGAAATATGTAACGAAACATTTATTATTTGCAGGCTATGAAAGTTTTATCAAAAAAGAAGTTAATGAGAAGAGCAGGGCTATACGGTAAGTGTTACGTACATCATTTATTAATTTTTGATTCTGCTTGGCAACAATATGTTTTGTATGTCATTTATTATTTTTTATTGTGTTTGGCAACAATATGCTATGTATAAAATAAAAGTAAGAGTTAGAGCATTAAAAGTTTTTGAAGATGACGTACGTTAAATAAATAATGAAGCCTAAAACATTGTAGTTATTGGAGATAATGTACGTTAAAGTAAGTAAATATTGGAATTATTAAACTTGTCTATTTTATTCCGAGGTATTGGACCATCCCATAAATTACGCAGTATTTGGCTAAAATGAATGACGCAATATTGCGTCATCGTCGCACATAGGTCGGAGGCTTGTTTACTATTATTTTCTTGGGATAGGAGTAAAATTCGTGCGGTGCAGATGAGAGTTTGTTGAAATTATCAACAACTCAACTGGCTGAGGCAACCTATTGAATACAAAAGGCCGGCACTAATTAAAAAAGAGGAGTCATATTTCATCAAAATGCCAGATCTTATACCGTGCAAGAAACGCTCTAAAAGCTGAGGCAGTTTGAATGGTCAGTTATGACACACCCTCCATATTCTCCTGATCGGAAACCTCCAGACTACCATATCTTTCGGACACTCCAAAACCATATGAACGGAAAACGGATTTCCACAGATGATAATGTCCGAAGAGAATTAGATTCAGCTTCACTGCACTGTAGGGTTCCCACGGAATTTGGTCACCAAGTGTGCGAGTTTTCTCACGCGGGTGCCTATGTTGTTACTGATGCAAATTTCTGACGTGTTTGTCATGTGATTATTTCGTGACGCATATATCACGATGGATGTTTATCACCGCCAACTTAAATGGCACGTTGGCACTATTGGCGCAAAAAAAGAAAAGAAAAAGGGGTTTACCTTAGATCCATTCTTTAGCTCGAAACCTAAAGATTTCTATTGCTAGGGAATCCAAAATTTAAAATTAAGGTGGGAAGAAGTAGTAAATTATAATGGTATATATATTTCAGATTAAAACTAAACGGCCAATTTTTTTGTTCAATTTCAAAAAAGCCTCTAAAATACCACATTAATATGAGGTGATCTAATATTAAACCAACGAAATACTTTATGGTATCCTACTTGCCTAGAATCCGTCTTCGTTTTACTCTTCAAACAGCGATTAGTCATTAGTATCAGAATCAAATTTACCAACTTCAGTTTAGATAATATGCATGAATCTAACAAATTGGTACAAAAGTGATGCATGCAAGTGCTCAGTACAATTCAGATACATACTATTCAACAGATGGATTTTATTAACGTCTGAGTTTCACCAAAATGTAGGCTTAACGGTATAAGTCTGATGCCGAGGACAGTACTGTAAAAGAAGCTCAAATTGATGAACTGAATTCTAATTTTAAAATGAATTCTAATACTTGGAAATAAAAGTCAGATTAAAAAAACTATCGATTGAAATTAATCTATTTTTTATGGAATTTTTGATTTTCAATTGTTTCTTAAAATTAATGTTCAGTATTATTTTATCTATATCTACCACATAATCTAGATTTTAAAATCATTACCCTGGTATTATTGATGAGACGAATATAAAAGGATTCGCGGTACAATGCGTATCCGGAAACACCGCTTGAAGGTGGCAGATAGCGCTGTGTAGGGCAGTTGTAACAAGCCGGCAATGCAGGAAGCTGTCATTCCCCGCTGGGATTTCATACAGCATGCAGCGCTTTTCGAATGCTGAACTAGCAGATATCCATCTGAAGTGTGGAGTTGCAAAATGAAAAGGGGAGAGCTTAGCATATATTGTACAGGGAACGATTTCCCAACAGAGAAATACCGAATCGTCAAACTTTCGAGCGAGTGCTCAGACAGCTTCGCGAAAACGAAGATGCTTCTTCGCTGCTTCACGAAAGCACTCCAGCACGATGAAGCGCCGTTACACTTTCCGTGATGTCAGGAATTACCTGGACACTACTTATCGACACCAATGGATTAGTCGAGATGGACCTGTCCCTGGCTGACACGATCACCAGATCTGTCCTGCTTGAATTTCTTTCTGTGGGGCCCCTTGAAAAGCATCATCTACGATACCCCTGTGGACTCCGACGTCGATCTCGTTGCCAGATTGGCTGTTACTGTTGGAGATGTGCAGGACATGTCTGTTGTTTATGCTAATGGACGCTGTTCCATGCGGCGGCGGAGTGAATCGTGTATTATGGTTGGTGGTCGCTCTTTCGAGCATTTGCTGTGACACGTTGATTTAATAAAGGGCGTGTTACATTTTTTTGTTTCTCTTTCCTTTTACCATTCCACTTTCTTTACTCTCTAGGACTTTCACGCGCCATTTCCGGACACGCATTGTATTGGGAATCCTTTTATATTCGAACCCCTCTAACCCCCTTTAAATTTTGGCCAGACATTTTCCGATCACCCTGTGTATATATATATATATATATATATATATATATATATATATGTGTGTGTGTGTGTGTGAGGGGGGGTGTTTGTGTGTACACGCACCACGCACACATTATGAGATTATTAGTAACTGAACAGCTGAATACTTAAGTTCTTTGTGGTATCATATAGATAGTAATAACTCATGGATCCATAAAATGCTATTTGCATAAGTTCTACTTTGATAAGAACGCCATCTGGCGAGTTTTAAACATTGTTGTGGTTCTAGTTATCTTATGAACTTCTTTCATTCTTATTCTAATCTTGAATATTATGTGACTGGCACAAAATCTTCGTCTCAAAATCTATTCCACTGAATTGCTTAAACGGATCTAAGTAAGCACAAATTCAATGTCCTTACATCAATTTCATCAAATAAGCCGTTCTCATTTCGAACCTTAAGAATGATTGAACTGTCATGTTGCGAACAACAAAAAGTCCTTTCTAAAGGGCACCTAAATGGAAAAATCGATGAATTGCCTTAAATATCAATAAAATCGTCGACATTAGAATTCTATATTAAAGAAAAATGGGGACCAAGACAAACCAGGAAGTAATGTCCCATTGGTTCAACTGATTATTAGATTATTTCATCCAGACACGTCCATCTGAATGTACGATGATGTAATGTAATTCTTAACTCCATAACACGTGTTGTCAATGGAATAAAGCCGATTGACTCAGGGATAATGGGTGGTTTCTTTCTCAAGCCACCATTCTTATCCACCTTTCGCAATGACCATGCAATTATTCTGCTGGGGTGTAACTGCTGGACCTCGAAGCTCTTAACGTATACTTATGGCTCGGAAATTGCTGCTATATACATTTTGAAAGTCAGTACAATGAATTTATTCTATGAAATGCAATTATCTGGTTCTACTCTCTTTATAACGCGACTTCTCCGCTATCTACAAGCGATTGCTTTGATGATTGATTTTTACAGGGTTCTGTTCCTTTTTAACCTGACTGTATAGGGCATTTCTTATTGTGGCATTTCTTTCGGATTCGGTCTAATGAAACATAGTGAACTACAGTAGAAAAACAGCGCCCAAATAACATTCGAAGTCACAAACCTCTGTACTATGTCGTATTTTTATACACGTTACTCTTGTATAAGGATTTTTGGCATAATTGGTAAATTTTTACACCTCTCTTACACTAGCAGTGTGACAAATATTAGCTAATCTATTATTTTGCAGTAACCTTTTAATCATATTAATTATACTGTGTATACATTCGTTTACATAAAAATATACGATAACTTTCTCTAAATCACTGAAACAATTTTACCCGAGATGTAATTATGTTGTTATGCATTATATAAAATGAACATGCTGAAATGTAAGGAAAGTTGAAACGAGAATGATTTGTGTCGATAAAAGTATAGGATCTCCAAAACATGAAAGGCTCATCTCCATAAAACCATCCATGTATTTTAATGCTTCTACTGTTATTCAATCTTACACGAAAAAGTTTTTTCCAGTTCGTTAGAAGAAAGTGTTGATTCATTAACCGAATCAACACTTTCTTGTTTTAGATTAAATATATTTTATAATTAAGCATTTAGTTCAGAAGAAAAATATTAAGGCTTACTCGAAAAGAAATTTTGTTGACTCAATAAATTTTTTGTGTGACAAAGCAAAATAATCAAGCGCTAATTGGTGAACATTTTTGTTAAATAACACCTTGAAAAAATTAGCTTTCTCTCTCAGATATTTTTTCGTGTAATATTCTTTGAAAGGTCATTATTGCGCTGTTTTTCCTAATTATGTTAATCTAAAAACGAGAAATTAGTGTCCTTTTTGAATTAACTAATGTTACTCTTAATTCATTAAGTTTTGTTATAAAAGCATTTTTTTTTAAATTTATATTTATAAAAATAAAAAAAATAATCGAATTTATATAGTTATAAGATATCACATAAAAACATTGTATTTACAAAATATGCATGAATTGATTGCTACAGAGTAAATTTAATTGGATAATGAAGGTTTTTATAGGGATATCAATAAAAAAATTTTAAATATATATAGTAACTTTTATATTAATATTCTTATTCGTCTCGGTGATATTGATCTATACTCTTACACTCGGGAAACATACAACTAAGTGTTAATTTAAAATATTGTTTATGCTAAAAAAATTGCCACAATAGCACAATTTTAACCAATCGTTATCATTTACAGAAATTTCTGCTAATTTCTATGTTTTGCAAACATACTCAAATATACATGTATATATATATATACATGTATATTTGAGTATCCCCAGTTACAATATGCCCTAAAGCTGGATTAACATAGCTTTTAACTCCTCAAGATGACAATTACAATCAGTATTAGTAATTTTGCCTAAGTTATGACTATAAAAGTTGTAGCTTGTAAAGTTGGATCTTAATGTTGTTAAAGATGTTAGGTTGAGGGAACTCTTAAGCAAAGGCACAAACTTTAGGGTCAGAAATAATGTAAACTTAAAGCAAATAGTAAGTTCTATTGGTAAAGATTTAGATTATTTCATAGTAAAATTATCAAGGAAGCATAATTGGCCTATCGAAGGTTTCATGGAGTGGAAGGTACGTGTTATACAGGATATGAAGGGGAATTACGAAGAATATGGTAGAAATGACAAGCGGGGGTTTCTTTCTAAACAAAGATCTGTATAGAAAAATTAAAGAGTTAAAAAATAAGTTAATTATAATGGTTGTAGATAAGGCTGCCAATAACCTTGGTTTTATGTGTAAGGATTATTTCAAGCAATTAATTTCTAGGGCGTACAACTCAAACAATACTTATCAAAAAATTAGCTTTACCAAGAAAGAAATAGATAATAGGATTTTAGCCTTTAGCAAAAAATAAGTTTAAGATTAATAACCTAAAATACCCTTACCTTTTTCCCACCATTAAATTCTATAAAGTACCTACGAAATTTAGGTTCGTTACGTGTAGTACAAATTGTTATAACACTTTGTTTAGTAAAAAATTTTTAGCTATCTAAAAATCATTCTAAATAAAATCAGGGTTACTGAAAATAGCTTTATTATAAAAAATAATCAGGATGTTCTAAAATTTCTAAAGAATAAGAATATAATAGCATACACAAGTTTGATTATGAAAACCTTTTCGCCTGCTGTTTCGCCATAACCGTCACCTACTGAATTAGGGTATGTATGTATCTGTGTCTTTTCATTAGGATTGTATGTGTACTTGCATGTAGGGTGCGTTGAGCCCTTACTGTAAGTTGTCTGTGTCTTTTCATTTTCTATTGACTGTTTCCTTGGGGAACTCACGGCTTTGGAATGTCTTTTGGTTATACCTGCATCCTATTCAGAAAGTTCCCTCTGAGGTAACTTATTTGGTTAGGCTCCCTGACGACGGGACCTGTCGGTTACCTCGTACTTCTGGTTTAGTTCCGGCACTATTACAGAATCTTGCCTCTGGTGCGTGGAGCCCTGAGTGCTTGATTTCTATAATGTTTTTGTCTACATTCTTCTTATAATTATCTAGCTCTGTTAAATTTAGTTATATTTGCCTTTTTCAATGTAAAGATATGCAGCAACTGCGCAATCTTTTGTTGAAAAGTTATGATAGGGTAGGTTTTGAGTTAATTTGTTTGGCAGTCTATGCCCGACTTTTTATTTTATTTTTTTTATTTTAATTTATTCTTAAGCTTATGTTGCTTTGTTTATATTTTTATATGTTATATATATATATATATATATATATATATATATATATATATATATATATATATATATATATATATATATGTATATATATACATGTATATATGTATATATATATATACATATATATATGTATATATATATATATATATATATACATATATATATGTATATATATATATATATATATATATATATATGTATGTATATATGTATATATATATATATGTATATATATATATATATATATATATATATATATATATATATATATATATAAATATACTAGCATTATTTCCCGGCGTTGCCCGGGTAGATATATAGATATAAAATTTTTCATGCATTCCATCAAAAAAATACTGGGCTGCACCCCCCGCAAAATAAACACTTCGCCCTCCCCCGTCACCCCCAGACCAACTCTCAAACCACCCCTCATAACAAACCTCTTTTCCCCCGCGTATCGAATTAGACTGGTTGTGGTCAAGGGGCTGTATCCATATTTAAGAGGTGCGCTTAGGGGCACAAAAATCATTAAAAAATTAATTTTAAAAACTAATTTAGCCCCAAATTTCGTTTTTCCTGATTTAAGTTTCTCGGGTCCTAAACATTAACTGTGCCGAATTTGGTCCCGGTGGGTGAAACAGTCTAGGATTCTATAGCGGACAAACAAACAGACAAGCTTATATATATATATATATATATATATATATATATATATATATATACATATATATAAAGATTTTTCGTCGTAATACGATGCATTTATTTTACGAGCATTTTTCTTCTTGAAATATTAAAATAAATTTGATATTTTAAAATTGCTCAAAATTCTAAAAATTTTTACTTTAAAAATAACTTGAGAGTAAAATGCTATATCCCTTTTAAGTCTTTGCTTCCAAAAAATAGGCTCCTGTGTTGAAATTTCTTGTGTCCATTTGTTCACATAGAAAATAGTATTCAAATATGGGACAGAATATCTGGGATGTGTCTTTCGTAGATCTACAGTATACAGCGAGAAACATTTTTCTCTCAAAAAGATACGTTAAAATGACTGGCATATCTGATGTTTGTGCCCTTTGATGTAATGTGTCGTCCTCACTGCTGGCTTTTGTGAAGCAAATGAAAGAAAGAACACAATGGATATTCCTTTTATGTCTAATTGGGCGTCCGCATCTGAATTACAAGTCCGAAATTGAATAAATACAATGTAAAGTATTTTTGTCATTGAATTGTGTAAAGACCAGCAATATTTTTTGTTGTTCTTATTTGTATTTTTGTTAACCATACAGATAATTGTAGGTTTTGATATTGACATTAATTATTAATAATTTAATTAGTATCTCTTTTTGTTATGCTTTAGGCAATTTTCCGGAGCCATTCGCTCATACAAACTTTTTTTTGCCTGTTATGTGATGCCTTTATGTTAGCCAATATTGCTCCTTATGCGGCGACAGCACACGTACTTCAAAGTCTTATTGAGAGGTTTGAACCCAAGCCTACTACGTGGTACATCACGAGGCTAAACACTATATCACGTGGGCAGCGCGTCTATGAAACATATATGCAGCATATGAGTTACATATTGTTAGGTGTTTAAACAATAAATTTATCACGACTATGCAAGGAAATCTATACAAAGAATCTATGCAAGGAAATAAATATTTTATTCTTAAAATCATACCGACGACTCTATTGTTAAATGTGTTGAAAGCGTGGACAGCAAATAAATGGTTCCTTGTGAAATTAACAAATTGAATTTGTAAGGCAAGAAAAACACGATATCAGATGTTGACGTCTTTATTTTGTCTAACAGTTTACTGTTCCTTTAAAGTTAGAGCTTCAAACTTTGCCATCAAAGTTTGGAAGGTTCCAGCCATGTCATAATGATATTTAAAGTTCCCACATTTTTTAAACTAATCTCGAATTTTTCATTAATATCTTTATTTTAGTTTTTCTTTCAAAAACTAATGCCTCAAACCATTTCTTTTACAATTTTTTAAAATTAGTGGGATGTAGTCTTTGATATATATTCAGAAGGTTAAGGACAATACCTGCCTTTTTAATCACGTAATCAACACTTCTTTAATTGCACAAAAAGTTGTGGAACTAAAAAAGTACTGATTATGTGTGTTTTCCACTGGTTTCCTGTAAATAATGCTTTTATAAACACTTAGTTACTTTGGTAAAATATACAGTTAGGCGTTCAAGCAAAATTATCAAATCCTTTGAATCTTAAAAATTTGATTGTCATTTCGGTTTTTTCTACGGTTTTAATAATTAAAATTTTCTGAAAATCTACCAATTTTTAACACTGCACACTCTGAGGAAAGTTTAAGAATTAGTCTATTTTTAAGGAGTATCACATTTTGTGTCTTTACTGTTTCTTGTGAAGACTTTTGTGTCAACTTTACTGTTTCCTATTGTGAAGAAAAACGGTCAAGAAATTTGTTCTTAGTTAAGCGACAGTATTGCCGTTTCGTACGACTTCACATCTGAATCTTTGACCATTAATCTGTTGACTGCAGAATCGTTCACAGAAGGTACTGTAACGACTCCCGTACAATAGCAAATATTTTGTCCTTGGAAATTCCGGGAAGACCAACCAACACGCGGTTTGTGCACATAATTGAATTAGACGGCTGCAGACAGACAGTTGCCTGGCGACATAAAGGCCGGAAGTGCTACCGACACCTCGTGGAACAGTTAGTTAGCTACAAAAAGGGTAGTTCCCGACCGGAGGCGCCTAGCCGTCTGAGAACGTAATTGAATAAAGAACGGTGGCTTTTTCCAGACCTATCGATAACGTTCAGCGTAGGTATATAAAGTCGGGGAACGCGGATGCATTGATTAAGTTGTTCAGAGTGACGCTGGAGCCGGAGACAAATAGATACTGTCGGGACTAGATAGACTTGAATGAACGCAGTGACAACTCAAGTCTGACCTTTCTCGTGGATGCCCTGAACCCACAAATTAATTACATATATATATATATATATATATATATATATATATATATATATATATATATATATATATATATATATATATATATATATTGTAAATAGCCTGTATTTAGTCGGGAAATGCAATTAAAGCATTAAATGCAAAAAGGCTGGCAGTATTTTATTTAAGGCAAATTTCTTACAGTACTTATATTTGGTTAAGTCCATAGCTTAGCAGCAGGTAAGCTTTTATGTAGTAACTCCTCCATTAGACAACTTCCTAACAAAAACATTAAAGGAAAAAAAGGGGGAAATAACTCTAAAGTTTCTTACGAAGTCCAATTTCTTCCCAGGTGAAAATGATTTATAGAGAGAAATGTGAAGAGATGCGCCCCAAATAATTAAAAGTCAACTCAATCCCGAACAATCTATATCCTAAAAAGCAAGGCCAATTTCCTGTTTTATATCTTTAG
>OU015493.1:175343115-175395615 GCA_907164885.2 Dolomedes plantarius
AAATGTCTACCTAGTCAGGAAGTTAGTTAAAAATCGATTGCAAGATTTGTACTGGACAAACACACACACAAACAAGAAAGCGAGTTAATAAAATTATGGTAAAAAGGATTTGATCTCTTAATTGATTACTTCAATTCACCCATCAAATACACAGTTCGTTTTCTGTTTTAATTTCTTGAATTTTTTTGCGTAAACGGCAAAAGTAAAAGAGAGAAAACACGTCTTAAAACAGAAAGAACTCAGAACATATATAGTAACCTAAAAGCCTATAGTGATCATTGCAAGTCCCACATACAGCAATTGTTTAAAGTTTATTCTATGAATGTAATTCAATGAGTTTTACTTATATTCATCTAGACCCGCAAATATTTAATTTTGAAATTTCCCAATAAATGTGTTTACAGTTTCTGGGCAAATTAAAATATAAAATTCCTTTTTAATGCTTAAATTTTATTCATTAATGACATTTAAAATTTTTACAGGTATTTCCAAAACAATTTAAAATCGAAAATTTCAAACAATGAACACATATTATCTGTGAACACCTAGCATTAATAAATCCTTTTAACAGTGAAGCAGTTTAATAATAATATTATTGTAATTTAGAGAAATAGGTGACAGTTTTTTTTCTTTAATCTGTTCTCTTAATTTATCTGCACTGTAAGCTTCACGGTGTTTTGCAAAACATTTAAAATTAGTAAAAGGGAAATTTTGCATAAATAAACTCTGGCTCATTTTAAATGAGTTAAATGAGACTGCGTAAGACGGAAAACTCGTCTTAAAATAGAGAGAACTCAGATCATTTATAGTAACTTGAAACCTATAATGACCATTGACAGTCTTAAATACAACAGTTGTTTAAAGTTTATTCTAATGAGTGTAAAATGATGAATGCATAATGAATTCATTACTCATTTAGTAATGTAAATAAATTTTATTATAATGTAATTGAAACTATTTTAATCGGAAAATTTGTGTTGCATGTTTAATTCCTTTCAGATGCGTCTTTAGTATCCGACTTCCCTGAACTTTATTTAAACATTACACGCATCTCCAAAATTAGTTTTAACTAACTGAAAATAAAAAAGTTTGAATAATTTCCATAACAATATCAGAGCCTAAAGTCAATACATTTTTAAAATTCAGATTGTAATTACGTCAGACTTATGGCCATATAAATCGCTTATTAGTTCGTTCTAACCAAGACGATAAAATAATATTCTCTTAAGAAATTTTCTACGGAATCAAATATTTCTTGACTATGTCAAACTGGATTCCCTAACGTAATACCTAGAAATGATATTTGCAGGAAATACGAAAGTTCTATATATCTTTAAATTCACTCTCTATATAATAAATCTGACAGTATTGATATTTCCCATCCAAAGATATATATATATATATATATATATATATATATATATATATATATATAATACGTAATACCTAGAAATGATCTTTGCAGGAAATACGAAAATTCTACATATTTTTAAATTCACTCTCTATATACTAAATCTGAACAGTATTGATATTTCGCGTCCGAAGATATTTACGGCCATTTTGCTGAATACATAGATTCATAAATATAAAAATCTGCATCCTATTGTCATGATTTCCCCATGACTTATTTGCAGCGAATTCAATACCTGTTTCTTGAATTATACTGAACATCTTAATTTTTGGCTACCATTAGAGGAATTCCCGATGGCTCGCCCTAAATCACAAAAATACTCCCTCATCGAGACGTTATTCGCTCCGGATAAATGCACAACAGAAAATAAATAACGTAAAAATCTGAGAGTATAATGAGCTGAAATTCATTGACTAGTATAATCTAAATGTATATAATCTTAAAATCATAAAAACTACATAATTTCGTATTTTGAAGTATTTTATATAGTTAGTTTAACGATGAGTATTCGGTCAAAGACGTCGTTATGTTTCTTTTATCTATTTCACAAAAAATTTTGTGTTATTTTATCGAAACTACATAATATCCTTAAAGCAATTAGTGTATATTTTGTGCCGTTAGCTTTTTGCTTATTGTTTTTATTTCAATCATTTTAACAGTCTAATTTTAAGCTAACGGGGATATTCAAACTTAATGGAAAGTTATATACAACTGATTTTTTTATGCTTATCCAATAAATTGGGTAAATATTTTTTATATTAACTTGTCAGGATAAACATATACAATGCTTTATTTATTAACTTTATTAAGCAATTAAATACATCTCTATTTCTTTTAGGTCCTTTCTTAATTTTTTTTAAGGTTGTTATCCCAAAATTCACTGAACAGGGGTTCATCAGTCTATCTTTGAATACACTGGTCATCTTTTTAAAGTTAAGATCTATATAAAATTTTCTTTAATTACACTGCATTAATAAACTGAAATAAGAGGTGTTCATTATGAACATTTAAAGCGTAAATACGACAAAGTTTCTAGTGGAATTGAGGTGAGTTCTACAAAGTAATTGCCCATCTTATGAACCACGATTAGTCATATATCCTAATTTCAGCTGAGACATAACTGAAATGAAGTTCAAAGTTGAAGACCAAGGCATTGATTTTTCGAAGTGGTTGAAACTACAGATATTTACCTGAAAAGTAAACTGGATTTCGAATAGAATTTTACCTTAAAGTTTATGTGGTTACGTACGTACAAAAAATACCATATAAAAGCTATCACACTCATCTTGATTTGATTGCAGACGTCGATGATGGGATTGTTGACAGAAGTGACACTCGAACGTGACAAAAGTAACACTTGAACGTGACAGAAGTGACACTTGAACGTGACAGAACTAACATTTGAATGTGACAGAAGTAACATTTGAACGTGACAGAAGTGACACTTCAACTTGACAGAAGTAACACTTGAACGGGTCAGAAGTGACCCTTGAACGTAACAAGTAATACTTCCGTTTCTAGGCCGGATATGGCCACGTTAAATGCATAGACCGGAAAGTCCCTCTATGAAGGTCAGTGAGGGTGGGAGAGGGTACAGTCTTCCCAGATGTCGCCCTTGGGGTTGCTCGGTCAAAATTGAGATAGCAACTTTCCAAGATGAACTTCAATAATTGGGGTGCTATTTAAAACCGGAGCCGCACACTCAGCCCGAAGCCTATATGGACCTGGCCTGGAACTCCCAGCCAGAGGCATAAGAAACAACAGAAGTAACACTTGAACTGACAAAGGTGACACTTGAACGTAAAAGAGGTGACATTTGAGATGGGCACTAGAAATGGGCTTAACAGCACCTTTCCATACATAATAAGCTAACCTTTTAAAATCATTTTGGTACTGGAAGAAGTTACCTAGTTTTGGTAGTTCCTTCAGTTTTTAACCAGACTAGAAACGGATTAAACTCTTTTGTCGCAAAATTGCTTGAATATGCTAAAATGTATTCAATGGTTGTTAAATGCATCATAACCGTTAATTGTAGTCCATCTAAAAGCTATGCACTTCAATGATATGCGCAAATAGCTGAGAATAGGCAGCAATTATGAAATAGATTGTAACATTTAATAAACTTCTGTATTCATTAAGTACTGAGCACTGGAGACAATGTGTTGATATTGATCACTGATATGATAATGCACTTTCTACGTGATACATATATCATTTCTTCCGTGCCACATTTTGCTCGGGGGGAAAATGTGTATTGAGTACATAACAAATTCCTTTTACTTCGAATAAATGCTGCATGTAGGTAATGGAAATGTGAAACCTTTATTCGTCTCTCGGTGCTGTTCCATGTCGACTCGATATAATTATAGCGAATACAGCCACATTCCTAGGAGGGGAGAGTCAGGAAAATTTTTACGCACAGGCATTTGTGCTGTAGGGCTTAGGCATCCAATGGGAAATAAATTGCCTGAGTCCATTCAATCAAACGTGCTGACTGCATAGATAAATTCAAACAATATCATGTACTAGATCACCTGTGACTAACAAATTCTCCAGATATATTGAGTTAAACTAATGTATTGCACATTTCACTTTTACGGAATGGATATTTTATGTAGTTTTTAATACAATATTAATGCGTTCGAGCAGTTTAGTATACGAGAATTCGGATTAACTATTGCTTATTGTTTTGAAAAGTAAATGATCTGTGCTGAATAAACAAAGTTTCGATAACAGCATTGATGTCACACATTTTATAATAGTTATGCTCACCTGCGCATTTGCTTCCTCCCATAGGTGAGAAAAGTTGATTTTTGATCCTGATAATCTAATAATCATTGACCAGTCAGCGCTTAGCTTTTCGGCCTGTTCACGCCGAACCCGAAGCGTTACGTTGCATCAGCGTTAAAATGTTTAACCAATCACAGGCTCATGTCATTGAACACGTGGTATGTCAAACCAGTCACAGGCCATGTCAACAATATCAGAGCCAACGTAGTTACGTGACGCAAAGCTCCAGACAAGCAATGTAAACGGGCCTTTAGAGCTTAAGCAAGTGTGAAAATTCAAAGATTTTACGTAAGGAAGCTATATTACTTTTACGCGAAAACTTAATTGAGGCCTTTAAAAAATAATAGTCGATATCCGCATAAAACCAGGTTTTTAATCTTACCCAGTGCCAGTATGTTAGTGGTAGAACTATGTTGTTATTAACTGGAGGATACTCATCATAGGAAAAAAAGGTTATAATCAAAATCGTCAGGAAGATCTGAAGTTGCAGAAAGACGTGCTTCTTATGCTGAAGTGACTAAGATAAAAGAATAATTGAGGCTTTGACGTTGAAAAGTGGGTAAATGCCAAAATTTCCGAAAAGTATTTTTTTCACTGATACAAGGGTTTGTTCCAAGGCTAATGGCGTTGAAAAGAAGGTAAGTGCCTAGCTCAGAACAAACCCTTGAACCAGTGAAAAAATGCTTTTCGGAAATTTTGGCACTTACCTCCTTTTTAACATCAACGCCTCAGTTCATCTTATGTCAAAAATTCATAATATATGCAATCGAGCTGTTTTAAACAAATTACTTTCTCGTAGTAATTTTTCATTGCCATTGCTAGAATCTCTACAGCTATAAAACAGGCTTCCTTAGACTTGGACAGAAAAGCAAGGAAAATTTAGTTGGTGATCAATGAAAACAAAACTAAATATATGGCATGCACTAAAAGAATATTATCTATCACTTTCATGGAAATAGATCCCTAAAAATTTGAAAAGTAGATTGTCTTATTTACTTGGGTTCAGAGATTATTATCAGAAATGATATGGGAGTCATTGCAGCTAACCGATGCCATTTTGGATTGCATAAATTTCTGAAGTCTAGTCTCATTAAATTAATACTAAATTACTATTATACAAAGTGTTTATAAGACCTGTGCTTAAATATGCCTCGGAGACATGGACTATGAGAGTCCTTGAATCGGACCTTAAGAATTGATTACAACCCTGAAAAATCCTAAGAACTATTTTTGATGGTATAAATGGATTGTGGAGAAAAAAAATTCAACCACGAATTACATCATCTATATAAAGACCTGACATTATTAAGTTTATTAGAATTCAAATAATATAATTGGGCTTGTCATCTGGTGCGAATTACAGGAGAGAGCAACGCTAAGAAAATCAGACTAAGCTTACTGGCAATCGACCCAGAGGTAGACCAAAACACAGATGGTCTGATTCTGTTTATAAGGACTTCTCAAATTGTAGGAATTGAAAAACTATTGCTAGGAACAGGGCAAAATGGAGGAAATTTCTCAAGGAGGCCAGGACCCACACTGAACTGCCGGCCAGTGATGAGGATGGTAAATTTTCATATTTTACAAAGGTACAATTCCTTAATACCAAGTTTTACCTGTCTTTTTTACTAAAACTTAAGGCTGACATATACTAATCCTATTGGATGGATTTGCTGACCTCAATGTTAAACTATGCAGAAAATTTATCCAAGGATTGCTGACTTGGATTTAAAGATTTTTTTTTAAATTGTACTGCGTAATAGAGAGAAAAATTTTACACGCGGGGGCATTTTTCGTTTTTTTTAATCCAAAAAATATTTTTTTATTTTAATTATTCGGGGGGGAAATCTGGTATTGTGTGTCTGAGACGCTCATAAATTTCTTTTGTGGACGAAATTGATAAAACTAATCCTGTTGCAAGGTGCAGAAAAGTTCAGGTTATCTGAAAATACCATTTATATTGGATTATCAGCATTTACATAGTTTTAAATAGTAGACAAATTTTATGCATAGCCTAACATTAAGGTGAGCGAATTCAATAACGTTAGTTAGTACACAGCAGCCTTAAAAAGAGAAATGCTTTCTTTAATAACCGTTAGGTGGGTTGGTTGGTTGAGAGCACTACGGCCTTTGATTGCTACACAATTGCTAGATCGGGACCTACAGTTTAAAGCAGATTCCGAACGACTACAAACATCCATACCAACAGTGGGAATCGAATTCACAACCTCCGGGACCGATTGCCAGAGCCTTAGCCATTCTCTATCGTCCGGAAAGCATCGTTAGTTAAAGGAGCATATGATAACCATTCAAATGAGACCTCATAAATTGCGAGAATAATTAGACGCTAATGATTATTTAGGTAATATCTATCTAGCGTATAGAAGGTATGCTGTATACGCAAAGAAAATTCATTTGGGTGTCATAATTTTACTGTGTATGTATAAGAGCGCTAGTGTTTGTATACATATATGTAATAAAATCTCGTTGTCTAGGGTTGAAACATCGTATGAAACGTCGGAACATAAATTGTTCTAAACCAGTTAGAATTCATTCACACAGATAAACAAAGTTCCTCAACTTCTAAGTAATAAAATGACTCAAATAATACGATTCTAATAAGACGAACACTTATATTTGGACAATACGGTAGATTAAATATAATCTTCATAACATAGAAATACGTCGTTATACTACATCGTTAGAAAACAGAAATCATATCACAGCCGTCAGCTGTGCGTCTTAATCGTACAGAAGTTCATTCTGTTCTGCCTAGTTCGCCCAGAGTTCACAGATGGCGTTAGCTGTGAAACAGAATCGTCTGCCGCGAGTGTCAGAAGTTGGTGCCAGAGGGCGTTCCCACATATATTTTTTATTTATCTGTGTATATATATATATATATATATATATATATATATATATATATATATATATATATATATATATACTACTGGCGATTAAAATTGCAACACCACGAAGGAGGGATAATACAAACTTCAAATTCACATGAAAGGCAGAAGATGCTGGGATATGCATATGATTAGCATTTTAGCGCAATCGAACGACGCAGGAGGGAGAAACGGCATCTCAAACTCTATATAAAAGGAAAGGTTATGCAGCGGGTTTCGCATTCGGAAATCGCATTTGAATGTTGGTTGTTTAACACTAATAATAATATTTAATACTATGCAAAATAAACGGTTATTCATATAAGTTCCGTGAATTCAAAAGTCTACCGAACAACTGATATGTATTTAATAGGTCAGAAAAAGATTTATTTAGATGTAGTCAACTAATCAATAGAGACTTGAATTTCACGTCTTAAATTAGGTTTAGGAAATTTTGGATTATTTTAATTTATTATTTCCAGACCACAAATATAATTTAATAATTAAATATTTACATATAAGACTTAGGTTTGGAAGTTTTTATTTATGCCAAAGATACGCATGGAAAAACTCATTTTAATGAACAAAACGATTTTACTAATACATATTATACACCAGAGAACTCCGCATAACATTAGCGCCACGTAATTCATTTACCATGAATGGAAGCAAGATTATTCTTCGTAAGATGTGAAGCGCAGCGTTGTATGATCTATGCACGAGTGAACATTTTCAGAATATTTATGTATGTAGTCCCCACCTTTTATTTTCTTGGCAAATCTCCCGACGTTTGAGTAAACTCCTGTTGTGTTTCATTCTCGCCATTATTTTTCGAAAACGAAGGCATTCCCCGGAGCAAGTGGAGCATGTGTTCAGAAATGTAAACATTCTGTTCCGAAAGCATCGTAAATTAGTTTACGTTCTTATGAAAAGGGTAAGAGAAAATTCATTTGGGTGTCATAATTTTGCTGTGTATGTATAAGAGCGCTAGTGTTTGTATACATAAAATTTTTTATTTATCCCTCTGTATATATATATATATCTATATATATCTATATATATAAAAGAGAATGTTTCTTTGTGTGTCCTTTATACGTTCCCGAGCGGTCCATAAGATTGAGATGAAATTTTGTCCAGATATTGTTCTCACTCCCGCGGGAAATACTGGGGGGGGGGGGGTAAGACAACCCTAGCAACCGTAGGTGGGCAGGAAGGCAAGGGGCACATATAAAAATAATCGAAAACGACTAATATTAGTGTCGAATCCATAGTTTTCGGGGTCGCTGCGATTAATAGTTCCGACGCCGTTTAAGTGCAAGTTCAGTCACCATCAGCACTGGGGGGAAGGCGAGGTGGGGGAGAGAAGAGGTGAATATATAATGTCGAAAATGACCGAGAATAGTTTCGAATCCATAGTTTTCGGGGTCGCTGAGATGAATAAGGACATTCCCGATGCTGTTAAAGTGAAAGTTCACCCCCCCCCCTCAGCATTGGAGGGGAGGTAGAGGGGGAAGAAAGGGTGAATATAAAATGCTCAAAATGACCGAGAGTAGTGTAGAATCCGTAGTTTTCGGGGTCGCTGAGATGAATACGGACACTCCCGATGTCGTTTAACTGAGAGTTCAGCTCCCTCAGCATTTGGGAGGGGGAAGGCGGGGGGAGAAAGGGTGAATATAAAATGTCCAAAATGACCGAGAGTAGTGTTTGAATCCATAGTCTTCGGGGTCGCTGAGATGAATAGGGACATTTCCGATGCCGTTTAAATGAGAGTTCAGCATTTCTCCTCAGCATTTGGGGGGGAGGAAGGGGGAGAAAGGGTGTATATAAAATGTCCAAAATGACCGAGATTAGTTTCGAATCCATAGTTTCGGAGTCACTGAGGGGAATATAGGAAATTAAAAATGTTGCTTATAATCAAGTTTTGCGTTAAATTAGTAATAGAGTGAATTTTTAATTTTTCTTTACCATTTGTATACTGTATTTACTTTTAAATACCTGCATATTAAATTATTTAAATTTTACTCTATATGTAGATTCCATTCTTTTTCCTGTGTAATAAAAAAATTGAGATAAATAATTATCCGGGCAACGCCGGGCAATCAGCTAGTATATATATATATATATATATATATATATATATATATATATATATATATTTCTTCCTTTTATTCCAAAATTTATTAAGTTCTATTAGTTTTATATATATATATATAAAAGAGCTCGTCTGTTTCTTTGTCCGCTATAGAATCATAGACTGTTTCACCCACCGAGACCAAATTCGGCACAGTTAATGTTTAGGACCCGAGAAACTTAACGCAGCAAACACGAAATTTGGGGCTCAATTAGTTTTTTAAATTAATTTTTTAATGATTTTTGTGCCCTTAAGATGTGCGGGTACCACTTAAATTTGGATACAGCCCCTTCACCACAACCAGCTGCGTCAGTCAAATTCGATGCGCGGGGTTGTTCTGAGGGGGGATCTGGGGGTGGTCTGAGGGTTGGTCTGGGGGTGACGAGGGGGTGAAGTGTTTATTTTATTTTTCTTACTTTTGGTGGAGTCGTGGGTCTAAAATGGTTGAGAACCGCTGCTTTAGACAAGTTTAGACAATGGCGTTCAAACTAATAGAACTTAATAAATTTTGGAATAAAAGGAAGAAAAAAAAAGAAAAATTTAGTTTGTCCCACGGCCAGTTTTTTGAAGCCTTCTGTTGATCTAAATATAGTAATCGTTGAGGATTATAAAATGGGAAGAAGTTTAAAAGTTCTACAGGTTTTTTCCCCTAAGATCGCGAAACAGAGTTAACATACGATATGTATTTGAATTACTTATTCCATGAAATCATAAGATAAATCTCTTAGAGTTTTGGTGTTTTTTAAGCAGTTTGAGGAAAAGCACTTTAAACAGAGAAACATAACGACACATAACTTTCATTCCGAACTATTAGTCCATTAGTTTTATTAAGGTATAAGAAAATTAATGAAATTATTTTTATAGAATGATTGACCGGCGTTGCCCGGGTAGATATATAGATATAAAATTTTTAATGCATTCCATCAAAAAAATACTGGGCTGCACCCCTCGCTCTTCCTGTTCATCTGGCCAGACAGAATGCGCTCAGCGCGTTTCTACTGAAATGATATACAAACAATAAGAAAGAAAGAAACTTTGAGCCTAGACTCAAAGACTTCATGCGGAATCCCGCCTTACTTTGATAAAATAAAGGGATAACGCATCTTCCACTTTACCTCTTGGGTGATGTGGAAAAAAGTGCGTCTCTTGGGGGATGTGGGAAAAACTGCGTTTGTAAGGGAAAAATAAAAAATAAAGGTAAATGTAAATTATAAAACTTATTTCTAATTAAACAATGGATCAAACAAATCCAATTAAATCTAATTAAACAGTATCTAAAAAATATAATTAAACAGTAAACTTACTCAATCCAAACGTGTGAATCACGCAACACTGTGTTATTAATTCTCAATGAAATCAGACGTATAATCAGACGAAGGTCCGCAGGCTCAAAGTTTCTTTCTTTTTTATTGTTTGTATATAATTTTAGTAGAAACGCGCTAAGCGCATTCGGTCTGTCCAGATGAACATGAAGAGCGTGGGGTGCAGCCCAGTATTTTTTTGATGGAATGCAGGAAAAATTTTATATCTATATATCTACCCGGTCAACGCCGGGCAATAATGCTAGTATATAAATAAATAAATAAATAAATATATATATATATAAATACAGTCAAACTTCTCTATAGCGACCAGTAATAGATCCGAAAAATATTGACCATTTAGAGGGGTGGCCGGTTGGAGGTTTCATTCTGTGTAATATATATATATATATATATATATATATATATATATATATATATATATATATATATATATATATATATATATATATATACAGTCGAACCTCCATATATCGAACTTCCACATATCGAAATTTTCTATATATCGAACTCTTAGCAAATCTCCATGTTCATTACATAGAAAACTTGTTTCTATATATCGAAAAAATCTCTATATATCGAAATTTTTTTCAAGACATATTGGGAGTTTTTATTCCACTTTAGAATAAAATCTCCCAATTTTCGGCATTTGAAACAATATGTCGTGAACTTCATGTCGCGGAAAATGTCCCTGATTAAGTTTTTAGTGGACTGAATAAATACGAACATTTCTTTGAACTTTCCGCAAAACTGGCTGTTCAGCAAGATGTCGTATTTTTTATTAAAAAGTATGTAACTGTGATCATTGTAACCACTGTCTGGATTATTGTTTTCTTTTAAAGGTATGTAGCACTCGATAAATCTTTCATATTAATTAATTTTTTAGTTATTATCTTTCATTTAATGGGATTCGCATATAAATTAGAAAGAGTTTCGTATACGAAAATTAGCTTTGATTATTTTTAGGAGAATTATGAAAAAACTAAGCTCAATTCTATATATCGAAATTTCTATATATCGAATTTTTTTCCGGTAATTTGCTACTTCGATATATGGAGGTTCGACTGTATATATATATTTATGTGTGTGTGTGTGTGTTACTAGGAGCTCATTGTACACCGTGATGTATGTGTGCGTGTGTATGAGAGAGAGTGTTCAAAATTTGATTAAGAAATCCATTTGATTATGAAAACAAACTTGAAATAAGTTTCAAGTTTACTGATAATATATGCGACTTCCAGCAGCTTCACCAAAATGATTTTTTTCTGTATATTTTGACGTTCAATACAAACCGCCGCATTAACCCGTTCTGAACAAGAAAGGTGAGAAAGCAAAAATTCAAAACGAACAAGGGTTATAAAAGAGATAAATGTCTGCCAATGTAATTAAATGCACATTAAATGTTGCATAACTCCAGGATGCCTTTTACCTTATGCATATGAATATCAATTCTTTAACCTTTATCATCTTCTGGAGGGCGGGGGGGGTGGGGAAGAAACTGCGTTAGATCTCTATGATGGATGCATTTATATTAATGCTCATAACGACCTGTATAAATTCTAATTGTTATCTTCCTTTGACACTGCTTGGTTGCATTTAATTTTTAGCTACAATATTTGCCTTTAATAGACAAATTATTAGATAGTTAGGCCGGCCTATATTACACTATCAAGGTTCTTTGACAAAAATCTTTTATAAAAGTTATTTCTATCTTTTATAAAAGTTATACATAAAAAAAATGCTATGACCTCAAAATACCCCTATTACACTATCAAAGTTCTTTGATAAAGATCTTTTATAAAAGTTATTCGGAGGGGGATAAACCCCTTAAAATTCGAGTTCTTAAAAATATTTATTAGTGTTTACCTAGGTCTTAAGGGGAACCACCGTAAAAGAATTCAGCTTCCTAGGCCCTTTGGTTCCAGAGCTACAGTAGGGTTTTTTGGGGGGAGGGAGCTAAACCCCTTAAAAATCGAGTCCCTAAAAAGGATTTACTGGTTTGTACCTAGGGCTGATCGGGAACCACCATACAAAATTTCAGTTTACTAGGTCCTGTGGTTCCAGAGATACAATGGGTTTTTAGGGGGGTTAAGCCCTTTTTAACCCCCTTAAAATTTGTATTTTTTTAAAATATTTCTTAGTCGACACGTAGAGCTTAGGAGGAACCACCATGCAAAATTTTAGCATCCTAAGACTTTTGCTCCGAAATATTTGCTTTTCTTTTAAAGTGCTCATTTTGAATATCTTTCGTGTATTTCTGTTTTGTCATTAAAATGCAATTTTTAATTAGAGCTAAAATTATTCCGAATCGAAATCTTGTTCTTCATCTACAGCGGATTGCACGCATTTGTATTTTTTTAACATACTATTGCTCGAAATGTTGCTTATAACATCAGGGCACCGAAATCTTTTATAAAACTTTGACGAAGAGCCCAACTTTTATAAACGAACTTTCATAGAAGTTATCTTTTATCAAAGTTGAGGTAATACATTGTCATATTTCTCGTCAAACTTCTTTTGTAAAAGATCTTTGTCAAAAAACTTTGATAGTGTAATATAGATACATAAATGATCTTATTAAACGGTAGAAAATTTAATAATAAATGAGAAAAAGTAACTACGCTGGCTCATTGATGAAGCATATTTCACACTTTCTTTTAAAAATTTTCTTAATAATATGGACCAAGATGGTAATAGGGATGCATGTTAAGCATATCCTTTGTTCAACAAAGGATCGAAATATTGTGTTGTATTAAAGCACCTAATTAGTTGTATGAAAGGACATAATATATGTCCGCCATTGTTCAATGTAATACTAGAATTGTAGACAATGAGCTCCCGACAATCCTAGCTAATTAATCGCTGGGGGCGTTAGGAAAACTGGAATACATAGATAATCCAAATATGTCCAAATATGTAAACTGAAAGTAAAATTATACTATTTAGAAATTCTAATTTCACTACTTGTAAATAATCAAATACGGTTTTATGAAAATAAGCATGAAACTATCATTTTTATATTAAAGTAATTTGTCGTAACTTTTAGCATTCATATATATATATATATATATATATATATATATATATATATATATATATATATATATATATATATAATATAGTGTATAACTTCTGTATCGATGCCACCCCTCAAAACGGCCATTTATTACCGCAATAGGGAAGTTTCACTGTATATATACTATATAGCGTTATCGGGAAAGAATCATCCAATTAGAAAATTTAATATTTTCCAGAATTACAAACAGAAAATTATAATTAATATGTCTTTGTAAAAGAAAAATGTTAAATTTTTTTTCACAGGTGTTCGATATGACTTCCTTTTATTAGTCACCCGTATAATATCATTGTGATATGCCATATCTTTCCAAGCACGTTGTAATGTTCCATTATTTACTGTTTGTAAAGCATCACAAATGCGTTAAGTTCGGGCAAACTTGTAGGCAAAGGGGGTATGAACACAAAATCTTTGACATATTCCCAAAGGAAGAAGTCGCATGGAGATTAAATACCGTAGATTTCTTCTAACTGTGTAAAAAAGTCTCACGCACTCTTTCAACATCTTCTGCTGAAACACCTGGTTGCCCTGCACTTTTGCCTTTATACAGGCATCCAGTTTCCTGGAACTGGTTGTACCACCTTCTGAGACTCTGAGATGTTGGGCTTTACAAACAGTTAATAGTGAAACATTACAACGCGATTGGCAAGAAATGGCATATCGCAATGATATTATAAGGGTGACTAAAGGAAGTCATATCGAACACCTGTGGAAAAAATTTAACATTTTTCCTTTACAATGACCTATTAATTATAATTTTCTATTTGTAATTATGCGAAATATTAAATTTTGTAATCGGATGATTCTTTCCTGATAACCCTGTATATTGTAACCCATTGTATTACAAGGTAATGTGTGCAAGGTGAAACAAATGCAAGAAAGAATTTGAAATTTCAAGACTTATTAAGCCCACTCATTTTTTAAAACTATTTTTATCTAATTTTTTCAAATCACATGATTGTCTGTAATATTTATTTTTAAGCGTAATTTTCTTGAAAGTAATTTTCATAAATAGACAGAAATTGCAAAATAAATGACAGAAATCTTCGAACGAGTATTTATAAGAAAGTTGAGCAATTTCGAAAGCGGTGGGGAAGTTTATAGGGACTTTTTTTTTGTAATATGTTGTGAACCATGTCACGTATACCATTCCAGGCATGTGTTTATATATGAATGAGGATGACTCAATCACCATACGCTCGTTTTACAAGGTTCCTCATCTGATAAAAAAAGAATTTTCGTTGTAAATCACAATGGATTTGAAGTAAGATTAATGGCTGTTATGTAAGAAAAGTCTAAACATATTTTCTTAAGACATGATGTATTTCCTGTAAATGTTTACTAGGTTAGAATTTTCACATAGCTTTTAGGATTCTTATCATACATAATAGCGATATATTTTCATGTTCTATGATTTCAGCTTCATTTATCAATCATATTCGAATGGAAATTTTTACTTTTGACTTATATGTATGCAAATTTGTTTCAAAGCGCATAAGCTGCATATTTTTCCAGAACTACTCAAAAATTTTATGCACTTTGAATCAGTGTTGAAAAATCCAGTTTAAACGTGTGTGATCGTATAACTTGGCATGACTCTAGTTACAGTTTCAAACAATTTTCATGGATTAAATACTTATTTCATTTCAATATGTTTAATTTTATTTTAATTCAGCGTAATTTCAAGAAAAGCAGCTTTTAATTTAAATAATCAAGTTTTAAAATGACATCTGTTCTGAGGTCAAAATTTAGTGTTAATCACGGTCTTATTTACATTTTGATTCCACTCAAGGAACCATTTGGCGAGAAACGACGCCTGTTAGCATGGTGATATGTATGTATGACTATCCCTATTTGTTTAATAGACGTGAGTTGCTCGGTGATTCATCTGCTGAAAAGCAAATATACCGAGCGTTTGGGTATTTGAAGTATTTCAATAGCCGGTGTAATTCGAAGAATGAATACGTGTTACAAACGCTTGCATGCTGCAAAGTATTAAACATTTTTTAACTTTGACGATTCGGGACAGGCATAATGTAAATGTTAGTTTAAAACATTTATTTTGTAACTTAAGTAGACTGTCGTTCAGAATATTTAGTAATATTCTTTAGTAATGTTCTTTAGAATATTTAGTAATTCTTTAGAAATTCAAATATGACTGCATATATTGTGGTGATGGTGTATCCAGTCTTGTGTTTGATTCAAAAATCAGTCTGCAAAAAACGTTTTCTTCTTTTATTATATCACACATAACATATTTACACGTATATACAATAGCGAAATGTTATTTGAACGGATACATAATTTTCACTGCCACTCGTGGCAGAAGTAACAAAAGCAGACGTGCGTTGGTCACATGACACAACTCCGCACTAGGAAATAAAATGGAACATATATTAAATACCTTCGAATGTAATCTTCAAATCTACTATATACCACGCTTTTTTCAGACAGTTCCCCACAGAATTGTTTGATATTACACGTTTATGTTGCCGTTATTATGAAATTTGTAAGAGTAAATATTCTTTAGCAAGCTTTAACAGAATTTGCTTGGCGAAAACCACACTTTCTTTAGTCTAGCCAGATTTGAAATCTGTCCAATCAAGTGATGGGCTTCTAGAGCCCCACATCTGGTGAGGCTAAAGCAGTGGTTCTCAAACTTGGGTGCAATCTTCCCCCAGGGGAGGCGTGAGTGATATTCAAGGGGGGAGATGCTGATGGCTAGCAAAAAATATGTGTAGGATATATATTTCTAGCATTACTTACGCTTTTTTTATAGGACGAGAGGGGGGGGGGGGTAAAGAGGGCCTTGGGTCTTAAAGTCATCCAAAAGGAGGGCTATTCACCGGGGGAGATTCAACTCGGAAAGCTTCAGTTACGATGTCGGCCCCATCCGGTGCATTTGAGGTATAGAAAGGTTGAGAATCACTGGTCTAAATAGATTATAATGTCATATTGCAAAGTTTGGGGCCTTTCGATCTTTTTGCTATTTTTTTTTTCCTTCCATGTCCACTCAGGGGATTCTGAGAAAAAATATTAAAATTAATACTATGAGTACGTAACGGATCATATTTATTAAGGGTTTATAAACTACTTACTATATTTAGGATATGATGTTTCACCTCTTCGCCTAACTTTGACGTTTTGCGTTCACAGAGCATTCTGGGAGAAAATATAAAAATGTATCCTTATAAGAACTAATTAATCATATTTATTGAGGATTCTTAGACCACTATGTTTAGAGTACGATATGAATGTAAATAAATTTTAAGCATTACTTTTTTCGTCACTGGGAAATTCCCAGCTGAGAATTTCCCGGAGATAATAAAAAGGAACGTTCACTCATATATTGCTAAAAGACGGATGTAGTAAAAACTTTTGGCACAAGACCAGCTCCGCACATCTCTTCTATTTGATCACTCTCGGTCTTTTAGAGATTTTCTTCAAGAAAAACCTTTATAAACAAATGGGGCGGAAGTGCATGTCGCTACAAATGTGAGGCTCACTTTTTCTCAAAACTTGGCTGAGATTCAAAAATTTATTTTGTAATGAATGTCGGCCGAAAGATGCATCTATGAGAAGTATCAGAGAATAGGTGAAAAAACCGGAAAGCTTGTAGTAATATATCTTTTAATTTTGCTTTCTGTTTCGTACTAGTTTAAAATAAATATGGAGAAAGTACAAGAGAATGGGAAGGAAAAAGTTAAACTTTGGTGACAGTTTTTATGTCTTTTAATGGCATCTACCTTAGTAAACAGAACTGAGTACAAGATTTAAAGTGTGTATGCATATTTATAAAAGTTTGAAACTTTAAAGTGTATTTTTAAAGGAAATGTTTCCTTCCCACGCATATATCATCAGTTATATGTTTGATTGTATGGTTGGGACGACTTTCCTTTGAAGGTTTCTTGGAAAATCTTCTTAGCTAAAGTAGATCAGAATTTGAAAGTTAGTTACAACTTTTGATTTGATTTTTAAAAAAGAGTGAAAAATTCATCACACCGTAGTTTAATTAATTTTTTAATTCAACTTTAGACCAAATATTTTCTATAAACAACGTTATACCGTGTATACAAATACTAAATCTTTGACGAATAATTGTTTCGGCCTATAATTATAGGCCATCCTCAGGGGACAAATAAAGGTGGTGACAAAAGGAAAAGTTATATAAAAAAGCAATTGAAATTTTTGAAGAGAAGAAGCAGTAAACAGAAAGATAAACAGCTGACACGCAGTTCGAATTCATTAAATATCCTGACGAAAGCCATTAAATATCGTCTTGTTTAGGACTGATTAGGGTACGTTAAATCTGTAGACTAGAAAGTTCGTCTATGAGGTCAGAGAGGGTTGGAGAAGGTACGAATCCTTCAGGTGTCACCTCTGGAGGTGCTCGGTCAAAACTAAGGTGGCACCAGGAATGGGGGTGTTGGTTCACCTATATGGGGCATCTATCGAAAGCAAGCAACTTTTCTCACAGTTAAAGTGCAAATGCTTTTATTGTTAAGTACTCCGCATATGCAAAAAACATTAATATTATTTTTAGATCTGTTATCCTAAATCATTTGCCATTTCTTTTCCTATTCATAATGTGATTTGTTATCCTCTTAAAGAAAAATTCGTAGAATTTAATACTCATAGTCCCAGGCCTTTCGAAACTGTTTCGGTTTTGCTTCCCAATCAGATATCAATTACATCGAAGTTTTTTTCCGTTGATCGGGGTATTTCACTTATATCCCTCAACATGCCTTCAAGCAGTTTGCTAATGAAATTACTGAAGCCAACTGTGTTCTATCTCTACTAAGATATCATAGCTTTACCGTACTATCCAGCTGTCAAATTTCTAACATCCTGAAAAATACGATTTTACTGTTGTCGTTTTTTTCCGATTAGCTAAAATTATTTCATCTGAAAGATCAAATAGCAAATGATTTAGAAATAACAACAAAAAACTACGAAACAGGAATAACAACAATAACTACAAAATATTTTGTCAGTGGGATTTATCCTTGCTATCTATTGATAGTTTAAGGTACTGATAAAAGAATTTTGTGAGTTGGACTTTTGATCCTTTTAAGCATATCAATATACTTCCAAGTAGTTATTCTATCAAAATCAAAACGACGTTCATTTTAGGATGCTCAGCTCGTTTATCATTTAATCGTATCACATATTAAATACAAAGGTAAAACAATGATACGAAGCTCTGCTTTAAATCTGTCTGTTTATTAATCCTATTCGAATCCTTTTTTTCCAATCAATTTGTTTTCCAGCCCTGATGAATCTAGAAACATGAAATTTATGAAGAGACATCAACTCCCCTAAATTTTATTTATTAACAAAAGATATGGCAGATTCAAAATTGTAAATTTTCTGAATTTTCTGAATGATCATAGAGGTGAAATTTTCTTAGGGGATAAAATAATTTTCATTTCTTCCTAATAGCTAAAGTTTTATTTCATTGACTCTTTCAATTTCTATGAAAAGTACTCTTTTTATGGATTAATTTAAGAGAGTAATATTAAGATTTGGCTCTATTAAGGGGACAAAGGACTTTCAGCCACTTTTTTTATATTTAGTTGTTACGCACGTGACGATAAATTTATCTAAAGTGAGAGAAAAAGAAATCACGTGATCAGCATTTAATAAATTAAATTCTGAAAATTAATCTTTAAAAATTCACCAATAATCATAAAATCGAGGTAACGATTCGAAAAAAATTTTATTTTAAAGGAATTTTTATGATCTTTCTCGTGATATAAATTTTATAGCCCTCAAATTATTATTTTAAATGCAAACTTAAAAAAAGTTACAAAATCAGTTTAAAAATTTAATTTTTAAAAAATCTACGAAGAATTTTTCAAAAATCTCTCTTAGTGCACCCCTACACAATAAGAAGTATCGCCATGCAAAATTTCAGCCCTTTAGGTCCAGCGGTTTGGTCTGTGCGTTGTATGTCAGTCAGTCAGTGAATGAATGAATGAGTCAGTTACGGAACTGTTTTATATATATAGATGAGAAAAATTACTATTCTTTTCTTCTACATTGAAGACACTTGGAATCCACAACTAAGTATTTTGTGGAAGATTAAGGCCTGTTTTTCAAAAGATTCCTCAAAAATGGTAGGCTTTTTCAAAAAGCTCCAAGCGCATTCATTTTCTTCCGATTTCTTCCAAATTTCTCAGGATCGTTAATGGAAGTGTTTGTCACAAAACTGAGCATTCTTCTTTGAAATCACAAATATTTTTCAAATTTATAGACCATGAAATAAATTTAAAATATGCAAAATCAGAAAAAATAACAGGCAGGTTAAAAAAATATATACCGTAAAATCTTGGGTATAATACGCACTTTTTTTTCACATTTTAGTCCGCAAAAATGAGGGTGCGTATTTTTCCCTTGTATAAAATAACGTAGTTTTAAACATTGAATAAAAGACAAACAATAGATGAGCTGTAGTCTAGTCAAAGTGATTCAGACTGATAATATGACAGTATTGTTTGTTACAAATTATTTTTATTACAAATTTTATTTATGTTAATAAGTATTTGTGCAATTTTTAAGTAAAATAAAAGTTAAAATAAAAGTTTATGAAAAGTTATGGGTGCGTATTATAGTCGAATTTAATTTTTTCCAAAAATTTCAAGCAAATTCAAGCATGCGAATTATACACGTGTGCGTATTATAGTTAAGATTTTACGGTATATACTTATGGCTTTAGATTCATACAAAAGAAAAACTCAATGCACAATTATTTTTATACATATATGGTAAACTTATATTAAAAAAAAATGAAATTATAGGTTTTTAAATGACATGGAATGCACATGGAACATTTTGTAATAGGATAGCATTTTTGAAAAAAATTTGAGAAACAGGCATTATTCTGCTAAAAAATTCTTATTTTGAATTCTAAGGGTTTTCAGTGTAGTAAAAAAGAGTATTTATTATTCTCATTCTGTATATAGAGTTAAAAACTGAAAATTTAAAAATTCGAGATTGAAGGTCCTTTGTTCTCTTAACAAACAATGCGGAAATACAAGGTGCTTGTTTGTTTGTCCTTTACAAATACCGAAAATATTGAATTTCAGCAAAATACGGAACTGCTAAAATAAGGTTATAAGAATAATTCCTTAGAGTAGGCGTTAATATAGAAACTTGCAAGTGTATTACATTCTTGATAAAAGTATTTGTTTGTATTTGAGATTAATGAAGGTTACATTCTTCGCCAGTGGAATCATTTTAACGTTAAATAAATGTCACGAAAAGCGTTGTTAGAAAAGTTTTGTTTGAGCAGGTGAAAATTCTTAGACATGCTTACAGGGACTAGTTCGTGAACGGCCTTTGAACATCCCACTCAAAATTTTTCGCGAGTTTTTTTCAAAGGTTAAGGGTGAAATGATTTAAATAAATTGTTTAAACTTCCTATAGAATGTAGTGTTTTATTTTAAATTTATAGGGAAAGTAGAATTCGGTTATTTTCCGGAAAGTAATTTCTTTCGATGCTTTTCAACAGTTAAGTTACGTTTCTGCATACGATGTCTACTTATCCATCTTTTTATAGGGAAGTGAAAATGCCAGGATAAAATTTCGTTATATACTCTTAAGTTTCACATAATGGTTTTTTTTTCTTTGAGTGAAACTGATTGATCTTTTTTCTCTTTGGTATTGAGATAATTTCAAGGAAACTTTGATTCTTTAAGGCGCTATTCTGAAGTATTTTTTGTAACTTCAAAATTTCCGTCTCTGTATCAGTAAAATTTATAACATAAATATCTAAAAACTACACTAGAGGACTTATTTTTGTTTAAATTTTAAATTGCATTTATAATTTTCGTGGGAGCGTTATTGGCAAGCAAGGGACCTTATGGGTCAATAGACTCTCTTTCTGTGGCTGCTCTTGGTATTTTATTTTGTTCATTGTTTCTTTCTTTTGACCTCGGATGTCTTTTATGTCCGCCTTTGGATATTATAAAAAAACTTTCGAATCGGTCTTTCAGTTTTGCTCACACTTAATTAATTACTACATTTAGAGAAAAAAATCCTGTTTACTACTTAAGTATAGAATAAATTATGATACTTAATTAGAGGCATAATTAGAGGGAAAATTACTTATTTTATAGATCAAGCAATCGACCAGTCTACGTACATGTGTATAAAATTTTAGTAATCTCTCTAAAGTAAAACTAAAATCATGGTGCAACAGTCCGTTGTGGATCAAGGCCGGCGGTGCCCATCTCCGATGTCTTGACCGTGGGCTTGGGGTCCCATACAGAATATGTCTCAGTCAGGTGATCAACCTGACTTGGGACCCCCAGAGTTTACTTCCCAAACACGCTTGGTCCTCATTTTATCGACCCACTCATGGGATGAAAGGCTGAGTCGAACTTGCCCAGTCGCAGAATTAGTTATCTCTCTTTCTCTCTCTTTCTCTCTCTCTCTCTCTCTCTCTCTCTCTCTCTCTGTATATATATATATATATATATATATATATATATATATATATATGTATGTATGTATATATATATATATATATGTATGTGTGTATGTGTGTGTGTATACATATATATATGTGTATATATATATATATATATATATATATATATATATATATATATATATATATATATATATATATATATATATATATATATATAGAGAGAGAGAGAGAGAGAGAGAGAGAGAGAATTCATCATGCTACGAAAGGTGACGCCTTAATTAACATTTCCATAACTTAAATATTTTGGTATCATAGCTTTATTGCTGACATTATTCGTATTCTCCTTATTACTCTACTCTCCGTGTCTGTAAGATCATTACGAATTATTAATTCAATGAAAAAAATAAATAATCCAACAGATATAGATAAAAAATTATACTAAAATAGACAAAAAACAAACAGAAATCAAGCACTCTGGGCATCCACGCACCAACGGCAAGATTCTGTATAAGTGCCGGAACTGAACCATAAAACAACAGAGGTAACCGACAGGTCTCGACATCAGGGAGCCTAACCATGTCAATTTCATCAAGGGGAACTTTCTGAATAGGATGCAGGAAGTGCCCAAAAGACATCCCAAGGCCCCGAGTCCTTCAAAGAAGCAATTAGTCAAGAAGAAAATGAAAAGACAAACACAACTTACAGTATGGGCTCAACGCACCTTACAAGCAAGCACACAAAAATCCTAATGCAAAGTAATCGGTGCCTACACACCCCAATTCCGTAAGTGACGGTTATGGCGAAACAGCAGCCAGTTCTATCCTAAAGGTTACGATAGGTCTGTAAGATCATTACGAATTATTAATTCAATGAAAAAAATATAGTTTTGCTAACTTTTCCTAAATTAATGAAACTATAATATATATCTCGTCATGTGCAATTCATGTCAAACGTTCAGTTCTGGGCACCCATATTTCCCAATGTTCTCGAATAACTGCTCTTTTTCTGTGCATCTAAAGGAACAACAAGAACTTTTGAACTACTATTTAAAACTCTTGCGACGTCAGTTATGGCACTTCGATCATTCAAAGGAAAATAATAAATAAATATTCAAAAAAATACTATTCACATACAAAATACATTATTCATACATAAATAAATAAAAGATGAGATAACAACTTAAGGAATTATGAATAAATATGAGATTTATTTATTTTTTTCCAAATGTATGACCAACTGTCAACGGCGATATCTGAAAGCCTCTTTGTCACTTTTTTGTACTTTCTGACCTTTTGAAATATTTCAGTAGTAAAAGCGAAGAAGCTTCTTTCAAATAATGCAGAATAACAAACGAATTCCTGATAAAGAAAAACCTGAAAAATCCCTTCAAATATATTTTCTTAGACAACTGTCAAATGGAAATTCGGAATTAAAAATGTAAAGCAAATTGACCTCTTTTAACATTAATTGAAACGCATAATTATTTTTCTCATTGGGTAAAAAATTTGTAGTGATCAAACCATTGCAGAGAGAAGAGGAATTTTGTTAGGAATACAAGCTATGTTACCAAACTCAAATACAAAAAATATTTAAGTCATGGAAATGTAATAGAATTGTTAAATAAGACATCACATTTCATAGCATACTTAATTCCCTCTCTCTTCTCTGTCTATTTACACACACACACACACACACACACACATACATACATATATATATATATATATATATATATATATATATATATATATATATATATATATATATATATATATATATATATATATATACATATATATATATATATATATATATATATATATATATATATACATATACATATATATATATATATATATATATATATATATATATATATATATATATATATATAGAGAGAGAGAGAGAGAGAGAGAGAGAGATTGCTAAAATTTTCTGTACTCATATGCATCAATTGGTAGATTGCTTGATCTTTAAAATAAGCAATTTTACCTCTAGATAATTTGTTCGATGCATAAATAATAAATATGATTTTTCCCCAAATCTAGTAATTAATTAAGTGTGAGCAAAAGCATGACCAAGCTGGTTTTTAAAACATAATTTAAAATTTAAAAAGAAAAATTTCCTAGTCTAGTTTTTAGATATTTATGTCATAAATCTTAGAAATAGAGAGAGCAAAATATCATAGCAGAATTTTGGTTGTTTTTTTAAAGTTGTTGATTATGAAATGTCACAATATTAGATAGTGATTATAAATATACAAAAAAAAATTTAATCGCAATTATCAGCAACGTGTTTTCTCAGCTTAGTATATGTAATGTTTAATATAAAGTCTATCGATCTTTCTTTGTTTACAGCTATTAATATTGTTATCCCGTTATCACTATCTATGCAATTACAATTAATTAGATATGTTGATTTTATTATTATTATGATATTTCTAACTGCAAAATATTCCGATCTTCTTTATAATTTTAACAAACCTTGGAAAACTTATGAAAATATAGATTAAAAATGTTATTTTTTCTTTATATAAATATATAGCGGATTCAGAGTTCATACCCGAGTTTCGGTACCTCGAGGTAGGTTCACAATCAGCTGAACTATCCCGACGAAATATGAGGAAGCACGCATGAAACTGATTGTAATGTTTTGTTTGTTGATTTCACAAAGACGAATGGTTTCACTTTTTTACGAAAAAGTTATTGTAGGAATTTCATGGGGCTGCACCCGCTATACACGTACTATTTATTCTTCTACATCGACCAACACGAACACAAAACCAACATACCAAAAACAACCGCTTTCTCATTCGGCTTGCCTTTTGGCCGTATTGGCGAGCTTAGCGAAACTGACTTCGCCAACAACGATGCGCTAGCGCCAACGATGACTTTCAGTGACTTTTCTCAATATACTCATTTTCATTCTTTTTAAGTATAACACACAGTATAATAATGGTTTATGAACATACTTAGTTATTTATATTTTACATATTTGTTTAAAGACAATGTACATATTTATTTACAAAGTATGCTAAATTGTTCACGAATATTAGCTAATTCTTACCTCCTGGCCCATTATCGTTCTTTCGAGTGTTAGAACATCACTATAACCAAAGTTTGCTAGGATTGGTGCTAGGCTCTCCTTACCTCCAGTCCGTATTTTACCAAATGAATTATACGGACACTGCAAGAGATTATCATTTTCAATTACTCCGAAGAAATACCGAATTACATGTCTTAAGACTGGTGGGTACTAACTCTATTGGATTCGCTCCCCTCAATGTTAACCTATGGAGAAAATGTGTCCAAGGATCGCCGACCTGGATTTAAGTATTTTTTTTCTAATTGTACTTCGTGATAGAAAAAGAAATTTTACACCTTGGGTAGTTTTCATTGTTTTAAAAATGCAAATAATAGTTTAAAATTTAATTTATTCGGGGGGGGGGGGGAATCTGGTATTGTGTGTTTTTTAAACACTAAATTCCTTTGGTGAACGAAATTTATAAAATGAACCCTGTTGCAAGGCGCAGAAAAGTTCAGGTTATCTGAAAATACCATTTTTATTGGATTATCAGCATTTATGTAGCTGTATATAGCAGACAAATTATCCCCATAGGTTAACAATTAGGTGAGCGAATCCAATAGGGTTAGTACACTGCAGCCTTACAGAGTAAAAATTTTGGGAATTCATTTGGAAGTCAAATAGTTTTGCTTTTACTTCTTTTGTTACCGATACCTGTTTTAAAGAGACAAGAGACCTTCAAATTCGAATTTTTAAAATTTTCAATATTTTAACTCTATATACAAACTGATAATAATTAATTTTCTACTTTACTACACTGAAAACATTTAGAATTCAAAATAACGAATTTTTGGCAGAATAATGTCTGTTTTTCAAAAAAAAAATTCAAAAATGCTAACTTTTTCAAATTGCTCTATGCGCATTCTATATTAATTAAAATTCTAAAATTTTGTTTAATAAGTTTACCATATGTATATAAATATAAAGGTGCATTTAATATTTTTTTGTGTGAATCTAAAGTCTTAAATTTTTTTTTAAATCTGCCTGTTATTTTTTTTATTTTTTCTTTATTTTATGGTCTATAAATTTGAAACATATTTGTGATTTCAAAGAATTATGCACGGATTTGTGACAAACATTTCAATTAACAATTCTGAGAAATTTGGAAGATATCAGAAGAAAATGTATACGCATGGAGCCTTTTGAAAAATTCTAGAATTTTTGAAGAATTTTTGATAAACTGATCTTATTCCTCCACAAAATACTTATTTGTGAGTTCTAAGAATCTTCAATGTAGTAGAAAAGAATATTAATTGTACTCATGGGGTATATAGAGTGAAATATTGAAAATTAAAAAAGAGCGAGATTAAATGTCCATTGTTTCCTCAAATAAACATGTTACTATTACTAATGTACCATTCGCCTTTCCATAAAAGCCCTCATAGCTACTTTAACTCTATATACATATATAATATATATATTTATATATATATATATATATTTATATATATATATATATAAATATATATATATATATATATATATATATATATATATATATATTTTATCCCTCTTCAATCTCAGATACATATTTAGGGAATATTTCGGCCATGTTCGATGCGCCAGCACTTTTCTTTCAAGTGCAGTCGTCAACATAAATCATTATAAATGACCATTAATCTCCTGGTAAAGCGACTGTCGCCAGAAAAAGATTTTTCATCTCAGGTATGTCCGCTATTAATCTTCGCGTCGAAATGTTTCAACATTTGTACAACGGCTACTACAGGCGAAGCTGCAGATTTCTCCGTTAAAATAATTCCTGCCGAATTTCCTTGCATAAAAAAAATTAGACCGTCAGAAATTTTGAGAGTAATATTAACGAGAAAAAAAAATATGTTAAAAGTTTTATTACTACAATCATAAATTTTGTCCCATCTTTCTTTGTTAAACAGGATCTCGTTTTATGGTGCTTTAGGCAATAAATAAAATAAAGCAATTTTGCGTGTGTTAAAACGTCTGCGGTGTGGAATAATTTATTTATTCATTTTTTTTACACGCGTTTACTCACGCACGCATACGTACGATTTTAAATTTTGCCATTATCATTTTTAATTTAACTTGAAATTATTGTTTACCGATAAACTATACGGCTTAAAACGCTAATTAACAAAACCACCAGTGGGATATATAGTTTATCGACTGCTTTATTATAGAACCTTTGTAGGCGAAGCCTCGATTTCTTCTTTTCTCCTAGGGCAGTATCGATTTTGGATGCAACAATCTGTGCAGACAAAAAGAAGAGAGCAATACAAATAATAGTGCTTATTTTCATCTTTTTTTTTCTTGCATATGGCCAATATTTCTCTTTACAAAACACGGCTCAACATTTTTATATATTCCCATGCGTCTGTGTACGTGTAAATGAAATAGTTTGATCTGAATTTGATTATGAAGTAACGTTTATAAATTTTTAGTTTGGTTCGCCCGCATCGTGTACTAGTTAGCATCACGAGCATCCAAGGAGTGGGCGCGAGTTCGAATCCCGACTAAGACAGGGATGTCCTTGTGTTGGCCGTTCATAGGGAGCAATGTTGGTTCACCTGTATGGTGATCCCGTAATAAATCAGTCTACGAAAACAGTGGTGTAGATAAGCAAATGTCATCAAGAACCTATCGTGTTGGTAAATAAAATTCTTTGATCGATGAAAACCAATATGGCAAGAAGAAAATTTATTTTTCACAGGACAGCTTGTGTCGTCTGTCATTTGTGTGTGTGTGTTCCTTCTGATGAATGACACATTGTGAAATATTGTGAAATTAGCCTTTAAAACGGTTTTTGTTCACATACTAATAAGAGAATAGGAAATTCTGATTTGAGGAAAGTCATTCAAAGGATCTCTTTCTCACATCACCGGGATACTTCGGTTGGTAGATAACCGGCCTGTACGTTTGGGGACGTGGGTTTGAATTCTGGTTCCATCTGACAAGAATTGCACTGTTAATTATTTCTTTACTTTAACGACCTCTGATGCCCTTAATTAAGAGCACTTACGTGAATTTGATATGTATTTTTTTTTTCTTCTCTGAGTCGACTTTTTTAATGGCAAAATATTTCGATGTTTTAGATCGAAACTACCCATTTTTTTGCCTACATTCTAGAATTATCAAATATTTCAATCTGAAATTTGTGCTAAATAAATGTGAATTTCAGACTCGTGGTTAGCCCAGCTTCGTGACTAGCAAATGATGTTTTGATGTTAAAATGCAATTTTAACAGTCTCATCTTGGAATGATGGCACAAAAATTACATATTATTGCAGTTTGCAAGCATTTTCCAAGACATTTGTCATTAAAGTTTTAAAATAACAACATCAGTGTAATACATGACCATAAGACGTACCTTTTTACATAATAAATCAACTTAAAATTGGGATGCGTTTTATGGTCCGAAGGTAGCATTAAAATAAAAGAATCTTTATATATTATATATATTATATATATTTATTATATATATATATTCTATATCTATATGTTTTATATATATTATTATATATATTTTTATCTTTATTAAGTAAGAAATTGAAAATATCTTTATATACCTAACAAAATACAAAATGTGCTTTTCTAAAAGTCCTCCCATAAATTTGAGATGCGTCTTATCGTAGGGTACAAAAAATGCGGTAATATTTTAAAAAAGTTTTACGGATATCTATTCGAAACATTCTGAATTAATTGCATTTTATGTCCATTGTTTTAATACTTTTTAAATTTTTTCTCCCTGCCGGAGTTACATGATAAATAACATTTACCCGAAAATGGAAAAAAAGAAAGTTTTGTTTCGCTATTTAACGCTGTAGAGTTAACTTTTATTTTTTCCATCTGAAACAAAAACTGCCTATTACATTTCCCTTTCCACGATACGAATTTCCTCACAAAGAACGCCATTCAGTAAACTCCACCTAATGGGTTATCTCGTCGCGTAATGTGACAGTTAACAGATTCCTTTTAGCGTGCATATTAACCGGACAAAGTATTTCATCCCGGATGCATGACGACAAAATCCGTCATTGAATGTCGCAGAACGTTGGCTCCACGCCAAGCAGATTGAGCATTTGAAATTAAGGCATCGCATTTTAATGCAGTGGCTCCGAGACTGGTTTTGCAGTTTTTCTTCTTCGAGGTTCCCACTTTTTTATATATATAATCGTCACTTAGCAATATAATTTTTTTAATATGCTTTAAAGCTCTTTGACCGTTAACTAGTCAGTAAATTTTGCATATGTAGTCGGACAAACACATATTTTTACTACATATTTTTTAAAATTTGCTTGTAGCTTTCAAATATGGAATAGGAGAGATAGATTTGTCGTCAAAACCTAAGCGTCTATCTTTTATTAATATTTTCAAATTTTAGGCAAAAATTCGCAAATGTTTGCCTACGTAACCTACATACATACATACATACTATATATATAGATGTTAAGCTTCCTTTATTTACGTTACTTTAGTATTATAATAATGATGATGATAATGCAGTCGTGGTCCAAAAGATAGAAGATAAGACGAATTAATCATTTTAACGAATATTTATTAAACTTCATAGGACCAGAGCTCCGAAATGGTGGGCCAGACCACTCCACCCAGTACCGCCAGCAGCGACAACCTTCCCCATCGAAAAATAATTGCCGACTAACTAGTTTCTTTTGCTATTTTTCCGCTCAAACTTTTTGCTTAATCAGATCGAATGTTCTGTAACTTTCTTCATTACATTATGCTACCCGCTGCAATTAAATAATCTTCCCAACCGTCAGGTAGCGACCCCTATTGGTAACTTTTGCTATTAAAAACCTCTCTTCCTTTTTCCGACGATATTCCGCGAATTAAAAATATTTAATTGCCAATTCCCATTTTTCCCAAACAAAAGCCCCCCCCCCATATTTAGCATTATATATATATATATATATATATATATATATATATATATATATATATATATATATATATATATATATATATATATATATATGTATATATATACAGATGGTGGACAAAATAATACGAACACCTCTGAAATAATGGAAAATCTTTATTAATAGGGGGTTGGACCACCCTTTGACTGAAGTACAGATTTAATGCGACGTGGGATAGATGCATAAAGGTCATGGACAATATTTAAAGGAATATTAAACCATTCCTCCTGCAGAGCGGTCTCTAATTCCGAAAGTCCGGATGGAGGTGAAAATCGGGAACGAAGTTTGGACTCCAAATATTGCCATAAATGTTCAATAATATTGAAGTCCGGAGACTGAGGGGGCCAGGCGAGATGTTCAACTGTATCGTCATGCTCTTCGAATCATTCTTGAACACACCTAGCAGTGTGGATAGGGGCGTTCTCGTCTTGAAAAAGCGGTCGCTCTCGAGGGAATACAGTCTGGACAAAAGGATGGACATGATCCCCTAGAACGCTTAGATAGTGATTAGATTTGATCCTACTATGCAGAACAACAAGTGGCCAAAGACCGCGCCAAGATATCGTACCCCATACCATAATGGAGCCACCCCCATGCTTCACATTCGGCAAGAGGCATTGAGGATGAAACGCTTCTTTGGGCGTTCTCCAGACATAAACACGTCAGGTCGTCTGAAATAGGGTGAATGACGATTCATCTGACCATATTACCTGTTGCCACTGCTGTGGGGACCAGCCTTTGTGATCTCTGCACCATTGACGTCGCTCGAAAGCATTAGTTGCTGTCACCAAGGGTTTACGAATTGCCACTCTGCCATAAATGTTCGCAGCATTCCCTTTTGACAGTTTTTGTTGAAACGGGGTCCTGGAGATAAACTGTTTGTCGCAGCGTAGGCGACAGTTTTGGAAAATTAAACAGGTGCAAAGTTGGGCACAAAGAATAGGAGGAGAAGATATATTCCAAACAGCGGATAAATGGTGTACAGATGCAGTTTACGATCTGTTTATGTCAAAAAGGGAGACGATAATTGACATGTAAAAGGGGAACGGTCGAAAAATTGATGGCAGGGAGCGGCGGCCAGCTGCAGTTAATGATGTGGACAGGCAGAAATAGGAAACGAAGGGGTCCGAAATGTGATGTTAGCGAAGGACGAGTTAAGAATTTACGAGCTTCAATGCGTTAGGAGGTCAGTAGGGGGTCCGAATAGAAGCGTGTGAATGTAGGGGCGTGAGAATTCTCCAGAAGGGTGCAACGACTGACGCCCCCTTCAATTTTGAGTGGAGGAGATAGTAATATAAAAAAAGAGTTGGAACCAATAAAGGGTATCCAGATTTACCCATTGGTCAGGAGGTGGCTACCAATGGAAAGCCTCGAATGAAGTGGGGGAGTTAAGTAAAAGATAGAGATGGAGAAAAATATATCAGAGAGAGAGAGAGAGATAGAGTTGAAGAGCAATGAGCAGATGAGTTTTAGAATCCGCTGAGGAGAAGTCGGAGTCAAGAAAGACGGAAAGGGCCGCAGACGAATAAAGAAGATAGAGGTGTAAGCCCTCAAGTGCCGATGAATATATGCCCGACGATTGAAGGATCAACGAGCCGAAAGCCTACCGCGCCGACCCTAACTCAATGAGCACGCCTAATGACTCCAGGAGTGAAGTCGAGCTGACTGCTAGCCGATAGCGTAGTCCTAGAAGGAGACAACTGCCCAGGAGTCCCGAACTCTCCCATGCCGCACCCCTTCGCCGAGCGAGCGCCAGCTACCAAGAGGTTGTAGAGTACCGGAGCCCCGTATGCATAGAGGATCGCCATCAGCCACCCTGGCCCCGAGTGTAAAGTCCTTGTGTCGCAGATGACCGCCGCAAGCCTCTCATCGTCCCTCACGATTCTCCGAGCTGTGCAAGTAGCAGGTACGGGATTTTGTTTAGTTGATGATCTTGTGCCGATGCTCAATTAAATTAATAGGAGGATAGTAGCCGCGCGTAATATTGCATGTTGTCATAGATATATGTTACCGAATATTTGTGGTTTTGTATATATATTATTATATGTATTGTATTAACAAGTTAAATGAATAATGATAGAAAGGCAAGAACGAGTAATATTAATGGTGTAGGATAAGTGATAGGGTAGATATATATATGTGTTGTATTAACATGTTAAAGGATTAATGATAAGAAGTCGATAATGAGTAATGTGAACTGTATAAATAGTGTGTTGATAGTTAATAAATTGATTTGTGATCATACACCTGAGTAATCATTAATCCATTGGGCCAAGCAATGTACTAACCACAGTTAAATACTCCACAATAAATATAATAATCACCGACTAAAAACAAATTTACGGTGACATAATTGGTGCAGTGACAAACAGTTGGAGGTTAAATAATGGAATTAATTTAATTAAGTATTGTAGAAATTTAATATGTGGATCAACTGATCTGAAAGTGATTACTCTGTGTGCGATCATGAATCAAATTAGAATTTTGTGCGAATGGTAATATATATCTATGCTCGCGTTAAAGAAAAGTGTGTTCAGGTTATTTTATAATAATGCAGTAGAAATTGCTGAAATAGTTAGAATACAACCAAAATTATACATTGTAATATGTTATATAAGAAGAAGTACGCAAATTAAAAATTGCAACGCGGCATTGTTAAGAGTGAATAAGACAGAGTGGGAAGCGCACGATAAGAAATTTGCACGAATTAAAGGGAGTTATATACAGGAACAGTAAAATAATATTATTTGAGTAAGTTGGGTTTAAAAAAGTAATTTGCTAAAATGCCACGAAACGCGGAAGATTTAATGAACCAAGTTGCATTTCAAAAGATTATACAATTGCCAGGCCAGAAAATTGAAAATGTCTATAAACATATAAAAGGCGTAGTGTATCGATTTTTGGGGTCGGAAGTCGCGAAAACTTATGAAATAGACCAGATAATGCTAGATAAATTTATAAAATCAATACGACAGGAGATAGCAAAAGAATTAGTGACATTACGTCCACGAACTTTTCAGCAGGCAGTAGATTTTGCAACAGAAATTGAAGAAAATACGGCAATAATTAATAATATAACGGTTAGCAATAAAACAAAAGATGAAACAATGACAAGGGGATTAGAAGATATATATGCAACACTGCAGAAACAGAGAGATTTTGAAAACATTAGGCAAATCCCCGAACAAAATATTGAGCAATTGGCAGTACAAGTTGAAAAGGCGACTTTAGAATATTTTGGGATACAATTTAAAGGGGACGAAACTACAGAACAAGTCATGTTATTTAAATTTTTGCAAGCGGTCGATAAAGACATGGAAAAAGAGTTGCGAGAATTAAATGTACAGAAATTTCAAGATGCAGTGAATAGGGCAAAACAAATTGAACGCGTAAGAAGCGAGCAGGAATGCAAGGTCGAAATAGGATGTATAAGTAATGAGGACGCGACAAAAAGTCTAAATTGCACAGGTCAAAAGCAGGAGGAATTAAATTTAAATGAAGCGCAGAAGGATAAAACTAGGTGTGAACAGGAGAGGTCAGTAGCGCAAAAGGTAGAGATACAGGAGGACAATAATACAGAAGTTTGCATTTTATGCGAAATTAACGGACATTTAATTCAAAACTGCGATGAATTTAAACGAATAAAATTACATTTAAAAGAAAATAAACAGTTGCCTTTCTGTGTCGCTTGTGAGAATAAGGGTCATTTAATTGATGATTGTGTAATTTTCCGAAAATTCAAACAGAATTACGAGGGTGACAGGAAACATAATAAACGAAGAGTAAAAGAAAAGGGTGAGACGAATTGCAAAAAATCGAAACAGTCGAATACGGAGCAATTTGAGAAATCACACAATACGATACGACAAAATTCAGTAAAGAACGAGCAACAATTGAATAATATTAACGCAATGTATGTCAACACACTACTCATAGCGGGTAAGAAAACTAAAGAGAGTAAGAATGATCAGAAAAGGGTGACAAACATTCGTGAGCAAGCAGCCGGATCAGGACAGTCGCATAGTAAGGAATCAAATACACGAAATTCACGCAAGAGTAATATACGCTATCAACGGCGCGAAAGAAATATTCAATTTATCGTAGGAGAAATTGTAAGTTTGCGACGATTAAATTCAATTAAGGCATTAAATAGGCAATTGAACGGGGAATTCGAAATTTTGCGAATTTACAGAGATAGGAACACATTATTGAGATTTATAAAGTCACCGCGCACAATAATAAAAATTAATTTAAATAAAGTAGTCAGATCACAATATTAGAAAATGATAGGCATAGACAAAATAAATAAATAAATAAACAAATAAATAATAATAATAATAAAGCCAAATAAGAAAGAGATCGCAAAATAACAGAGGTAAACAAAACAATAAGTAAGGTCATAATAAATACCTAGAAAGGCGTCAAATTATTAAAATGTGTAGTAAGCAAAATGTAGTATTGAAAAGATAACAGCGGCCAACACAAAGTAATTTAAATACATGCGAATAAGACTAGAATTATCTCACAAGAATAATAACACGAGGAGTAATAAGTATTAATGATAAGTGATAATTAAAAAAAAAAAAAAAAAAAAAAATTTAAAAACCTATCAAAGCCAAAAACAAAAAAAATGTAAATAAACAGTGACCCGTGTCATAGGACACGCCCCAAAGAGGAGGAGGTTAAGGATTAATGGTTTCTTATAAATGTCACCCAGGCAGAAAAAGGGCGGAGTCAAATTAGAACATAGAAGTCGTACTCTAGAATACATTAGGTGGCAATAAAAATGGACAATGATAGAAATTAGTCCTCCTGACTCTAGCATACGATAGATAAATCAGCGAAAGCAGATATTAAAAAGAAAAGAAAAAAAAGACAGACTTTCATAATCAATGAACAGGTGAAAAGGCAAAGAAATAAAATCAAAAAAAAAATCAAAAAAAAAAAATCACATATGATAGGTTAGACATACAATAACGGAAAACATTCAAAGGGATGAATATTAAAAGAAATAACTAAAGATTAAATTGACTTAATCCACATACCTGCATTGTTGAATGAGGCGAAATGCCGGAGCAGAGGAGATTGTACGAAATATTGAGCCCATAGCAGTGCATCAATGTCGCAGGGAGGGTAATGATAATCCAAATAGATGGTTGATCGAACACACACATACAAAAAAAAAAAAGATAATAAAATAAATTAATTGATTAGTAAATTAATTAGGTAATTAAAATAGGTACGGCATTGTAAGATGAAAAACAATAAGCATGAGATGATGGACACAGAGCAATTATAATAATAATTAATTAATTAGTTCATTGATTAATAAATTAATGAATGAATCGATTAAAAGTAAAGGATTTGCGGCTTGAGATTTAAAAATAAATAAATAAATAAATAAACGATGATAGGGGTTTATTAAATAAAATTAAATACATAGAAATGAATCATTAAATAAATACAGAAACAAGTAAATAATTCATGGATGAACGTACGAAATAACTGCTAGATGGATAGAGAAGTAATTATGAGTAGTCAGGTATTCGGATAAACGCGTGCAAGTGGCCGGAAATAATGAAAATATTACCAATAATAATAATAATAAGTTAATTGAATGATTAATGAAATGAATAGTTAACAAAATCACTAAAAAAAAAAATAATAATAATAATAAATAAATAAATAAATAAATGTAGACTATAGAAATCATAAGTCAGACAACGTGATTTAAGAGTTCTAAGAGGGCCTATGATTAAAATCAATTAAATAAACACACAATAAAAAAAAATAAAATAAATAAATAAATAGATAAATAACGTAACGAGAATGACACAATAGATATGATAATTGTTAAAAAATAAATAATAGGAAACAAAACAAGTAAATAATTGTTGAATAAACGCAAAAAGGAACGAGACAAATAGCTTACAACTCCCAATCGCGCTGAATACATGAGATTTTCGAACCACGCGGTCACATTACAATTATTGCCAAATTGAGAAATCTAAAAGTATCTTCAATTACGGTTACAGAGAAGAGTTCGCTACGAGCTTGAACCATAGAGCAAAGCGCGCCGACTTGTTACCAAAATCACGTAATAATAGGTGAAAAAAAAAAAAAAAAAAAAAACACCTGTTACCTTCGGTTATTCGTTCACAGCTGGCAGAGGTCAAAATCACAGAGGGAGGTGTCGCTGAATGATTAATGAAGGGAAGTTCAATACGGAGAATGCTCACAGTGGAGGAGTTTTTAAAGGCAATCTTCGACAGAAAAAGGAATTGTAGAACGGAATATTCAGTATTACAAAGTAATATTTCTACTGTATTATTATTAAAAGGGAAATTTTGATGTTTTGTAAGTAGAATTAAGGAATTATCGGAGTTAATAAAGCATTTAAGAGAAATTTTTTTTACGTCTGGATTACATGAGTATAATTTACGGAGAGCTTCGGTACATGATTGTCAAAACAAATGTGTTCCCGACAATATTAAGGATCCAGCATGATATAATACCAGTCAGAGAAACGGAGAAATATGGAAATGGACAATATCGTTAATCATTAAGCAAAGACTATTAGATATTGTATTTTGTTTATATTTTTAGCAGTATATAATTGCATATAATTATAACATATAGTACATGAAGATAAAAAAAAAAAATTGAAATGAACAATGTATTTGAACAGTACCCAAGGATAATAGTGTATTGTATTTTGTTTATATTTTAGCAGTAGATAATTGCATATAATTATAACATATAGTACAAAAAAAAAAAAAATTGAAATGAACAATGTATTTGAACAGTACCCAAGGATAATAACGTATTGTATTTTGTTTATATTTTTAGCATTATATAATTGCATGTAATTATAACATATAGTGCATGAAGATAAAAATTGAAATGAACAGTGTATTTGAATAGTACCTAAGGATAATAATGTATCTTATTTCGTTTATATTTTTAGCAGTATATATTTGCATATATTTGTATCATATAGTACAGGATTTACAGGGAATTTGTGTTATAAGAATAGGTACTGGTATATTTTTTGTTTGTTATATACAAAAGTTTAAAGTATTTTCTGTTGCCATTCAATCTGAGTTCGAATAAGTCACATTATTGGTAAAGGTATGAATGTAAAAGATTATGATATAGACAAACCAAAAGGCTAAACGAATGGTTATATCTGGTGCAAAGATGTCGTTGAGCATATAATGATATACATTATGTTATACAAGTGTGCAAATACTTTCATACAACGTGGACATTAATTGGATTCTATGACAACATTCAATGTTTTGTACCAAAGATAAATATGTGAGGCAAAGTGTGATGAGGTATACGTGATGATGTATGACGCATTATGCAGTGAGGTAAAATACCGCTACACAGTGAGCAGACGGCACGTGGTAGGGGAAGGACAATGATAGAGGAGTGTTGCTAGAAGGATACGTGTGGTTATGTGAGGTGGTCACAATGTGAATATTAGTGGCTGAGATTGAGGATATGGTTGATTTTATTTTTTTGCTTTTTTTCTGAAAGAAAGGGGTGGATGTCGCAGCGTAGGCGACAGTTTTGGAAAATTAAACAGGTGCAAAGTTGGGCACAAAGAATAGGAGGAGAAGATATATTCCAAACAGCGGATAAATGGTGTACAGATGCAGTTTACGATCTGTTTATGTCAAAAAGGGAGACGATAATTGACATGTAAAAGGGGAACGGTCGAAAAATTGATGGCAGGGAGCGGCGGCCAGCTGCAGTTAATGATGTGGACAGGCAGAAATAGGAAACGAAGGGGTCCGAAATGTGATGTTAGCGAAGGACGAGTTAAGAATTTACGAGCTTCAATGCGTTAGGAGGTCAGTAGGGGGTCCGAATAGAAGCGTGTGAATGTAGGGGCGTGAGAATTCTCCAGAAGGGTGCAACGACTGACGCCCCCTTCAATTTTGAGTGGAGGAGATAGTAATATAAAAAAAGAGTTGGAACCAATAAAGGGTATCCAGATTTACCCATTGGTCAGGAGGTGGCTACCAATGGAAAGCCTCGAATGAAGTGGGGGAGTTAAGTAAAAGATAGAGATGGAGAAAAATATATCAGAGAGAGAGAGAGATAGAGTTGAAGAGCAATGAGCAGATGAGTTTTAGAATCCGCTGAGGAGAAGTCGGAGTCAAGAAAGACGGAAAGGGCCGCAGACGAATAAAGAAGATAGAGGTGTAAGCCCTCAAGTGCCGATGAATATATGCCCGACGATTGAAGGATCAACGAGCCGAAAGCCTACCGCGCCGACCCTAACTCAATGAGCACGCCTAATGACTCCAGGAGTGAAGTCGAGCTGACTGCTAGCCGATAGCGTAGTCCTAGAAGGAGACAACTGCCCAGGAGTCCCGAACTCTCCCATGCCGCACCCCTTCGCCGAGCGAGCGCCAGCTACCAAGAGGTTGTAGAGTACCGGAGCCCCGTATGCATAGAGGATCGCCATCAGCCACCCTGGCCCCGAGTGTAAAGTCCTTGTGTCGCAGATGACCGCCGCAAGCCTCTCATCGTCCCTCACGATTCTCCGAGCTGTGCAAGTAGCAGGTACGGGATTTTGTTTAGTTGATGATCTTGTGCCGATGCTCAATTAAATTAATAGGAGGATAGTAGCCGCGCGTAATATTGCATGTTGTCATAGATATATGTTACCGAATATTTGTGGTTTTGTATATATATTATTATATGTATTGTATTAACAAGTTAAATGAATAATGATAGAAAGGCAAGAACGAGTAATATTAATGGTGTAGGATAAGTGATAGGGTAGATATATATATGTGTTGTATTAACATGTTAAAGGATTAATGATAAGAAGTCGATAATGAGTAATGTGAACTGTATAAATAGTGTGTTGATAGTTAATAAATTGATTTGTGATCATACACCTGAGTAATCATTAATCCATTGGGCCAAGCAATGTACTAACCACAGTTAAATACTCCACAATAAATATAATAATCACCGACTAAAAACTAATTTACGGTGACACTGTTCATTTCGGATGTTATCTCAGATAACGATTGCTTGTGCTTTCGGGCTACTATGCGATTCAAGACCCATCTTTCCCTATCAGCAAGCTTGGACATTCGGCCACTGTTGTGCTTTAAAGACGTCGTCTTACCCTCTTTCGTGTACGCTGTCATAACGGCTGATACCGTACTCCTTGCAAACCCCAAAAGGTTTGCTGTTTCCGTAATCGATGCTGCACTTAAACGCGCTCCAACTATCATTCCTCTTTGGAACTCTGACAGGTTTGACATTTCAACTTATTACAGACAGTTCGATAGAAGCATGCAACGTAGGTGACTGCTGTTGAGAGACTGATACCTTCCTCATCACGCTCACTAGGTGGCAGACTTCTGTTGCAGGTGGCGCGACTGTACTGCAGGTGTGAAATACGTCATACTTTTTCACAGGTGTTCGTATTATTTTGTACTCCATCTGTATATATATATATATATATATATATATATATATATACACGAGGCATTTTCGAAAAGTAAAGATACTATGCCACATACTCACTCGAAAAAATTTTAATTGATTAATGTACATAATAAATTACTTACTGGAACATGCCTTATTTCTCGACATAGTTGCCGCCATTGTCAAGGCATTTGTTAAGTCTAGGTACAAACTTTTGTATTCCACAGTCATAGAACTTTGCCGCCTGTTGTCGGAACCACATTTCAACTTCAATTTTGATCTCATCATCGTCATGAAAGATTTGCCCTGCAAGATGTGTTTTCAGGTAAAGGAATAAGTCCCTGGGTGCAAGGTCTGGGCTGTATGGCGGAGGATCTAAAATTTTCCATTCGAACCTTTTGAGTAGTGCTTTGGGTTTAAAGCGCTGTGTGAGGACGAGCGTTGTCATGCAGCAAGCAAACTCCTCTTGTGAACAAGCCCCTGCGTTTATTCTGAATTTCCCGTCTGAGAGTCTCAAAGTCTCGCAATATGCAACAGCATTAATGGTGGTGCCGGGAGGCATGAAGTCAACCAGAAGAATGCCTCGTCTGTCCCGGAAAACAGAAGCCATGATTTTTTTGGCGGGGATCCAGTATCCCACATTTGGCGGGATTCTGAATTGACACAGACATTATAAAGACGTATTGCTCAAACAAGACTCACCGAAAAAATAACAAATGACCTCGAGGGGAAAGCAAAATTTTCAAGATTACAGTCCGTGTTGCCAACGGGCTCACAGAAACTTTTCCTTTGCTGCTATTGGTGAAGCATCTTTACTTTCCGAAAATGCCTCGTATATATATATAGCAAACTGTTTCTAAACAAATCACAGCAATTTCAAAAGAGAAACATAATCTACTTGTAGATTTTTTCAATTTTTTTGGTTATTTATAATTTCAAAAGCTTTCTTATTATTGGATAACAAAACATACATAGTGCACCACATCAAAGTGCTTTGTCACAGTCAAAATATCAAGTTTCCTTTCAAATAGTTTATTCCATTTTCATTGAATCGTGATTAACACAATGCTTTAACTTTTGAACCTAACGTTTCTTTCAGTGAGAGGAATAGCATCTGAAAAGTCTGTTTTTGTGAGCCTCAGACGGTTAAATTCAAGGCCTGGCTTTCCACCTGCATAATGTGGAAAATATTCCCTATAGACTTTAGAGCGCGCTGAGAGTGCTTAGCGCTGATGAGAGTTTGACGTTGTCGAGAGAGGTTACGTTGGAAGAGAGAGTTATCAAGTTAATATGATTTTAAAAGCGTTTAATGTATAGTTGTAAATAGTAATGTATAGTAATGCATGTAACTAAATAATTAAGAGTAGAAAGAGAGGGTGTCAATTATTTAGAGAGGGATGTCAATAAATAACCAAACAAGAACCACCGATAGAGACACTGACTGAGTGCTTAATATATGGTATAATTTCCATAGCATTAAAGGCCTGACAAAATGATATTTCTCCATTAGGATGTCTATTTGTTCAAATGATGCAAATGAATAAACTTTTCCAACATTTCATTCAATGTAATATGCATGCATTTCACGTAATAAAGTACTGGCGAATGGAATCTTGTGAAATTTTTTTTCTTCATATCATGCAATCGTGAAGTTTGTTAAATCCTTATCTCTACAATAGTCCTCTTCCATTGTTTAATTTGATCGTCTTACGTCGTGCTGCATATTTACGGACCGGAATCCAGATAAAGTAGATACACCCATCAAAATACCACGAAAGGCAGCGGAAGAAAACCCGGAAGTAAACAAATGTTTCATCAGTGAAACATAGTGCTGTTTGTGCAGTTACTGAATTAGAACCATTACACTTAAATATTTTCGATAATTCATGCAATCTGTAAGCAGTTTCTGAAATTGCTTCTTACACATGTTTTCAAAATGCGAACAAATTAAAAGAGAAAAGGTATAAAAACTCTTTCTTATGCGTTCAGTGTACAGCACAGCAGGCCTGCACAACTCGAAAAGTGATGTAGGGATGCGACATCGATGTCGATGTTTTCAAAACATCGATGTTTTAAACGTCGATTTCTTGAAGCCAATTTTTTTTAGCATCGATGTTTTGTGCTCGAAGTTTTACGTTGCCCGATGTTTTTTTTTAAATGAAAATGTACCATAATAAAAAAAATTAACCATAGCATAATTTTCCCACTCAGTAAATGTAAGTCTGAATTCTGAAAAGGACGAATACAAAAGGGTGAGCGATTAGAGACAAATGGCAATGAACAACCAATGAATAATAATTATATGCCCCAATAGCCCCAATAAATGTTATTTACAGTAAAGAAAAAATAAGCTTGTTCAGTTTTCTCCCATACATTGGTTTTGCATCAGTACTTCAAATTGGTGTAAATATATGTAATTTTCTTTTGTATCATTTAATTTGAAAATAAAAGATTTGTTAATAAATTGCAATAATTTATTCCTCAATTTTCTGGTAAAAGTAATAAAATGTATAATGGAAATTCTGCGATATGCGCTGACTCTAGCAACCAAGTTTTTGTCATTTGTGTCAGCCCAACCTGAGAGTAAAATTAACCCCCCTCCCCCTCCCCGTCCATGACTAACCGAAGAAACATTAATCTTAGAGGTTACTAAACCAGTTTTAAAAAATGAAAGTTCATAAACATCGATGTTTAAAAACATCGATGGTTTTGGGGCGATGTTTTATCAGCATCGATGTTTTAATATTGAATATCGATGTTTCAAAACATCGATGTTTTGTTGTCGATGTCGCATCCCTAAAGTGATGAGTGTCATATTACTTGATGCCAAACTGCTGCGGGCAGGAGGAAAATAGGATAGAAAACAAAAAAATATTTTATCTAACAAAAAAATAAATTCTTACTATTTTAAAAACGAATTTAATCACGAATTTATATATTACGAATTTATATATATATTTTAAACGAATTTATATATTTCTTTCGTAATATTATAAATCTAAATATAATATTTCGCATTTTTAAAGATTTATGTTAGGAGTCTTTGCAAAAGGTATCGCTGGCCGTATGCTGTGCATGCCTGGTGTACAAGACAAGCGGTTGCATTTAGGGCGACAGCTATGCACGAAAACTCGTGTTCTTTGAATGAAGCTAAAATAAAAATGAATTAACGAGTAAGGGCCTTTTCACATAGGAGTCCGGTAGTGGGAGCGTTAACCCTTCAGCGGACGCGACAATTTTTGGAACATCAGCAGGCGCGCGTTGCACAAAGTACAGCGTCTCTTTCAACCTTGATTATTCCTTTTGTAATAAACTTTTTTTTCAAATTGAAAATAATAATTCTGCGTTTTATGGCAAGATATAAAATGTTAATAATATTACAGATTGCATGAATAGTTAAAGGCCAAAGAATGCAGATACAATCGCTTTATTTCAAAACTGTCCGGTTTATTGGATCTAAGGACAACTTGAGAATTGATTCGTATTGTAGTATTTGTTCTCTCTTCGTCGGAAAACGCGATATTTAAAAACGTGTCGTGAACGGATGGTTTAAAATAAAAATAAAATAATATGCAGATTTTTCAACTTTGAAGGCAGGACTCGAATTACGAAGCTCTCGGGTCACAGCCAATGGGGTTTGTACAAGTAAATACAACAAGTATTTAAGATGTACGTTTTTTTCAGCGGTTTGGGGTTTTAAGCAGTAACTATTCTGCGAGTGAGTTGGGACTTTCAACCATAGTGTTAGTAGCTGTTTTCGCAGCAAGTTTGATATTTAGATGTGTTTGCGACGAATTGTCGAACCATTAGGCTTGTATCCCTCCTTTCTTCCTATAACTATCCCAAGTTTTACTATTCAGTTTAAGTAGTTTTTTCAAAATTTAAGTAGGTTAATTTTCACCCGTTCATGACACGCTTATCTGTATTCTTTTTTGTTTAATGGTTAAGTTTTTGTAAATATTTTTCTTCCAAGCTATTGGATCAAATCGATCCCCTTTTTTACTATGTTTTTATGTAAAATAAGAAAAATAAAGACATTTTAGTTAGCCTCATCAAGTCTACTTTCTTGTGAAAGGTTTTTTATTTCAGAAAATTCGGTGTGGGGCAAATTATGCGGTTTAATCTACCCAACACCTATTATGTCCAAAAACCTATAAAACAATGAGATTGTCCATCTTCGTAATATGCAGAATACCGTGTAATAGCTGCACATTTTATCTACTACATTAACTCTATTTTGTCGTATTGCAATCCAGTATATTCGCTGGTTTACCACGTTTAAATCACTACTAACAATGAATGGAAAGGAATACAGGGGTCAGAAAATCAGACCTGCATTAGAAAGGGTGTAGCTATAAATAAAAACTGCTTAGAACATTCAAACCTTACTTGTAAATTCAAACCATTCAAAATTACGAAAATGTTGCACTTTATACACGGGCGCGCCCGCTGAAGGATTAAAGTATTGAAATATATTTAACCAATGACAAACCTCCAAACGATTAGCAACGAAATTTTTAACGCCTCAGTGCCTCAATTTCCGTCTCAGTGCCATCTTTACTTTTACGCTTCCGCTACTGGACTCCTATGTGAACAGGCCCTAATTCACTAACAAACGAAGTACAGCACCAAAGTACTAATTTTGAGATTATCTGTATGTAAACAGCCAATTTTTATTCAGATTTTAGCCCTTGATTCAAACAGTCTCTCTTTTGTTTCTCTTTAATTTTATGTATATAATTTGAAAGACTTGACTCGATTGGGTCCTTGAATCATAGATATTTCTGTAATTTAACATATCTTTTAAGAACAATACAGTCCCTTTGTGTATTAAGTAATTACTAATTATTCTTCGTGTACTTAATTATTACTCTCTTTCAATTCTGCAAAACTGAACTGCAGAGAGTAAGCTCAGGCAAACTTATGTTATCAAAATCCAGGCGCAAGATGAAAAACCGAAAAAAATTTGGCTGAATGTTTATTGACCGCAATCCAACATTATATGTCTAAAAAAATTTCAAATTGGTCTTAAAAACAGAGCTTGAAACTCACTTTATTAGGTTCAGATAAATCCCAGTACTTTTTACCAGGTTTTTATTAACTGGCTCTCCTGTGTGTTTGTGTGTGTATTTGTCTAGTACAAATCTTGCAATCGATTTTTAACTAACTTCCCGACTAGCTAAACATTTGAAACTTTTGGAATAGCTCAGAACACGATGACAATGCATTTTTTAAATTCTTTTAGCCATCATTAAGCAGATTTTTACCATGTTTTTATTATTTTCAGTGAATTTTGTTTTGTAGACTGGTGCAGCCATCTATTGGCTGGAAAGGGAACTAAAAGTCAAATCTATGTTAACTTCCAATTAACTTCATTTTATTTCAAATTGATGGGATAATTCATCAAAAAAATTTTTTTAAGTATTTATTAATACATAGAATTGTCAAGTTTATATGATTCAACAGAAAATTTAAAAACATGGTATATAAAAAGTCTTCTTATCTTGTAATTATTTATTTCAATTTCAAATTGTATGATAAAACCCAAAGATTCTCTAAAATGTATGATACAGTTGCAAGAAATACTCAAAATGGGTGTATGTCTCGTGCATTTTCATGCTGCTATCTTAACATTTTGCCCTGAAAGTCGCTTGGTTCTTTCCGCTGTGGACTGAATTGGCTGGAATTTATCAATCACAAGTAAAAATTCACATGAATTCCGCTTTTGGATTTTTGACACCACTAACGAATTTGACCGGTGTTCCATTCTAAGGAGCAAATAATAAGCGTGAAAATTTAATCCATTACTGCTGAGTACGCTAGAGTTGTGTGTTTGCATAGTTGTGTTTGCATAGAGTTGTGTGTCTTATACAGTTTAATCATCGGCAACGTGACAACCTGAATAGATGCATAATTTGTGGAATGCTTTCAAGTAGCGAAATCTTCTCATGGTAAGCCATGTATATAGAATAAACTAGCTGAATACCCGTGATTCGCTACGGAGTATATTCAAATTAAATACAACGGTTAATGTATGCAATTAATGCCAATCAATATATATATATATATATATATATATATATATATATATATATATATATATATATATATATACATATATATATATATATATATATATATATATATACATATATATATATACATATATATATATATATATATATATATATATATATATATATATATATATGTATTTATTTATATATATATATATATAAATATATATATATATATACTATATATATATATATATATATATATATATATATATATATATATATATATATATATATATATATATATATATACTTATAAATTTATAAAATAATCGTAACGGATATTTTTATAGACAAAATAATGTACACGAAAATATTCAAATTAAATCTAATAGAACATACAAAAGAATATAGTACAGTTAATATAGTGCAGTTTGAGGAACATTTCCTTTACTGTATTTAAATATTTTTTTGGGATAATGTCCAATTGTCTGCCTCATTAGAAAAAAAAAAAATTTTTTGTCAATTTATTTTGTTGTTATGAACGTGAAGCAAAATTTGTTTAAAGTATCAGAAAAAGAAAAGAAACCACGTGATCAGCATTTAATAAATTACATTCTAAGAATTAATCTTTAAAAATTCACCAAAAAATAGAAAATGGAGATAAAGATTCGAAAAAGAAGTCATTTTAAAGGAATTTTTAGAATCCTTCCCGTGATATAAATTTTATAAATCTCAGATTATAGTTTTAAATGCAAACTTAAAAGAATGTTACTAAAACAGCTTAAAAATTTAATTTTAAAATATCTAAGAAGAATTTTTCAAAAATCTTTCTTAGTGCACCCCTACACTATAAGAAGAATCACCATGCAAAATTTCAGCCCTTTAGGTCCAGCGATTTGGTCTGTGCGTTATGTCAGTCAGTCAGTCAGTCAGTCAGTCAGTCAGTTACAGAACTGTTTTATACACTGCTGGCCACCCAAATTGCAACACCAAGAAAACAAGAGATATCACAACAAAATTTATTTTGTAGATAACATGTTGACCAAGTATCAAATGATTAAATTTATAGACTTCTGTGAAGTGTGGTTCCTGCCAAAATCAGTAGCTAGAGTAGCCGCCATTGTTGGAGATCACCGCTGCCACACGCCTCGGCATTGATTCAAAGAGACTTTGGATGAGTTCTTGGGGTATAGCAGACCAAGCAGCTTCCACACGTTGCCAAAGTTGATCTGCTGTGGCAGCTGGGGATGGAATCTGGGTCAATCGTAGAGCAACCATGGACCACATGTTTTCTATCGGCGAAAGATCCGGAGAGCGAGGCGGCCAGGGAAGCAATTCAATCTGGCGATTGACGAAGAACCGTTGGACAATGCGTGCCACGTGTGGTCGCGCATTATCCTGTTGAAATATGGCTGTGGGCAAGCCCTGAAAGTAAGGAAGGACAACTGGCTCCAACACCTCGGAGATGTAGCGCTGGCTGTTTAAAGTACCGGCAATGCGTACTAGAGGTGTGCGAGAGTGATATCCAGTACCGCCCCATACCATAATACCCGGTGCAGGACCAGTGTGGCGGTGCATAAAACAGCTGTTCAGCATCCTCTCTTCACGGTGTCTCCAGACTCAAATGCGATCATCGTGGTGTTGCAGACTGAAGCGCGACTCGTCAGTAAAGACAATTTCGTTCCATTCTGCCGTCCACATCCTTCTGTCATCGCACCATTGGCGGCGGAGACGTCTGTGGTTCTGCGTCAAGGGCAGACAAAGCAATGGACGTATTGAGGACAGACCACTCTGCTGTAAACCGCGTCGAATGGTACGCGCAGACACTGGATGATGCGTTGCAGACTGCATGTGCTGTGCTATGGTTCGTGATGTGACTGAGTGATCCGTCACTGCCATGCGCACAATTTGCCTGTCATCACGTGAAGTGGTGCGCTGAGGTGGATGCGATCGAACACGCCGGTCCGTCGTACCCTCCTGCATCCAACGATCACATATCCGCATTACAGTTGTTTGGTTTCATCCAACACGACTACCGATTTCCCTGAAAGATAATCCACAATCTCGGTAGGCCACTATCCTTCCTCTGTCGAACTCGGATACTTGATCAAAAGATGGTCGCTGTTTTCGACGAGGCATAATTGATCGTTTTTTTTTGAAAAAACCACAAGAAAAACACAATTGCCGAACTTGAAATCGTCGAAATCTCCAAGCCTTAAATAGCGCTTTGAAGTGGCGCCACAGGCGCGCGTGATGTGCGTCTGCGCTGAAATTCTCGATGAATTTCTGATGCGCTGAAATTCTGATTCGCGTGATGTGCGTCTGCCCAGATATGCTGATTGGAGACAAATCTGGGGATCGGGCAGGCCAAGGAAGGGTAGTAACAGTACGGAGACAGTCTTGTGACACCCTTGCCGTATGAGGCCGAGCATTGTCTTGTTGAAAAATGGCTCCTGGGAGCCGTTGCATGAGTGGCAACACATGTGGTTGCAGGATTTCATGAACATACCGCTGGGCTGTCATGGTGCCACGGAACAATACTAGGGGTGACCGTGTATTGTAGGCAATGGCACCCCATACCATCACACCAGCTGTGGGAGCGATGTGTCGCTGTACAGCAAAGGCAGGATTGAAGCGTTCACCACGGGTTCTCCACACACGAACACGATTGTCATCACTGCAGAGATTGAATCTGGATTCGTCGCTAAAGACGACCTGGTTCCATTCCGCTGCAGTCCAGTTTCCTCGTGCGCGACAAAACTCCAAACGGAGGCGTCGATGGGTGGGCGTCAAGGACAGCACACGTAATGGGCGCCGCGATACCAACTGTCCTACAGCCAGGCGCCTTCGTATGGTTCGAGAAGACACAGAGGCCCCTACTGAAGGTGCTACCTGTGCTTGGATGGCGGCCGATGAAGCAGTTGGCTGTACGCGTGCATTTCTTACGATGTGGCGGTCTTCTCGACGACTGGTCTGTCGAGGGCGTCCTGAGCCTGGTCTTCGTGTACATGACATCTCTCGGGTCCACTGGTCCCAACACCTTCTCACAACACAATCAGAGCGGCCTAATTGACGAGCTACTCGCCTAGCTGACCACCCAGCTTCCATCATCCCGACGATTCTCCCCTCTCAAACTGCGACAACTACTTATATTGTCTTCGAACACGGCGTAATGGCATGTCTATCTCAGCTCTTCCTTTGTAAATGATTCAGCACACTGAAACAAGCTTTGGTTACATGTTTTTTACTCCACAGAGTACGATGTTCAACGCCCTCTACCGGCTATACGTAATGCGCAATCACGCTGCATTTCTAATCATTTGCATATCTCCCCGACATGTACCTTCATTGCAAGTTTCGTAACGATCCTGCAATTATTTCTTGGTGCGCTAATTTTTTTTGTCCATGAGTGTATATCCCAGTTCCTGCCATTGAATCTTTTTAACTCTTTTTTTATATCATCGTTTTTATCACCTTTATATATCATTACCTTTAATATACCATCGTTTGTATCATCTTTATATATCATTTCTTTATCGATATCATCTTTTAATAACGTTTTCATCTCATTTTTATCACCCTTGATATGAATTTTTTCAAGTTTGTGCATCTTTTTATTATAAAAATTGTTGGTTTTAAATCTTAAATTTCCGCGGTTGGTTAGAGCCTGGTGCTTACTATCTGTACAGTACAAAAATTTATTTACGCTGAACAGCAACCTTTTCTTCAAAGTCCATTAAAAAAATGTCAGTATCCTTTATTTAATTGGTGTAAGTTTTTCATATATAAGCTCTCTAATTATTCAAAATATGTAACCATGTATAATAATTCAGGGCAGCCGCCCACATAATATAGTGGTAAGCTCTCTGAGCTGCACGCAGTGGTCTTGGGTTAAAATCCCGAGTAAGGCTTGGTCGTTTCCGTGTCGTACTCCTCATAGGGAGCAATGCTGGCTCACCTATACGGTGCTCCCATGACAAAGTAGCCAGGAAAACTTCGCGGATCTTTATGGGTCAATGTCAAGAAGTACTTACCGTCAGACATCAGTGTTTGCTGAATTAAAATAATAATAATAATAATAATTCAGGGTAAATAATAATCTGCTTTCTTAGTATAATAAATGTTCTGTGAATCGCAGCTAAAGATGCCAAATGATTTTCATGATTTTGTCTTTATGTATGACAAAATTGCTACTTTTAACGTAGGATTACGTTCCTCCATAACGGTCCTCCGGAAAGGAAAATTTCAGACGCTAAAACCGTCCGCCCGTTCTCGCGAGTTTTAATTTTGGCAGCGTGTCAAATCCAGTCTATTGCTTCGAGAAGTTAAGCAGAAAAGTACCAATATCCGTCAAAATTTTGACATACATATATGTACTAGCTGAAAACCCGCACTTCGCTACGGAGTACATTCAAAGTAAAAACATCGGTGAATGTATGCAATTAATGCCAATATATATATAATAAATACGACGATCAATGTATATAATTGATGTAAAATATATATATATTTATAAAAAAATCGTAAGGGATATTTTTATAGACAAAATAATGTAGAAGATATTCAAATTAAATCTAATATAAAGAATACTAAAGAATATAGTACAGTTAATATAGTACAGTTTCTAGAACATTTCTTTTACTGTATTTTAATATTTTTTTGGATAATGTCCAATCGTCTGCCGCATTAGCAAGAAAGAAAATATTTTTTGTCTATTTAGTTTTTATGCACGTGACGATAAAATTATTTAAAGTACCAGAAAAAGAAGTCACGTGATCAGCATTTAATAAATTAAATTCTAAAAATTAATATTTAAAAATTCACCAAAAATCAGGAAATGAAGGTAAAGATTCGAAAAAGATTTCATTTTAAAGGAATTTTTATGATCTTTCTCGTGATATAAATTTTATAACCCTCAAATTATTATTTTAAATGCAAACTTAAAAAAAGTAAAAAAAACAGCTTAAAAATTTAATTTAAAAAAATCTAAGAAGAATTTTTCAAAAATCTCTCTTAGTGCACCCCTACACTATAAGAAGAATCGCCATGCAAAATTTCAGCCCTTTAGGTCCAGCGGTTTGGTCTGTGCGTTGTATGTCAGTCAGTCAGTGAATGAATGAATGAATGAATGAATGAATGAGTCAGTTACGGAACTGTTTTATATATATAGATATACAGGGTGTCCAAAATTAGACTCCCCTACTTTAAAGTTGTCTACAGTCAAAAGTATTGTTCAGAAAGTTATGAAATTTTGTGTAGGATATATTGAAGGCATGGGAATTCATTTGAGCGAATAAAAAATTAGTTCAAAATTTCACCACCAGAGGACGTTTTCTTTACTTAAAATTTCACCATCTTTTTATCCATAGGTCACCCTAACACAATAACTTTACTCATTAAATTTTACAATCTTTAAAGTGATTGCAAAGTCGATCGAAAACTTGGTCGATAACTAATTTTCGGACAAAAGATTTGAAGGAATCAAGAAGAAACAAATATGCAAATTAATTTTTGTCGACGTAGAGCAGAAGCTGTTATAAACCTAGAAACTTTCATGGAGATTTTGTTTTCAGCGTGCTTGCTATTGCTAATCAGAATGTCATCGTTACGATTACCAGATCGAGATTTGTTAGTAAAATTGTTTTACCAAAACGATAATTCAGCACTAGTTGCTCTACGAAAATTTCGGAGTTTGAAGGGGATACGAAAAGGTCCATTGACTGTTAAAGGTCTTCGATTAATGGTGGCCAAATTTGAAGAAACTGGTTCTTTTAACATTCGTTCTGGAAGAGGAAGGAAATCTGTAGCTGAAAATGATGGCCGTCATGTTGAACATGTCTTGTTGTAATAAATTTTTTAACTATAGTAAATGTTGGCTAAATGTGTAATTCATCAAAAACGCCCTCTGGTGGTGAAATTATGAACTAATTTTTTTTATTCACTCAAACAAATTCCCATCCCTTCAATATGTCCTACACAAAATTTCATAACTTTCTGAACAATAGTTTCGACTGTAGACAACTTTAAAGTAGGGAAGTATAATTATGGACACCCTGTATATACATACGTACATATATATAGATACATATATACATACAAAAGAGGTAAGCAACGGTAAGTAATCCTACGTTAATAACCTGTGGTAGTTTCGTTAGAAGAGACTACCTGAAATTTTTGGTATTACTTTTATGATGATTTTTTAATCACATATTATTCCACCGTCTCATTTAGTTCATATATATATAGATATACATTCACACACATATATATACATGTGTGTGTGTATGTGTTAACCATTTTCTCATCCTTTATTAAAGCTCCCAGCTTTTATAAACGTTGAGGAAAATACCAACCGACGCGAAGTAATACTTTAGAATTTCTAATGCATTATTCATTATAGATAAGGAAATCTTTGAGAAATGTATTTAGTTCGCTGGAGCAGCTGTGGGGAGTTTTTTTTTGAGGGGGAAAAAAGTTAATGTGGATATCGGGATGGGGAGGAATTCGTACTATAAATCAATACAAGGTGCTACATGGCATAGAAAATTAAATGTTTGGAAGGGCTTCGAAAAAGATATCGGTGAAGATAGTAAACTTGATCAATCACATCATAATACCGTGAAATATATTTCTGGAACGAAATTGTTACGATATAACCTAGTGGCATCGAGAAATTTATAAAATTACTTACTTTCATGAAAAATGAGCGTCAGATATTGTGGAGTTTGAAAGAACGCCCTATAGCACTCTTGCATAATATCGATCACATTGTGGTAATATATTGCATTAGTTCTTCAGAATGGGAAATGAGGAAATATTTCATTCAAATTTGGGTATTTTTCCGAGAGTTTCAAGTTAGAAATATAATGGTATTCATAATTTTAAAACATTATTGAACTAGAAAATAAAATAACATTAAATTTTTCCATATTGATTGGGTAACGAAGTCAAATAGTGAAAATTCAAATA